>JAHHIN020000038.1:0-429156 GCA_019925095.2 Dendrolimus kikuchii | reverse complement strand
CATGTCAACCAACGTCGCGGAGTTCGAAAGGAAGATACACCTGTAAGGAAATCTCAGGAATACATCTTAAACGAATCCATGGAGACAGGGGATACATTTAACACAATTACTAACTTGTCTTGCATCGAAAAGAGTTTGTCATCTCCAACATCTTTATCGGTGACACTTGCTCTTGATTTGACAAGAAATTTTCTGCAATGTCTACTCAGCTTCTAACTAACATTAAATCTACCATCGCTAGTGAAGTGAAGGAGATGATTTCTACTGAAATAAATACGGCCATTGGTCAACTGAAGAACGAATTTACTTGCACAACGGATTATTTAACGGAAGAAATACGTGAGAATAAAACGAAAATCAAGGAACGAGACGAAATAATAAAACAATTAGAAGAAAAAGATTTGTTATTACAAAAATAAATTAATGAAATGAAGTACCGACTGGAAGCCGTGGATAAATTGTCTCGAGACAGAAACATAGAAATTCACTGCGTGCCTGAAAATCGAAACGAAAACGTTCTCAACATTTTTAATAAGATTTGCGAGACCCTTAAAACGTCTATATCTAATTCTGAGATTCTATGTTGTAGACGAATCTCGAAGGTTAATCCAAACTCAAAGCGCCCCCGGAATATTCTCGTAACACTAGCCTCTCTCCGCCTCAGAGATAGCTTGTTGTCAGCAGCTCATCGATTTAACAAAGATCACCCTAAAGATCACCTAAGCACTAAACATCTAGGATATCAAGGGGAGTGTCATTTAGTTTATCTGTCGGAACATTTATCACCAGAAACTAAAAGAATACATGCTGCAACAAGACATTTCACCAAAGATAAAAAATACGAATTTATGTGGGTTAAATTTGGACAGATATACTTACGAAGAAATACAACGTCAGAGGCTATACGTATAAAAAGTATAGATTTCTTAAATACCTTAAATAAATAATTTGTTTTTCCTCTTATAACAAATCGACACGACCTATCGACACGTATTATTCAGTCATGGCTTACATAACTATTATTAATAATAATATAACTGTTAATTTTTCAAATTTTTCGTTCAGACCGAAGTTGAATTGTAATAAATTTCATGCAAATATTCTATAACTTATTTGTATTACTAAAATATTTTCTTCGTGTTAAGTGTTCTACTCAACTTCTTATTGTTAAAACGTTTAGTTACAAGCTTATTGTAAAACCTGCTGTAGTTGTCATATATATATATATATATACATATATATATATATATATATATATATATATATATATATATATATATATATATATATATATATATATATATATATATATATATACATACAAAAATTACTATATATCGACATCATGGTGACGCCATCTAGCGATGTTGGGTAAATCGGAGATAACTTCACTTCATACGTCATTGCGGCCGCCCACTCGCCAGAAGGTGGTGCCTAGACTTTTTTGAATTTGAATATGTTACATTCGCTTTCTCGTCGTCGTTGGTCGCTGCTGTACTAGTTGAGCAGGCGCACGTTAATAAATAATAATATTTAAACCTTATCAAATAACTACTCTCTGGTGCTTAATAAATCGGCCCCTTAATCAAATATACAAAGACTAATAAGTGTTGCATCAAGTTGAAGGACTGGAATTTGGTTATAAGCCGGCCGGCTTCCCCTTGTGTCTGGTGTCGTGGCGAAGAAGGTGTGGTGAACTTATGGTGATCACTGATATGACAACGTACTTCTAATAAGGTGAGTGGGCATATTTTTTAGCCGCTCCAGTGGTTGTCGTATGAGTTATTGTCTTGATTGCCCGGCATCGCATAGTTTGGTTTATATCACCGTATTTTAATTTTGGGCTGAACGTTGGTTCATCATAGCCCGTATACGTGTTAGGGCTATTTACACGTCTTAACATAATTTATGGTCCAAATTCGAGCAGATTTTTCCAGCAAATAAAATAAATTACAATTTTATATTGCGTTATATCACCACCATATTTTTTATGTGGGTAGGTTCTTGAAAATATAATATTAATTTTCAAAAGTATTTCGTTATATGTACATAATTATTAGTACAAACGAAATATTTTGATAAACATAGTATATATATACATATACAAGTACATAATTTATTAGTACAATATATACTTATTTATACATATTATTAAGGCGTGTAAATAGCCCTAACATGTAGTATGCGGGCTACGATGAACCAACGTTCAGCCCAAAATTAAAATATATGGTGATATAATCCAAAGTATGCGATGCCGGGCAATCAAGACAATAACTCATACGACAACCACTGGAGCGGCTAAAAAATATGCCCACTCACCTTATTAGAAGTACGTTGTCAGATCAGTGATCACCATAAGTTCACCACACCTTCTTCGCCACGACACCAGACACAAGGGGAAGCCGGCCGGCTTATAACCAAATTCCAGTCCTTCCACTTGATGCAACACTTATTAGTCTTTGTATATTTGATTAAGGGGCCGATTTATTAAGCACCAGAGAGTAGTTATTTGATAAGGTTTAAATATTATTATTTATTAACGTGCACCTGCTCAACTAGTACAGCAGCAACCAACGACGACGAGTAAGCGAATGTAACGTATTCAAATTCAAAAAAGTCTAGGCACCAACCACCTTCTGGCGAGTGGGCGGTCGCAGTGTCGTATGAAGTGAAGTTATCTCCGATTTACCCAACATCGCTAGATGGCGTCACCATGCTCCCGCCTTTGAAAGGTCGGAAGACTTTCAACCCCAAAATTACGGTTTTAAAGAAAGTAAAACAAAATATATTATGTTACACCACTTAATTATGGTAAATTAAACAAATATAATATATATACGATATTGATATTACATATATACATATGATTATGATTATGAATATTAATTATATTAAGACAATGAATATATCTATAGTTGGTTGATAACGTTATTCTTGGACACACTATTGGCTAGGTAACGGATAAAGTTTAGCTACAGGTCGCTTAAATACTCCCAACCTAGTTTTGACAGTAGCCACTCTAACAACCCCATCAGAACCCGGAAATACTTCGGTGATAACTCCTAAAGACCATAACAAAGGAGGAACATCATCCTATCCAAGTATTACGACAGTTCCTATTTTAATGGAATGTTCATCCTTTTGCCACTTTTGCCTAACTTGCAAAGTGTGCAAATATTCAATCTGCCACTTCTTCCAATAAGAAGCAACGATATTATCAAGTAAATGTTTACGTTTGACTAAATTGACTAGCTCATCAGACAGATCGCATAACGGCAACTGTCTTAAAGGAGGTCATAATTTAGACATTAATAAAGCTGCACATCATTCTAAGCGAGCCAATGTAGTAATTTTTGTGGGTGAAACTTTAGATTTAGAACAAAGTAATTTTACTAATACGTCTCCTGCAACGTCGGTACAGTGTAAGTATATAGCAGAACCATAGCCGTCTAAACTCGCATCACAAAAGCCAACAATAATTACTCGGCTAGACGCTGTAACACCTACATGTCGCGGAAACTTCAACTCTGACCGTAATGAGAATTCTTTTATAAGAACAGAATAACGACGAATTATGTGATCGGGTGGAACATCATCCCAGCCAATATTCGCAAGCCACAACTCTTTGATGAGTAGTTTGGCATATAAGATTACTGGAGCCACTAAACCTAAAACATCAAACAATCGAGCTACAACTGACAATATATTTCTTTTCGTACACTTTTCAGTAATGATAGCTGTCTTGAAGAAAAAAATGTCTTCAGATGGATCCCAAGACAATCCTAGTACTTTGGAATTAATATTTCGATTATCATTAAAATCGACTGAGTTTTTATGTAAACTTGGAAGATTTTTCATCAATTTGGAAGAATTACTTGTCCACTAGACAAGGTTCATGCCACAAGAATTAAACAAAGCGATGAGGTCACTAGCTAAACGAACAGCTGTCTCCTCATCGGAAACGGAATTAACTAAATCGTCCATATAGAAATTAATTTCAGCAATGCGAGCGACATCTGGAAAGTAAGCGGCCATATCCAGAGCTAACTGTCGCACGGTTCTCATAGCGAGAAAAGGGCTACACTTCAAACCGAAAGGTACCCGGTTAAACTGAAATGTACGTATCGTTTCATTAGTGTCGAAACGAAACAATATTTTTAAATATTTACGATGGTCATGTATAACACCAATCTGTAAATACATCTGTTGGACGTCTGCTGTCATTGCAACAGGATACAATCTAAATCCCAATAAAAGGATGAATAAGTCGCCCTGTAAGTTCGGCCCAGGGTGAAGAACATCATTAAGTGATAAACCCGTATGTTTTTTCGCACTAGCATCTAATACAATGCGCGGTAACGGCTTATCGTCGCGGACAACCGCATGATGAGGGATGTAATAGCCATCACCATCTAAGCTTGTCTCCGAAAGTTCGGATAAATATCCCTTATTTAAATACTCATTAATAACAGTATTATACTTTTCTCTCAATTCAGGCACTTGGTTAAATTTCCTTTCTAATAATAAAAAACGACGTTGAGCTGTATATCGGGAATTACCTAAATTCTGAGGGGAAGAGCAGAATGGTAGAGAAACAGAATATCGGCCGTCACTATCACGAGAGACAGAAGAGACGAACATGTTCTCACACTCAGTTTCTTCAGGGCTCATTATGATTTTTGTTGGAATTTCTTTTAGTTCCCAAAATCTTTGAATTGTAAAGTCTAAATCATTTAAAGCTACAGCAGAGAAAGTGCACAGTTCCTGGGGAGAAAATTTATTTGTAAAATTATTTTCGTTAGGGAAATCGCCCATTAAAACATACCCGAAAAAAGTCAATAAAGCAGGAGGTGCATCAGACCCGGACTCAATTTTATGTCCTAAATATATTAAGGGGAATAATTGTGCTCCAAGTACCATATCAATATTACCTGAAATATTCCACGTTAAATCGGCCATAGAAATATTATCTAAATAAGCCATGTCACAATTATTAATAAACTGTGAGGGCAGCAATTGATCTGTAATACAATAGACGACTAAAGCGCGTAATTTTTATTTTTTGTATGGACTAATACGCGATTCAATATCTAAATTCACGTAGCCATATATCGGTCGTGAAGACATCCCAACTCTAGTAATTACGGAGTTATGAAGAGGAATAATACTTAAGTTTAATTTTTGACTGCAACTTATAAGATGTTATAAAGTTATAAGATGATTCTGTGACCCAAATATACTACACAAATATTCTAGGGCACGTACGTAATATTGGTACATATCTAAATACATAAATTTATACCTACTTAAGTCTTTTTACAATAATATTTCTTAGTAATTTACATTCTACCTACGTCAGAGTATAAAGTTTAACTATGGCGTTGAAACAAGGTACTTTAGAAGTGAAATTAAAAATGTTGATAAGCAAAAAAGAGTCAATTTTTGCGAAGATTAATTGTGTCTTTGACATATGCAAAAATATGTCGGACTTTGATCCTAAATCGAATGAGAATTTCATGACTGAGTCGGAAATGATTGATGAAAATAGGCGTAATTTTGAGGAAATTATTGACCGAATTAATGAAATTAGGTTGATAATGGAACCAAATTTTGAACCTTGTTATCAAGAATTAGTTGCCTTTGACACGTTATATAATAAAATAAAACGTAATAGAAATAAAATATTATCTTGTTCATTAAATTCCGATACTATTAATAAAAATTCATTCTGTTCGAATAATTTGAAACTACCTCCTACTGAGTTGCCTAGTTTTGATGGTGACACCGAAAATTGGCCCTTATTTTATGAGTCATTTAAGTCCAACATCCATGAAAACGATCAGTTGTGTGACTCGCAACGTGTGCAATATTTAGTTGGCAAACTAACACATAACGCGAGGAAGGTTCTCGCAGGTATCGTACCTACGGGTGATACATATAATATTATTTGGGATAGTTTAAAAAAAAAATACCAAGATAAACGTTCTTTAGGTACTCATTATCTAAATAACATTTTTGATTTAAAAAAATGTCAAAATAATGCCAATAGTCTCAGCTCATTTATAGAGAAATATTCAGCTTCAATATTAGCCTTAAAACAATTAAAATTACCCGATTTATCGGATTTCATTCTATTGCATTGTGCACTTAGAAAAATCGATTCTCAGACGGTACAAGCATTTGAAATGTTTATAAGCGATAAAGAAATTCCTTCTTATAACGATTTAATTTCATTTGTACAAAATCAAGTAAAAATATTACAACGGTCACAGATCGATAAAAATTTTAGTTCACCGTCAAATTCACGAATGAATTTTAATGTCGGTAAACGTAATATAAGGCCCTCTGCCGCCCGCACCGCTGACGGTGTCCCCGCAGTTCATGCGCATGCGTTTCTAACGAATAATCACAATATGCCTACTAATGGCAATCATTCAGAACGGTCAAGTAAATTTAAACCTTGCGTTCTTTGCAATAAGGTCGATCATGTTGAACTAGTTAAATGTTCACAATTCAGTAATATGAATTCACCGAGAGACAGATTTCATTTTATTAAATCAAGACAAGGCTGTGTAAACTGTTTAAATGTTTCTCATACTGTCTCGTCGTGTCCGGAACCCGCGAATTGCAAATATTGCGAAAATAAATTACATCATAGTTTGTTGCATTTCGATAATGAACATAAAGTAAATAATAATAATAGGAGCTTGAAACATCAGATCTCTATTTCTAATAAGAGAAGTAGCTCGCGCGCCTCTGTCACCGCCGCCACCCGCTCGGGGCACTCTGCGTCGCTGCGCTTGCAACCAGAACTGACTGCCGCTGCGCCCGCACGTTATAATAATGTGGATGTGGCATCGCAACGCAACTCGTGCGACTGCGCCTGCGCTTGCACTTCGAATGATAATAAGCTTCGTTGTCATTAAGCACGAATATTAAATCAGTTAATACTATATTGCTAGCAACTGCACAAGTTTACGCGAAACCATTTAACGGTAATAATAAAATATTAGTTCGTTGTTTAATTGATAATGGGTCACAGAATCATCTTATAACTTTAAGTTGCAGTCAAAAATTAAACTTAAATATTATTCCTCTTCATAACTCCGTAATTACTGGAGTTGGGATGTCTTCACGACCGATATATGGCTACGTGAATTTAGATATTGAATCGCGTATTAGTCCATACAAAAAATATAAATTACGCGCTTTAGTCGTCTATTGTATTACAGATCAATTGCTGCCCTCACAGTTTATTAATAATTGTGACATGGCTTATTTAGATAATATTTCTATGGCCGATTTAACGTGGAATATTTCAGGTAATATTGATATGGTACTTGGAGCACAATTATTCCCCTTAATATATTTAGGACATAAAATTGAGTCCGGGTCTGATGCACCTCCTGCTTTATTGACTTCTTTCGGGTATGTTTTAATGGGCGATTTCCCTAACGAAAATAATTTTACAAATAAATTTTCTCCCCAGCAACTGTGCACTTTCTCTGCTGTAGCTTTAAATGATTTAGACTTTACAATTCAAAGATTTTGGGAACTAAAAGAAATTCCAACAAAAATCATAATGAGCCCTGAAGAAACTGAGTGTGAGAACATGTTCGTCTCTTCTGTCTCTCGTGATAGTGACGGCCGATATTCTGTTTCTCTACCATTCTGCTCTTCCCCTCAGAATTTAGGTAATTCCCGATATACAGCTCAACGTCGTTTTTTATTATTAGAAAGGAAATTTAACCAAGTGCCTGAATTGAGAGAAAAGTATAATACTGTTATTAATGAGTATTTAAATAAGGGATATTTATCCGAACTTTCGGAGACAAGCTTAGATGGTGATGGCTATTACATCCCTCATCATGCGGTTGTCCGCGACGATAAGCCGTTACCGCGCATTGTATTAGATGCTAGTGCGAAAACACATACGGGTTTATCACTTAATGATGTTCTTCACCCTGGGCCGAACTTACAGGGCGACTTATTCATCCTTTTATTGGGATTTAGATTGTATCCTGTTGCAATGACAGCAGACGTCCAACAGATGTATTTACAGATTGGTGTTATACATGACCATCGTAAATATTTAAAAATATTGTTTCGTTTCGACACTAATGAAACGATACGTACATTTCAGTTTAACCGGGTACCTTTCGGTTTGAAGTGTAGCCCTTTTCTCGCTATGAGAACCGTGCGACAGTTAGCTCTGGATATGGCCGCTTGCTTTCCAGATGCCGCTCGCATTGCTGAACTTAATTTCTATATGGACGATTTAGTTCATTCCGTTTCCGATGAGGAGACAGCTGTTCGTTTAGCTAGTGACCTCATCGCCTTGTTTAATTCTTGTGGCATGAACCTTGTCAAGTGGACAAGTAATTCTTCCAAATTGATGAAAAATCTTCCAAGTTTACATAAAAATTTAGTCGATTTTAATGATAATCGAAATATTAATTCCAAAGTACTAGGATTGTCTTGGGATCCATCTGAAGATATTTTTTTCTTCAAGACAGCTATCATTACTGAAAAGTGTACGAAAAGAAATATATTGTCAGTTGTAGCTCGATTGTTTGATGTTTTAGGTTTAGTGGCTCCAGTAATCTTATATGCCAAACTACTCATCAAAGAGTTGTGGCTTGCGAATATTGGCTGGGATGATGTTCCACCCGATCACATAATTCGTTGTTATTCTGTTCTTATAAAAGAGTTCTCATTGCTGTCAGAGTTGAAGTTTCCGCGACATGTAGGTGTTACAGCGTCTAGCCGAGTAATTATTGTTGGCTTTTGTGATGCGAGTTTAGACGGCTATGGTTGTGCTATATACTTACACTGTACCAACGTTGCAGGAGACGTATCAGTAAAATTACTTTGTTCCAAATCTAAGGTTTCACCCACGAAAATTACTACATTGGCTCGCTTAGAATTATGTGCAGCTTTATTAATGTCTAAATTAATTAAGGCAGTCATTGAGACATATCGTGGCCGTATTCAGATTGATGATATTTATGCATTTTCTGATTCCACGATTGCACTTTCCTGGATATGTTCTTCCCCACAGCGCTGGTCTATATTCGTAGGAAATAGAGTAGCACAGTGTCAGGAGAATCTCGATACTCGTCATTTCTATCACGTCTCTGGAATAGAGAATCCCAGTGACTGTGTTTCCCGCGGAATGCTGCCTTCGCAGTTAATTTCACATGAGTTGTGGTGGAATGGACCTCATTGGCTTAATAGCGTGCCTTATAATTGGCCTGTTGAAAAGTTTATCGCTTCCGATGTAGATCAGTTACCTGAGCATGAAGTCAATGTTATGACCGCGACTGTAAATGTTGAGTCGTCGGTGTTATATGAGTTATCTCAACGTATATCATCTTGGGACAAACTTCTTCGAATAACAGTTTATATTTTACGTTTTATAAAAATTATTAAATCTCATTTAAGTAATATTAAAGAATTAGCTATTGCAGAAATATATATAATCAAATCTATTCAGAAAATTCATTTTATTGACGACCTTAAGTTAATTCAGAATAATAATTTACCACGTAAAAAATTAAGAAATCTGTCCGTTTTTATCGATACTGAAGGAATTTTACGTGTAGGAGGACGTCTGACTAAATCAGATTTACCTTTTGAGGCTAAACATCCGGCTGTTCTCCCAAAACGTGAACATGTAGTGAATCTTATTATTGGACATTTCAATGTGATGAATTGCCACACTGGTCCAGGTCTCTTGATGTCCATCATTAGACAAAAGTTCTGGATACTAGATGCCAGAACTGTAATAAGAAGTAGGATTAAAGAATGCAATACTTGCTTCAGAGTGCATCCTTCTAATCGTATACCCAAAATGGCCGATTTACCTTCATATCGTATTCATGAGGCTAAGGCTTTCGTTCATACAGCCGTGGACTACACCGGCGCCATACGCATTCTTTTAACGCGCCGATGTGGCCAACATGCCCAGAAAGCATATATTTGTTTGTTTATCTGTTTGGTAACTAAGGAAATTCATATAGAACTAGTGACCGACCTCTCTAGCGACTGTTTCTTAGCAGCATTTAAGCGCTTCATTTCACGTCGTGGTCCTGTGTCTTGTCTTTATTCCGACAATGGAACAAATTTTGTTGGTGCCCGTTCAAAGCTAGATGAAATTTATAATTTATTAATTAGTTCAGAACACAATACATTAATGAAAAGAGAACTTGAAAAATATCGTATTGAATGGAAAATGATCCCACCGGGTACGCCTCACTTTGGTGGAGCGTGGGAGTCGAACATAAAGAGTCTGAAAACTCATTTATATAGAGTGATTGGAACTCAACTCTTAACATATGAAGAGTTACAAACCGTGCTTATTCAAATTGTATGCGTAATGAATTCTAGGCCTCTAAGTGTTGTCACTTGTGACCCTTACCCTGAAGTTATAACTCCAGCTCATTTTTTAATGACAACTCCTTTAAGACAGTTGCCGTTATGCGATCTGTCTGATGAGCCAGTCAATTTAGTCAAACGTAAACATTTACTTGATAATATCGTAGCTTCTTATTGGAAGAAGTGGCGGATTGAATATTTGCACACTTTGCAGGTTAAGCAAAAGTGGCAAAAGGATGAACATTCTATTAAAATAGGAACTGTCGTAATACTTGGACAGGATGATGTTTCTCCTTTGTTATGGCCTCTAGGAGTTATCACCGAAGTATTTCCGGGTTCTGATGGGGTTGTTAGAGTGGCTACTGTCAAAACTAGGTTGGGAGTATTTAAGCGACCTGTAGCTAAACTTTATCCGTTACCTAGACAATAGTGTGCCCAAGAATAACGCTATCAACCAACTATAGATATATTCATTGTCTTAATATAATTAATATTCATAATCAATATCGTATATATATTATATTTGTTTAATTTACCATAATTAAGTGGTGTAACATAATATATTTTGTTTTACTTTCTTTAAAACCGTAATTTTGGGGTTGAAAGTGTTCCGACCTTTCAAAGGCGGGAGCATGGTGACGCCATCTAGCGATGTTGGGTAAATCGGAGATAACTTCACTTTATACGACACTGCGGCCGCCCACTCGCCAGAAGGTGGTGCCTAGACTTTTTTGAATTTGAATACGTTACATTCACTTACTCGTCGTCGTTGGTCGCTGCTATACTAGTTGAGCAGGCGCACGTTAATAAATAATAATATTTAAACCTTATCAAATAACTACTCTCTGGTGCTTAATAAATCGGCCCCTTAATCAAATATACAAAGACTAATAAGTGTTGCATCAAGTGGAAGGACTGGAATTTGGTTATAAGCCGGCTGGCTTCCCTTTGTGTCTGGTGTCGTGGCGAAGAAGGTGTGGTGAACTTATGGTGATCACTGATCTGACAACGTTCTTCTAATAAGGTGAGTGGGCATATTTTTTAGCCGCTCCAGTGGTTGTCGTATGAGTTATAAATCTTGATTGCCCGGCATCGCATACTTTGGTTTATATCACCGTATTTTAATTTTGGGTTGAACGTTGGTTCATCATAGCCCGCATACTACGTGTTAGGGCTATTTACACGCCTTAACAGACATCACGTATATTTTCTCATAATTTTTCGCTAAGGCCAGTTCCTTTATATACAATTACTGTTACTAGTTTTATATATTTATATATTACATTTTATATATTATATACTACTTTATATATATTACATATTACACTTTATATATTAGATATTACGTTACACATAGTTCAGATTATACATTATAACAATATAATTATTGACATTTTAACATGCATAACTATTTACAATAATGATTCTAAATAATCTTACATTTTATTATCAGAATTGTCGTGGTTTAAGAACGAAAACAATTGAGTTTTACCGTAATATCAGCGTGGCAAACAAAGACATCTATCTTATAACTGAGACATGGCTTCACGAGCACATTAATGATTCAGAACTATGTGACACTAATAATTTTGAGGTATTTCGATATGATAGGCAGGACAAATCAAAAGGCGGACGAGTAATGATTTGCAGCAAGCGCTCTTTAAATGCAATGTCGAGGCCCGAGTGGTCTTGCGCTCCTTCAGAATCGGTATGGATCACTATCCCTAAGGCATCTCTCAATTTGCAATTTGATTTGAATATATGTGTGGCCTATATCGTCGGAGGAAAACCGGATCAGGATTCTTTTATAAAAAGAATTCTTGATTCGGTTAAAAACGTTGTTAATAGTAAGCCTAATGATCACTTCTTAATTATTGGAGATTTTAACTTACCGATTATCGACTAGTTTCAACCATCTCCTATCATTAATCGCAAAGGGTATCAAAGTACTCAAGTAGCTGCTGGTCAATTATTAGATGAGTTTAAAATTTTAGGACTTGATCAATATAACAAATTTAATAACCCGAGTGGTAATATTTTGGACTTAGTATTCTCAAATTTCTATCTTAATTTAGGTTTATCAAAGAATCCCATTTTAAAAGAGGACGTTTTCCACCCATCCTTAGGATTAGAAACTCGGGACATATTTGTTGCACTACTTGAAAAAGATAACTTATCAATTTCATAAAGCCAATTATACACTAATAATTGACTTGAATGGGAACGTATATTAAACAACATACCTTTAGAAGACGCTGTTTCTGAATTTTATGCTATATTAAATGATTGCGTACATCTGTATGTTCCTATTAAAAAGAATAACCATCACACCTATCCGGTTTGGTACAAAGCTCCCTTCTTAAAAATCATATCTGAAAAGCACAAAGTGCATAAACGGTGGAAGAAATTTGGTAATCCCAGGGACTATGACGAGTTCTGTTTGCTAAGATCTAGACAAAAAAAGGTGGAAGACATATACTTTAAAGAGCATATAGAGTTAAGTCAAAATGGATTAAGAAAGACCCGAAAAAGCTTTGGAGCTTTGTCAAAAAAATGAAAGTCGGTAACAATAGCCGATATCCTAAAACTCTATGTAATGGTGATATAAAATACGATACATGTTTTGATATATGTAAAGGTTTCAACATTTTTTTCAATAGCGTCTTTATTCGGCCACTTGATAAATATCCAAATTTAACGTTTAGTGCTCTTCCCAGTACAAATCAAGATTGTATACACTCGATTAGTTTTGATAGTGACATTATATTAAAATCAATTCGAATGTGAATAAAGGTCCTGGAAGTGACAAAATACCACCTATATTTTTAGTGAATTGCGCTAAAACCTTATTCAATCCACTTAAAATTTTATTTAATAGATCAGTCAAAGACGGGATATTTCCTGGTATATGGAAAGAAGCACATATAGTTCCGATACATAAGAAAGGATCCAAATTAAACATTCAAAATTATCGCCCTATTTCAATCTTAAATACTATCTCAAAACTGTTTGAAAAACTTATTTATGATGTACTATTATACTCTACAATTGCTAATAATGTCTCGATTAATCAACATGGTTTTCTGTAAATACTTATTATAATACTGTCTGTAAATACTAATTTGGGAGAGTTCACTAATTACGTGCTAAGGAATATGGAGAATAAATCACAAGTTGACGTGATTTACACTGATTTTGAAAAAGCCTTCGATCATGTAGACCACGTCATACTGTTAAACAAGTTGTATACGTTAGGTATTCAAGGAGATTTATTCCGTTGGATAAAATCTTATATAACTAATAGGCGCCAAGCAGTCGTGATTGGTGGGAGTAGATCTGAATTTACACCGATTCCTTCTGGAGTACCTCAAGGATCGCACTTAGGACCACTTTTTTATAATGCTTACCTATATGATATACATAGCTGTTTCCAATATGCCAAACATCTTCTATACGCAGACGATAAAAAAGTATTTTTATCTGTTAATTCTGTCAATGACTGTCTCAATTTACAAAGGGATATTCACCGATTAACACAATATTATGAGTTAAACAGAATAAGTGTAAATATTGATAAATGTTCACAAATAACTTTTACCCGTAAAACTAAATCCATATTATTTAACTACACCATCAACAATCAACCTCTTAAGCGTGTTAATGAAATCCGAGATCTTGGCATTGTTTTGGACAGCAAAATGATTTTTGACAAACACATAAACTTAATAGTGGACAAAGGCTATCGAAACGTGTTCTTTTTTTTACAATGTCATATGCTTAAAATCTGTGTTTTTTGCATATATTCGCAGTTTGCTCGAGTTCAGTTGTAGCATCTGGTCACCACAGTACGCTATATATATAAATCAGATTGAAAGAATCCAACAACTCTTTATAAAATATCTCAATTACAAAAGCAAGAACTCTTTTGCTAAGTACGAAGAAGCCTGCCAATTTTATAACATCACAAGCCTTACAAATAGAAGACAGCTTCTTGACATGTCTTTCCTTTACGATATCGTAAATTCTCGTTTAGACTGTCCTACTCTCACCTCATCTATGTCCCTGGCAGTGCCAAATCTCAAAACACGCTCTAGCCACAACAAATTGTTTCATGTGCCCTGTAGAAGAACTAATTATGGCTTAAATGAAGTGCTTGCTCGTCTTACTGCCACTTATAACAACAAATTTAATGATATAGATATTTTCCATCATTCAAAATTAATTTATAAATCAAAGATACTAGAAAAATTAGAATAGAATAGAATATACTTTATTGTACAATAAAATTTATGAAATAGTACACAAAAACAGCTTAGAATTAGTACAAATGGCGGTCTTATCGCTGACAGCGATCTCTTCCAGACAACCTTGGGATGGAGAGAGAAATATGGCACAAAAGCTAGGGCAGGGTTTGCTGCACAATATTTTAAAAGTGTTACATATTTTATATATTAATATTATTATATAAATATACATACAGATTTATATACACATGATTAAGTACATAAAACATAGTAATATTATATATATAAACATACATATATATAAATATATCCATACACAGACACACACACGCACACACATATATATCGTCTATTAAAAGGAATACATATTATATTAATTCAATAAATAGAATAAAGATACGTACAATAATGACAGCACAAATTATACTTTGAGGTAGTAATCCTTAACAAGTTTATTAAAGGCGGATACAGATTGGGCTTGCCTTACTTCCAGTGGAAGCATGTTCCATAATTGGACAGCTTGAACACTGAAAGAGTGATTATAAAACCTGGTTGTATTGAGCGGTGTCTCTAGTCTCATATTCACTGATGACTTGAGGAATTTCTCCTGATTCACATTGAAAAATTGGAAACGTTCCTTAAGATAAGGAGGAGACTTAGGACTAAACAATACATTGTATAATAGAGACAGGATATGCGTATTCCGGCGAAGGCGGATAGGGAGCCACTTGAGCTTAGTGCGAAATTCAGATATATGATCATATTTGCGCAAACCAAATATGAAACGGATACAAAAATTCTGGAGTCGCTCAAGTTTATCTAACTGGTATTCTGCGAGATCGAGATAGCTAGCATCGGCATAGTCTAGAATGGGTAAAAGAAGGGATTGTGCCAGTGCAATTTTTGTGGTATGTGGCAAGAAATTCCGCAGTCTCCGCAAGGAAGCTGCGGAAGCGAATACTTTGCGACTAACCTCTTTAAGTTGGGGTTCCCAGGATAACGTTTTGTTGATATGAACCCCTAGGTTTTTTACTGAATCAGCTATTGGGATTTGGATTCCGTCAAATGTGATAGGGGGTAACGCGGGCCAGTGAATTTTTGCAACCATCCTCGAACTCCCAACAACAATACTTTGAGTTTTCTTTGGATTCACTGCTAGTCCATGAGATCTACTCCAATCTACGATCGATGATAAATCCTCATTTATGATCTTTATAGCATCTGAGAGTTCTTCAATAGAAGCATGTGTATAAATTTGGAGATAATCTGCGTAAAGGTGGTAGGAGCATCCAAGTTTGTTGGATATAGAATTAATAAAAATTGCGAAAAGTAGAGGAGATAAGACGCCACCCTGTGGTACGCCGACATACGTATCGCACCAGGATGAATGGGATTCATCAATACGAATCCGCTGCCGCCGACCAAACAGGTAATTTCGAAACCACTGGAGACACATACCTTTGGAGATATGTTAAGAGAGTAGAGTATAACAAGCAGGATATCGAAGTCAATAGCGTTGAAAGCATTGCTGAAATCTAGCAAGGTAAGCATTGTCACTTTGCCTTCATCCATAGCGAATCTTATGTCGTCGGTGATTTTGACTAAGGCAGTGACAGTGCTGTAACCAGGGCGGAAACCGGACTGAAAAGGGTTATGGAGATCGTTTTTATTTAAGAAAATGCTTAGCTGGTTATGGACAAGTCGTTCTAGGACTTTGGATAAAAATGAAAGTATAGAAATGGGACGAAAGTCAGAAAAGGAACTAGGATTGGATTTCTTTGGGATAGGGGTGACAAGTGCTTCTTTCCAAATTTTTGGAAACGAGCCGTTAGAAATAGAGAAATTTAAAATGTGGGTAATAATAGGAAGAACAATATCTAGGATAGGAAGAATCATGTTACGGCTAACACTGTCGCTGCCCACCGCCTTCGATGTAATTGATACAATACTTTTCTTAACATCACAGTCGGTGAACTGAGTAAAGACAAATTGAGAATAATCAGGGGTTGGAAGTGAAGAGAAAAGTTTAATTGTGTTATCTTTACATGTCTTATCAATATGAGACGATGAAACAAAATGGCTATTCAGAGAATCAACATTTAAGTCTGAAGGCATAGAGTTATTTTGCGGCTTTCCAACTCCCAATGATTTGAGGAATTTCCAAATTTTAGCTGGATCTCCGTTTTGAACTGAATCGTGAATGTGGCGACGTTGTGCATCTCTACACACGTTATTGCACTGATTACGGATCAAAACATATTTTTCCCAATTCGAAGGAGTTGGTCGACGGTTATGTCTAGTTTTTGCAGTAGCTTTCTTCGATAGTACCGACTTGATTTCTTCAGTAAGCCAAGGCGCAGGTAAATGTTTAATTTTAATAGCTCGAACTGGTGCGTGCTTGTCATACAATTTTACTATGTTTTCATTTAGAATACTGACTTTTTCGTCGATACAACCGCTGCCGGTAAGAAGCGTCCAATCAATATTTAAAGCGTCTGCTTTAAGATTCTCAATGTTCATACCATAAAAATTACGCTGCAACAGTAGTTTTGGGTTCACTTTAGGAGCTCGAATTTCAAACGACAAGAAGATAAGATCATGGCATGAAAATGCGTCAGCAGGGTATTGTCCATGATTTAATACTAAATTAGGGGATGATACTAGGATAAGGTCAAGTAGAGAAGGAGTGGAGTTGGAAAAATGATGGGTAGCATTTAAAAGTAGAATTGACAGGCCACATGACTCAGAAACAGATTTGAAGAATGAGCAACGTGTGTCTTGTTTTAAGAGGCATGTGTTAAAGTCACCCATAATAATGGTGTGATTGTATGAGGGCATAAAATTTTCTAAAATAGTCTCAAAAGATGAGAAAAAGTTTATATTAGATGAGGGGCAGTAGTATACGCCAAGTAATAGCTTAGTGTGTTGTAAATTGAGTTCGATAAAAATATGTTCACCTGCATTTGGAGGGGGCGGTTGTGTTGATTGAGATACTAGTTTAAAAGGAATATAGTTGCGTAAATATATGGCAACACCACCACCACGTGAGCCAAGGCGGTCGTTACGTATCAAATGGTACCCTGGTAAAGTGTAGGCAACAGTCGAGAGACAGGGCTTTAGCCATGATTCTGATATCAAAATAGCATGTATGTTTTTACAATTAAAAGTCGCCAGCATATCTGGGAAATGAGCCGGAATACTTTGAGCATTTATGTGAACAGCATTGAAATTCCTCGGAAAGTCTGTGAATTGAGAAACTAGATTATCACTCAACGACGGTAAACTGCGAAAACTATCATCGCTACAGACGGATAAAAAGTCATCACAAGTACTACTTGATATACTCGAAATAGACATACAACAAAATATATTTCAATTAAATTTTATATAATGATCAATATTACTAGAATATAGTACCAATTTATCAATATATAATATAATAATAATTTATTAATAATATGTACGTATATATGTTTACCAATAATAATACCAAATAAGTTTAAATACCAAAAAAGAAGTTAAAAAATAATAATAATAATATATATATATATATACACTATAATTTTAAGTTATACTTCAACAGGTAATATATTTTCTAAAAATTCTCCACCCGCCAGTTGAGTGTACTACAAATTAAACATTATAATAAACACAATAAAAGATTGTGGCGAGGCAAATACAGCCGACGTGCGCTCGGGAATGTTCGTTCGTTTCCGCGATATCGAACTCCAACGCACCGCAGAACGCCGCCCGTAGCCGAGTACTGGAGGACAGGAGTCTTAGGTATACCATTACGCCGTAAGGCCGCGCGCAATCGCTCCCACGGCACGCGCCAGGGAAGCCTATTATTTGCGAGATAAAACAACGTGACGTTGTCGTCCAAATTAGTAGTTTAAGTAATTACGTATTAAGGCTCATGTAAATAGTTACTTCTAATATACACAATACAGTTTATAATATATGATTTGTTTAATTTTACCGACACCCATATAGTGGTGACCCCGAGTGCAACACACATTTTATGCCCTTTTTTTTTCGTGTTTCTCGTGAGTTTTTTTTTAGTGTTGTGAACATTGTAAGTACTTTTTTTCTCAAGACCTTTTTTTTTTGTACGACTACAATGGAACAAAACAAAGAACAATCGTCTTTTGTGCAATCTGTTCGAGTAAAAGTTCCACCCTTTTGGCCTGACGAACCCGCTTTATGGTTTACGCAACTTGAAGGACAGTTTGCTCTAGCCAATATAACTGTGGACAGTACTAAATATAACTATGTGATATCCAATCTCGAATTTAAATATGCCGCAGAAATTAAAGACATTATCAATAAACCTCCAGACTCTAACAAATATGACAAAGTAAAAAAGGAACTAATAAACCGCTTGTCATCTTCACAAGAACAAAAAGTTCGTCAGTTACTCACACACGAAGACATGGGGGATCGTAAGCCGTCTCAGTTTTTACGGCACTTGCAAAATCTAGCCGGCCCGAACGTTCCCGACGATTTTGTACGTTACTTGTGGTCGAGCCGTTTACCCACCCATATACAAATAATCGTCGCATCACAGTCAAGTAGCAACCTAGAGGAATTAGCCACAGTCGCTGACAACGTTAATGACGTCATTGGTCAACAACAAGTGCATCAGATTTCCACACCAACTACGAGCACCGATATTGATGATTTAAAAAAATCCATAGCTGAGTTAACTAATCAAGTCGCTCAGTTGTCATCGCCTACGCGAACCCGTCCCCGTTGGCAGTCCAATAACCGTCAAAAATGGCGGCCACGCTCTCGGAGGCAATCTGAGGGTGCTGCCACCGATGCCCACTGCTGGTATCACCGTATATTCCGTGAAAAGGCAACCAAATGCCGTCCTCCGTGCGCCTATACATCGGAAAACTAGAGAGGCAGTCATTGATGGCGGCGGACGCTGACTGTCATAGTGTTAACACAAGCCGTGTATTCGTAACCGATCGAAATACTAATATTAAGTTTCTTATTGATACTGGAGCTGATTTGTGTGTTTTTCCAATAAGATATGTAAAGTGTAATAAGACTTTATCCAATAAGAATTTTGTTAGTAACAATTTTGCTAATAAGACTGACTATAAGCTTTATGCGGCAAACGGGTCAGCAATCAATACTTACGGTTCGATTAATTTAAATTTAAATTTTGGGTTACATCTCAAATTCCGATGGCGTTTTGTAGTAGCCGACGTAACCAAACCAATCATAGGTGTAGATTTCTTAGCATTTTATAATTTACTTGTAGATGTAAGAAAAAGCCGTTTGATTGATAATACTACGTCGCTTATAGCTAATGTCAAACCCACAAATTTTTCCGTGTGTCAAATTAAGACTGTCATGGGTACGACTCGCTATCATAAGCTTCTTATGAAGTTCCCAGAGGTCACGTGACCGTCTGGCGAACCTACGGTGCGAGAGGTCAAGCATAAAACGTTACATTACATCCGCACTACGCCTGGTCCACCTGTGTATAGTCGACCACGTAGACTAGCACCAGACCGATTTCGCCGAGCTAAGCGAGAATTCGAGGAGTTAGTAAGAGCTGGTATCGCACGTAGGTCCGACAGTCCTTGGGCAGCACCACTCCAGCTGGTACCTAAGAAAGACGGTACTGACAGACCTTGCGGAGATTACAGAGGTATTAACGCGCGTACAATACCTGACAGATACCCGGTACGCCATATAGCCGATTTTTCACACAATTTGCATGGTTGCAAAGTGTTTAGCAAAATTGACTTGGTCCGTGCTTATCACTTAATCCCTGTAAACCCGTCAGATATACCGAAAACGGCTATAACAACTCCGTTCGGTTTATTTGAGTTTCTTTTCATGAGCTTTGGATTGAGGAACGCCGCGCAATCATTCCAGAGGTTCATGGACGAAATCCTACGAGACCTGGATTTTGCTTTTCCCTATATAGATGACATATTAATAGCTTCATATAATCACGATGAACATGAGGATCATCTCAGGCAAGTTCTACAGCGCCTACAAGACCATGGAGCTGTCTTAAACTGTAGCAAAAGCGTGTTTGGTGTTTCAGAGGTCGAGTTTCTGGGTTATTTGGTTACTGCTAAAGGCACGAGTCCTATGCCTGAAAAGGTCAGCGGCGTCCTGAACTTCACACAACCGAAAACTCTGAAAGAACTTAGAAGGTTTCTTGGTATGATCAACTTTTACAGGAGATACTTACCAAATGCCGCGAAAAACCAAGCACCCCTACACCAACTCCTCTCCGGTACAAACGTTAAGGCTAATACTCCGATCACATGGACGGCTGAGCTCGAACAAGCTTTCAATACATGTAAAGAGAGCCTTGTGAACGCTACTTTGCTCGCTCATCCTGATCCTACCGCTGATCTAATGCTAGTGACTGACGCGTCTGACATTGCTATTGGCGCAGTCTTACAGCAGAAAGTAAAAGGTAATTCTCAACCACTTGCTTTCTTCTCAAAGAAATTGACTTTAGCTCAACGCAAGTATAGTCCTTTTGACCGGGAGCTCCTCGCTATCTATGAAGCCGTTAAACACTTCCGTTTCATGGTAGAGGCAAAACCGTTCACAATTTGGACAGATCATAAGCCAATCGTCGCTGCCTTTCGTAAGGCTTCAAATAAATGTTCCCCCCGTCAGGTTCCACATTTCGATTTCGTCTCACAATTCACGACTGATGTGCGGTACATATGCGGGGACGATAACATTGTAGCTGACGCACTATCACGTATCGAAGCTATATCAGGTGACACATGTTTGAATAAGCTTGCTTGCTCTCAAGAGACAGACACGGAGTTACGACATCTTCTAACCACTTCTTCCTCGCTAGACCTGCAGAAAATAAGAATTTCTTACTCTAGTGCATGTAAAGTGTATTGCGATGTTTCTACTCCAACACCTCGTCTGTATCTTACACCCGAATTCCGCACAGAAGCTTTCAACTCTATCCATGGCTTAAGTCATCCTGGTGCTACTCCTACCATACGACTGATGACAGAAAGGTACGTCTGGCCGAGCATTCGTAAAGACTGCAGAGCATGGACCAAAGCCTGTATAGCCTGTCAACGGTCGAAGGTTACACGACACACACAAGCTCCTGTCCATTCTTTCACTCCTCCATCTTCACGTTTTGATCACGTCCATATTGATCTCATTGGGCCACTGGCTATATCGCATGGTTATCGTTACTGTTTGACCGCAGTGGACCGATTCTCGCGATGGCCTGAGGTAATCCCGCTCGAAGATATAACAGCGGAAAGAGTGGCATACGCATTTGTAAGTGGCTGGATTGCACGTTTTGGTTGTCCTAAGAAAATTACAACCGACAGAGGACGACAATTCGAGTCACATCTATTCAAAGAGCTTTCAAGAATTACTGGTACTATGCATTTAACTACGACTGCTTACCATCCGGCTGCAAATGGTTTAGTCGAAAGGTTTCACCGTCAGTTAAAAGCTGGTATTATGTGTCACAACAACGAAAATTGGTACGAGGTATTGCCATTGACACTGCTAGGCATTCGCAGTGCCTGGAAAGAAGACCTAGCCACAACGTCCGCGGAACTGGTGTATGGCGAAAGTCTACGTCTGCCCGGCGATTTATTTCTGCCATTCGCGCCAAAAATCACCGATTAAAGCGACTTTCTATCTAGACTTCGCAATCACATTCGCGATTTAAAGCCTACACCAGTTATTCGACATGGAGATACTAAAACTTTTGTGCACAAAGACCTTTCTTCCACAGTCGCTGTTTTCTTAAGGCAAGATGCCATTCGAAAACCGCTGCAACCACCTTACTCTGGTCCCTTCAAGGTCATTGAGCGCTCCGAGAAGACGTTTAAGATCGACATCGGCGGAAAAACAGTCACGGTATCCATCGATCGCTTGAAACCAGCTTATATAATTAACGAACCTGATCCTCTCGCACCCGTAGCTTCCGAACCATCGGACACCGACCCTCACTATGTCACTCGTTCTGGTAGGCGAGTTAAAGTCCCTCAACGGTTACGACCTTAAAGGTCTCCGGGGGGGCTGATGTGGCGAGGCAAATACAGCCGACGTGCGCTGGGGAATGTTCGTTCGTTTCCGCGATATCGAACTCCGACGCACCGCAGAACGCCGCCCGTAGCCGAGTACTGGAGGACAGGAGTCTTAGGTATACCATTACGCCGTAAGGCCGCGCGCAATCGCTCCCACGGCACGCGCCAGGGAAGCCTATTATTTGCGAGATAAAACAACGTGACGTTGTCGTCCAAATTATTAGTTTAAGTAATTAAGTATTAAGGCTCATGTAAATAGTTACTTCTAATATACACAATACAGTTTATAATATATGATTTGTTTAATTTTACCGACACCCATAAGATAATAACAACAAGAGTCTATAAGAAATGATCTAATACGATAACTTTAAAACCGTGACAATTTCAATTGTAAATATGTAGAAGGTACTTTTTATAAACACGTTATATTTTTATAAACTGTTTCACCACAGGAATTCATTATTACGTGTATTTGTATTAAATGTAAGTAGTAAATTTTGTCAAGAAGCAAGTGAGGTGTGTAAGAATAAGCCTGAATGGCGCTCTGTTGTTCGTGCCTACCCCGCAAGGGAACTTGAAGGCTTGAAGTTATGTACGTATGTAAATTTTATTTCACCAGATACGAGAGAGAAAAAGAAAAGAAATAAAATAATCGTGTGCGGTCAACAAGTGTATCAGAAACAAATTCATATAATACTATAATAAGCACCACTAGATGTGAAACTTACATTTATTAAATTATAAACATAACAGCAGACACGCACATCGTATATTCCCAAGCAAAGCAAGTCGTGCCTATGTAAAGAGTGTAACATTCATATGGCGGTCAACTCGGGGGCCAATCCCATACATCCAGGCTAGAGTAAATTATGGAAAGTTTGTTTATGTTTACTATGGTAAGAATCGAACTCAGGAGTACCGCAGTAAGGAAGTACATATTTCAAGAGTAGTTACAATAATGTTATATTTATTTTGGTTATATACACCTACATCACTTGGAAAAATAAAAACATAAAATGTAAGGATAAATATACAAAAAAATACCTAGCACAAAATGATACATAATAAGAAAAATGACATTAAGAATATTGTTTGTGTTCACGTATCATTTCTTAGCGGCGACAGCCCTCTTTGACTTGGCTGCAGTAGCTTTGGCAGCCGCAGGCATTGTAGGCTCGTTTGTTGGCTTTAGGATGTCATCACTACTGATTTTGGTTAGGTCACTGTGTGAGGAAATTCAGTGACGAGTATCATCGGGGCCCATCACGTAGATGTTACCTTCTCTGGTCCAGCATTTAGATAAACCGAATTTCTTTCTCGCAGCCATGAATATGTCGTGACGAGTTTTCATCAGAAACTCTGACATAGTAATTCCGGAATCTTTCAACTTGGTTTTAAGTAACCAGATTTTGTCGCGATCACTTACATCCTGGAATTTGACCACTATGGGTCTGCATTTCTGGCTTTGTACAGGCCGCCCCAGTCTATGACAGCGTCTAATACCATCCATTGTGAAGTCTGAGACGCCGAGTCGCTTTTTGATAACTTCAGTAATAGATAACAATATACTTTCGTTTCTTACTTCGTTCAAACCATGGAAAAGTAACATTTTTCTTCGACTTTGCATTTCTAATCGATCCATAGTACTAGAAAGCATTTCTATCTGCTTTTGAAGTCCATTTAATGCCTGCATCATAAAGGACTTAAAGGATGTGAACTCAGCAGCTAAACCTTCTACAGTAGCCGGATTGGTGGTTTTCTGTAACTGAGATTCAATTGCAGTAGTCTTATTGCGAAATAATTCCATCATTTCTGCCATAGTATCGTGAATAGACTCCATAATTTAAGTGACTTGCGTATCTTTGTGTTCAACGGTCAAGCACAGGAAATAACACTCACTGACAAGGAGACGCACTTATTTTCTCACTTTATGCATAAATACTGATAATTAAGTAATGATTTATAATGATTTAAATTAAAATTTCAAGAGCAAATATTTATACGTGTTGTTTAACCAACTACCCGCTGTTAATTAGGCTGATATTTTAATTGTTTATTAGGCACCATAAATATCCACGCCTTTGTCTGTATAGTTTTATTTTTAGTTTGTATAACATGTATTACTGCATTATATACATGAATATTATAAATATATCGAGGGGTCCAAGGTTATTTGTTTTAAGCGACATTTGCGAAATTGTGTCGATAGAGGAGTTTGAAGTTTCAATGACCCGCAAAAAGACTTCATTAGTAAACTACATACTATATTAAAAAAAAGAAAAAAATCTGTAGTTTTTAGTTGGAAACCAGGTTCATTATAATTCCTTAAGTTTGAGACATTAGGATGCAAGAAAATCATCGAGTCAATTCTGTTACAAAATGTCGCTTAAAACAAATAGCCTTTCACCCCTCGATATATAATATGAATATCTGTATATTTATTAAATATTATTTTTTAGATACTTATATACAACATATACTATATAGGGGACGCTACAGCAGGCATTTTGACATTATTCTACATTTTTTATTTTACATTACTTTACATTATTTTATTTTGTTAAATATACTACATTTATATAGAGCTTAACATAAACAAACTCTTTATTGCGGTCTTGGTGTTGTACAAATATACTGTAAAGCGTGAAGTATCCAGTAATTGGCAACATTCATATTAAACAGAGTTGATTGTTTTAAGTTATAAATATAGCTGTTGGATATGTAATAAATAAATAAATAAATAACTTAAACTAAGAATATGTCCAATAACACGTTTCTTATTGTTTTTATTAAGGAGAAGACACTTTGTTCATGTGATCTTTCTTAATGCTTAGCACATAGCACTACATTTTATTATTACGAGAGTATTATAACACTAACTCAAATGGTTTTGTCATTTGGAGTCTTCTTAATAAGTCTGTATTATCAAGGAGCTGGATGGCCTCGACATTTACATGACAATGAAGCCGTTGCTGGTGGGCTTCAGCGTATTTTTTAATGACGTTAATGACGAGGTCCACTTTTAAGTCTCGATGGAGATCGTCTGATCTTGTGTACCAAGGAGCATTGACCATGTCCTTGAGTACTTTATTTTGAAACCTCTGTATTATGTTTAAATTGGTTGGATTGGTGCAGCCCCATAGTTGTATACCATAGGTCCATACTGGCATTAGAATCTGTTTATAGAGGAGTATCTTGTTAGGTACTGACAGAGCAGAATATTTGCCGAGAAGCCAGTACATTTTTTTGTAGCGTAAATCTAGCTCTTGACGTTTCTTTTTGACATGGGCTTTCCAGCGAAGCTTAGCGTCTAATGTCATACCCAAATATTTGGCTGTATTTTCATATGGTATAATTTGGTCATTTATATATACCGGATGATAGTTAGGCTGTTTGTTTGTAAAATCAATATGAATAGACTTAGATTGTTACGGCTGCAGCCAGCAACTAGACCGGTTGGCGCGGGGCAGCAGCTGCGGCGGGGGCGACGCGGCGCATCGGCCGGTGTCACATATCATAAAGCACTATTGCTAACGATCCTCTCACATAAACGCGCGCGCACCATACACATATAATTAATTGTAATTAATACCAGCAAAGCAATAAATAAATATATATATATATATATATAAACGTTCATCATTCATCATAATAGTACAGTCCACAAATTCATAACCGGAGTCTCAGCAGGCTCAGGCCTTTACAAGGTCCTTTGTCGCCGTTACAAGGTCCTTCGTCGCCGTTACAAGGTTCTTCATCGCCGTTACGAGGTACTTCGTCACGGTTAAGTCATCGCCGCTACGCCTCTAAGATCCGACACGGTCAAGATTCTAGAAGCATTCATCGTCGATCAAGATTCGCCAGGTCGCCGAGGTCTTTCACACGTCATTGATCGCCGAGCGAACGCCAAGATCATCTCAAGGTGTTTCGAACGGGACTTTATCAAACCGGGCTTTTCGCCAAGGACGGTCGTCAAGGTCAACTCAAGGTGCAGCAAGCGCGACTTCAAGAAGAGGACGATTAGAGCAAACACTGAGTGAGTCCGTTCCAATATCCTATCTAACCTTCTTTCTTTTTGGGATACTTCTATGAGAGCCGAGCATTTCGACTCCTCTTCATAGGCTCACCAAATTCTTCTATTGCCATAAAACTATATTTCATACTGCCTCTTTCATTATTTTCATATAAATATTGCTATAAATGTTACAATCAAATAATTTTTACATACTTCACGCATTCCATAAATATTGCTATAAATTTTGCAATCAAATAATTTTTACATACTTCACGCATTCCATAAATATTGCTATAAATTTTGCAATCAAATAATTTTTACATGCTTCACGCATTCCATTCATTGCTTTCAAACATTAAACACATTGTTCCTACAAATCTTGTACTGCAGTTAAATCATTTCTACCTACTTCACGCATTTATTATCACTTAGTTTGTGCATAGCATTGCTTTAGCCCAAGCGTTCTTTGTTCTCAAACCGGTTGGTTACAAGCGGTTCGGTCGGCCGGCTCCGGCGCATCGATCGAACGCCTATTTATTCTTTATAGCTTTGAACTCATTTTGGCATTGTTTTACATTTCATTATTTCGTTTCCCCTTCTATACAAATTACTTCGTTCTAATTTCTTACTTATTTCTTTAACTTTATAGCTTAACTATCTTATTTCCTTTCACGCTTTAATGGCTGACGCTAAGATCAGAAATCTTATTAAAAAACGTACTAGTATAAAGGGAAAATTAACGCACTTTATTAATTTTCTAGACAGCCTTAAGCCCAGTAGTAGTTCGAACTTAAGTGAGTTGCAATTGACGGAGTTGGAGTATCGTATGAACCGAATAGACAGTATATTAGTTGATTATGATGCTTTACAGACTAAAATCGAGTCATTATCGGATAACCCTGACGAGCAGCTTACGGAACGAGGACACTTCGATTCGCAGTTTTACCGCGCGATGTCATTGTCCCGCACAATGCTAGCTCCGGGTCACGCGCAGCTTCGGGCGGGATCCGTGGCGTCCGAGGACGACACAATGACAAGCCGCCATCAAGACTTCGTGCGGTTGCCTAAAATCGACCTTCCGCATTTCGATGGAGATTATCAGCACTGGCTTGGATTCCGAGATACATACCTTTCATTAATACACAATAACAACTCATTAAGTGACATTCATAAATTCCATTATTTGCGTGCTGCCCTTCAGGGCAGTGCAGCATTATTAATTCAAAGTTTAGATTTGAAAATAGAAAATTACGCGATTGCTTGGCAACTGTTATCTGAAAGATATGATAATCAAAAACTTTTAGTCAACAACCATTTACAAGCACTGTTTAACTTACAAAATATTCAACGTGAAAATGGTTCATTGATGCGTAACATGGTAGACACAATTAATGAAAATTTAAGGGCACTTGCCACACTAGGGGAGCCTACTGACCACTGGGATACCATAATAATTTTTATTATGTCCAAAAAAATTAGACAATGCTTCAAGTCGTCAGTGGGAAGAATATCGAAATACATTGGCAGGTAACAATTCACCTTCATTACAACAATTTTTAAAATTTTTAAACAATAGGGCTGATTTGCTTGACACAGTGCAGGAGCAAAACGTGCAAGCATCTCAATCAAACAATACTAAAGGTTTTATTGTTACATCTAATAATATTACTTCAACATATAAAAATAAACCAAATTACACAAAAAATCCTATGTGCCCTATGTATTCGGATAATCACTTTTTATTTGCGTGCCCAACTTTCAAAACATTAAGCGTAGATTTACGTATTAAAAAGGTCACCGAAGCCAGAGTTTGTAAAAACTGTTTACGACCAGGACACATAAATAAAAATTGCAGACTATCCCATTGCAAATACTGCCAACTTAAACACAACACACTTTTGCATAAAGAAGTAGGCTCTGAAACTCGTCCACCACCTTCACTCGAAAATAATGTTGCCTTATCTTCTAACATTGCCTTGCCTTCTTCTAATCGCGGCCTTGTCTTATTATCCACAGCGTTGGTGAAGGTGCGCGACATCCATGGCTATCCGCATGCCGTACGACTACTGCTCGACAATGGCAGTACTGCTAATTTCGTCACGCAACATCTTTGCGAGAAACTAGGTCTGGTAAGACGTAACACGAGCTCCACAGTCTCGGGCATCAATAATTCACTCTCTTACACTACAGAGTCCTGTAACCTTACAATCGAGTCATACTACGGTGACTACAGGTTAAACATCAATTGCCACGTTTTACCAGAGTTAACCAAATCTTTACCATCTACATATTTTGATACTTCTATTCTGCATCTACCTGTGGGAATCCATCTTGCAGATCCATCGTGTAATGTGCCCTCTCCCATCGATATCTTAGTCGGTGCGGAAGTCTTCTGGGACGTTCTTACATCTAATCACATTGATCTAGGAAAAAAATTGCCCAAATTATATGAATCCAAGCTAGGTTGGCTTATTTCAGGCTGCATCCATCAGCTTCACAACAAACGTCAATTATGTAATTTTACTGCCACACAAGATGCTCTTCTATCCCGCTTCTGGGAGCTTGATTCCGTTTCCTCTAAGCACTGTTTATCCTATGAAGAACGAGCTTGTGAACAGAACTTTATAGATACTACGAAGCGCGCCGACAACGGCCAGTTTGTAGTCACCATGCCGCTGAAGGACTCACCAGAAGTTCTAAGCGACTCTTATACTCGTGCTAAGCTACGTTTTTTATCTTTAGAACGGCGTTTCAAACGGGACATTAACTTTAAACATAAGTATTCAGACTTCATTAGGGAATATATTGATCTTGGTCACATGACCGTTAATCAACATAAAAATACAACCAACCAGCCTCAATACTACTTGCCTCATCATGGTGTTCTTCGCGAGTTCAGCTCAACCACCAAGTTGCGTGTGGTCTTCGATGCCTCAGCTGCTAGCACCTCCGGTAAGTCCTTCAATTCCATACAAATGGTTGGCCCCACAGTTCAGGACGACTTACTGTCCATCTTATTACGTTTCCGGCAACACAAGTTTGTTGTCACTAGCGATATCGAAAAAATGTATCGTGCTGTCTTAATTGAGCCTTCTCAACGCTCTCTGCAGCAAATAATCTTCAGGTTTGATCAATCAGACCCTCTAAAAACGTATACTTTAAACACAGTTGCATATGGGTGTGCATCAGCACCTTACTTGGCAACTAAATGTTTAGTTTCTCTTGCTGATGAGTCATCCGATCCCAACGTAAAAAACGCGATTAAAAACAACTATTATGTTGACGACTTTTTATACAGTGGTCCATCAATAGAATCAGTTGTAAATATATGTAAAGGTGTTATTCACACGTTGCAATCCGCCAAATTCAATCTGCGTAAATGGCAATCAAATTCACGAGAAATTTTATCATCTATTTCTAACATCAAAGGTGACTCAGAAAAGGCTCTTAATTTAGACAATACAATGTGCAAAACTTTAGGTCTTCATTGGCTAACTTCATTGAGTCAGACCAATTATTTTTTTTCATAAACATAGACGTAAACATAAAGGTTACAAAACGTAATATACTTTCCATTATAAGTCAAGTTTTCGACCCCTTAGGCCTTATTGCCCCTTGCATAGTTTTATTCAAAATTATCATACAAAAACTATGGCTTAATAAATGTGACTGGGATGACGAGATTCCTCTAAACATTAAAAAAGAATATCTTAGTTCGATAACGTCACTTTCAAGCTTAAACAATATTAAAATTCCTCGTTGGTTTTCTAATATTCATTCATTTTCAACTGAAATTCATACCTTTACAGACGCTTCCGAGCGTGCTTACGGAGCTTGTGTCTACATAAGAAATGTTGGAGAGGATGGCACAATTTGTGTACGTCTTTTAATCTCAAAGAATAGAGTGGCTCCTATCAAGCCTACTACGATACCCAAGCTCGAATTGTGCGGGGCGTTGTTGGGTACAAGACTCTGTAGAAAGGTACAAAATTCTCTTACCATTCCCATTGGTCGCTGTTACTTTTGGTCAGATTCGACAATTGTATTGGGTTGGTTATCTATGCCCTCGAATCGCCTTAAACATTTCGTGCGTAACAGAGTAAACGAGATACAAGATACTACTCATGATCAGACGTGGAGCTACGTGCCGTCTAAAGACAACCCCGCCGATCTAGTTTCTCGTGGGGCGCAGGCTGACCTTCTCAGCTCATCTACCCTGTGGTGGTCCGGTCCTACTTTTCTCCAACATAAAGAAATTAAATTCTTTGAACATCCAAACATCCATTCAAATTTTCTTCCAGAAATCTCCTTACGTACACACACAAAAACAATAGAAAACACAAACACTATTTTACAATTAATTAATAGGACATCCAACTTCATAAAATTAATTAGAATATTTACATACATACAAAGATTTATAAATAAATGTAAACAAAATAAAACACAATACAAAAATCATTTAACTTGTATTGAATTACAAACATCTAAATTAAAATTAATTAGTATTGCTCAACAAGACATGTTTCCAAATGAATTCAATATTCTTATATCAGGAAAATCACTACATATAAAAAACAGACTTGCCTCTCTTTCACCCTTTATGGATAACAATCACAGTGTTATTCGCGTCGGGGGACGTCTAAAAAATTCTTATTATAGTTACGACGTAAAACACCCTATTCTTCTTTGTAGCAAACATCATTTAACTAAAATCATTTTTGGCATGCAACATAAACTTTCTTTGCATGCAGGTCCTCAATTATTGTTTGCACAGATTCGTCAAACTTATTGGCCGCTAGGTGGCAGGAATGTCGCCAGGGCAACTGTACATGCTTGCATTCGCTGTATGAAATTCAATGTCAAACCTGTGCAGCCAATAATGGGCAACCTGCCAGTGGAAAGATTACATCTAGTACATTTTATCCGTGCAGGAACGGAGAAAGAATACAATTTCCTGCGGCCGGGCGGCCTGTCGTAAGAGGCGACTTAACAACCCACAGCCAGGTGGTAGGGCATTTGCCCGACTGGATGGCTACCACCCCTGGTCTAAAGTATGTCGCCATAACAACCTTGAGTTGTGTTCCGGCATTAGTGACCAGGTTCCAGTTTCCCTTAAGAGAGCAGCAGCGCATTTGTAGCAACTTTGCTGTTGCAAATGTCCATAGGCGATGGTAACCGCTTTACATCAAGTGGGCCGTTTGCCTGTCTGCTGATCTCCTGCAATAAAAAAAATTCTAGAATATCCATTTCTCAATTCTGGTACAGACTACATGGGGCCAGTGCTGATGCTCAATCGGAAAGGCAGGGGGGCCAGGTTGCTTAAATGTTATATTTGTATTTTTGTTTGTTTGGCTACAAAGGCGGTGCATTTAGAAGTGGTTACGGATCTCACCACGGAAGCCTCATTGCTTGTCTTAACCGTTTGTCGCTCGTCGTGGAATGCCACATACTGTCTACTCGGACAACGGCACCAATTTCGTAGGAGCTTGTAACCGATTATCTTCTTTCCTTAAAAGGACTTCGGCTACTTTAAGCTCCGAGGCTGCTATGAAAGGTATATGTTTTAAATTTATTCCTGTTTACGCTCCTGCGTGGGGTGGTCTTTGGGAATCGGCTGTAAAATCCGTAAACCATCATTTAAGGCATATTTTGTGTTTGAGCCACTTAACGTATGAAGAATTGGCGACTTGCTTGGCTCAAATAGAAGCCATCTTAAATTCCAGGCCTCTCGTCCCACTTTCCTCCGATCCTTGTGACTTATCTTACCTGACCCCATCTCATTTTCTCATTGGACGGTCACTCACGTCAATTCCTCAAGCAGATATTGAAACCAACAACATAAACTCGCTGCAGCGGTTTCAGCGCGTTCAAAAATTGAAACAGCACTTTTGGAATCGATTTTCAAAAGAATACGTTTCTTGTTTGCAGCAAAAAACAAGATGGCGCGCTTCTTCGGGAGCCCTTCGCGTCGGAGAGATGGTCTTAGTGGAGGAACCAAACACACCACCTCCTCTATGGCTTGTTGGACGCATCGTGAGGGTCATGCCTGGCCAAGATGGAGTTGCCAGAATGGCCGAAATAAAAACTAAAAGGGGTCTTTTGATTCGCACTGCCCACAGGTTATGTCCACTCAACATTTGAAGCATTCTACTTCAAGGCTGGGGAGCGTGTTACGGCTGCAGCCAGCAACTAGACCGGTTGGCGCGGGGCAGCAGCTGCGGCGGGGGCGACGCGGCGCATCGGCCGGTGTCACATATCATAAAACACTATTGCTAACGATCCTCTCACATCAACGCGCGCGCACCATATACATATAATTAATTGTAATTAATACCAGCAAAGCAATAAATATATATATATATATCTATATATATATATATAAAACGTTCATCATTCATCATAATAGTACAGTCCACAAATTTATAACCGGAGTCTGAACAGGCTCAGGCCTTTACATAGATTCATTAAGTTTTATTCGCCATTTTTTCGTCCAATTATAAATTTTACTCACGGCATTTTGTACCTTTTCCACAGCTTCCTCGTGTATGACTCCTGAGGCCATTATGGCCGTGTCATCTGCAAAGGTAGCGGTGGTGTTATTTTCCATTTCAGGAATATCACATGTGTATAATAGGTATAGGACCGGGCCTAGGACACTTCCTTGTGGTACTCCAGCTTTGATTTCTTTAAGATTTGAATAAGAATCTTCTGGTCTCACTCGAAACATTCTGTCTGAAATGTATGATTCTAAGATATCTGAATATTGTATAGGTAACATTTTCTTTAGTTTACATTTCAGTCCTTCGTGCCATACTTTATCAAAAGCTTGTGTTACGTCTAGGAAAACTGTAGAACATACTTTTTTTTCCTGTAAAGCTTTTTCTATAATACTTGTTATTCTATGAACTTGATCTATGGTAGAGTGTTTTTCCCTGAACCCAAATTGGTAGTCAGGAATTATCTTTCTCTCTTCTATGATTGGTTTAAGACGTTGCAATAATAACTTCTCAAATAGTTTGGATATAATTGGGAGAAGAGAAATCGGGCTATATGACGATGCTTCATGGGGTGGTTTACCAGGTTTAGGTACCATGATAACTTCAGCTACTTTCCATACATCAGGAACATATTTAAGTCTAAACGCACCATTTATAACGGTGGTTAATTTTACTAACGCTTTTCTTGGCAAGTTTCGGAGGACTTCTGCAGTTATGAGGTCATATCCTGGACTTTTCTTCAGTTTTAAGTTGTTTATTTCTTTCCTAACTTCACTCGGAGTAACCAGCTTAATTTCTTTATCGTCTTGTAATATTAGTTCAATAATTGGATCTTCAGCGTCAGCTATATTAGGTTGGAATATTTGTTCCAGATGTTGTGCAAATCGATTTGCTTTTTGGTAATTGTTAATTGCCCAGTTTCCATTTTCTTCCTTGATTGGAGGAATATGTGTAACAGGTTGTTTTAACGATTTAGTTGCTTTCCATAGTGAGTAATCTGTTTTTCGGTCACTACTTACTTAGCTCGCTAAGGTAAGAATACATAGATTTATCTTTAATTTTTTTGATTTCTCTACTAACTTTTTGAGTTAGGTTATTTAGTATAGTTTTATCAGGTGGATATATTGTTACTTGCCATTTTTTCTAAGTTTTCTTTTCTCATATATGAGTTTCAGAATGTCATTAGGATAACTATTAGTCCTAGCCTTTCTGTCTATATCAGGCGTGTTTGTCCAAGCGCATTTCTGAATATTCACTATCAGTGTTCTCGCTTCTAAATCTAATTCCTCGGGGGTTTTTAATGGCATTTTCAAGTTTACCAACGAATCTAGATCATGCCTAAAGCTGTCCCAATCCGTATTTTTATTGACTAGAGTTAAGTTATTTTCTTTGAAAACGATATCCTCGTTCAGCGTTAATATTATTGGTGAGTGGTCTGAACTCATACATCAGCCTTCTTCAATATATAGAAAATCACGAGATATTGTCTCGTATATGAAAAAGTCTATAAGATCAGGAATTTTGTTAGGATCTGTTGGCCAATAAGTAGGCTTACCTGTTGATATAACATTGCATTGATTTTGTCTTATTGCACACAGAAGTTCTCCTCCTTTTGTGGTTGTAAGTCTCGATCCCCAATATGTATTTTTTGCATTAAAATCTCCTCCTAGGATAAACCTGTTACCAATTTGTTTAAGGAGACTCTGATATTGAATGACTTTTAATACATATCTTGGTGGACAATATATGGCTGATATGATTACAGGATAACGTTTGGTTTTAACAGATAAAGCAATGGCTTGTATTTCTCTCTCTTCATACTTAATTACTTGAAAATGATTTATGTTTTCTTTAATAAGTATGGTACTACCACCTCTGGATGTATTATCCGGGTGCAAAGAGTGATATGCTTTGTACCCTTTAATTTTAATGTAAGATTTCCTAGTAAAATGAGATTCAGATATCAAGCATACATCGATATTTTCCGTGTTAAGGACTACCTGCAATTCATTTTGGTGACGAAGGAGTCCAATAGAGTTCCATGAAAAAATTCTTATCGAAGGTTTCATTTTTATTATATTCTAACGTATGTTCGAGCTTCTTTAATCTTTCATCAAAAGATGTCATTAGATTTAATATGTTGCTCAACTTTTCATCTATATCAAATGTTTTTTGAGTACTTTGTAGTACTTTTGTTTGGAGTTTATCACCTCTTGTGATTTGGGCAAAAGATATACTGTCCGTGACAGTTTGACTTGAAATGTACTTTTTACGTTCATGAATCTGGTTCCTGGGGACTTGTTTTTTATTTAATGTTTTATTTTTTATTTGTTGTAACTCTTTAGCTACCATACAACCTCTATATTTAGTAGGGTGGGAATCACCACAGTGAACACACTTTGGTTTCGTTTCTGCAGGTTTTTCACAGTCTTTTGTCAGGTGCTTTCCAGTACATTTCACACATCTAGGCTCCTTACAACAATATCTTTGTGTGTGGCCATATGCTTGACATCTTTTGCATTGTGGGATTAGCTTAGATGTTTTTAGCGGCTCAATAGTTACTTGGCATCCAAGGATTGATTTTATATTATATATTTTGTTTATATCTTCATCCTTATCGAACGAAAGTATAAACATATTTAATGGTACCTTTTTTTTCCAGCTGAGCTTATTTACAGGTTCCTGGACTTTATAACCTTTGATAGAGAGATCTTTTACTATCCTACTGGACACACAAGATGCATACAACTTTTTAGCGATAACTGTTATCGGCCTATCCTGCTTGTTCTCATAAGAGTACCAAGTAAAAAAGAAAAAAAAAAGGACAATTATTTTGTAACAAGAGCGAAGTAATACTTCTGTATGTTTCTTCATTAATTACATTAATCTTTATACTATCACCATTTTCATTTTGATCAAAAACGAATCTTTTGGTAAATTCATTGAAAGAAAATCATAAAACTGTTGGTAGTTCTTTATGTTTTCCATAATAACTGGTGGTGGCTGTGGAATTTTTTTAACTTTCGGTATTACTTTTTTTTCTTGAGAAGAGCTTGTCCCTGCTTCTCTGTCTTGTGGTGGGGTTAGTGACAAATTCAGCTTCCTTTTCTTGCGGTTCTGTTGACGTACCCATTCCGTTTCTTTAGCCAATTCCTCTTCATCCGTTTCATAATGGACACATTCGGAGGATCTTTCGTCACTCAAAGATTCTTTAGGTGGATCTTTGTTCTTTGGGTTTTGAACGATTTTCAGTTCTCTCTGTAGTTCTTGAATACAAGACTTCAAGTCTTTTACTAAGCTCTCAAGCTTTTTTCGTTCGGCGCGTTCATCTAGTAAACTCTGATATAACAGTTGTTCTGTTTTTGTTTTAATTTTAACAGTTTGTGAGGACATATTAAATAATCAAATATGACTTCGCCTTAATAATGTTTACGCAAACACATGATGCACACGTTTGAAAATCTGGGTCATCGCCGTGACTGTGAGCGGCTCGCGCGGTGGTGATTTCGCTGCGTCAGCGCTTTACCCGAGCACGTACTAGAGCAAGTGCAACACATCCGTTCACGATGGATGCTGATCGATCACTGAGCATGGAAATGATAAAATTTATTTTATTTTTAATAAGCATTGGTTAGGCGCCTTATATTACCTACCTTTCCCCTCCTTTCCGCAAATCCGCACGCTGGATAGAGACAGGCGGTGTCATCTGTCGGCTAACCACGACTCGTGCCGGCGGGCGGCCCAGTACGTCGACGGCCTCGCGAGCACCGCACGCGCATAAGTGATTTGCATAGAACGCTTTTATCTTAAACCCGCTCCTGTTGTTGGTGTGATATACGCAACCCCTGAAGACGTGCTTTACAACGAGGATTGGGGATCCGCAGGTGAGTGCCGCTTAAATCTACCCGGCTGTGGATTTTGCCTCCTTCCACCACCAACAAATTCTACCTTTGTCACCCGCACCACCATATTAGTTCTGGTCCAATCGAGCCGCGATATATGTATTTTATTTTTTCCGAGATATATTTTCTATAATATTCCCGCTATATAATTATTTTACGTATTATTCCCGCTATATTTATATATCGTTCCGCTATATATATTTAAAAACTATATATAATCCCATTTTCTTGCTTAAATACTTTAATATCTTTATATTAATTCTGTTTTGAATCATTTTTTGGTTCATATCGCTACCCGCCACCCGCTAAGTCATATGAGATTCTATGCGTAATTTGTGCTGTATCATCGAATTATTGCCAAATTTATTTATTTTCAACCTGCATTGGCAGTATATTCATTTAATAATCCCGCGTGATCAGTATTAAATACGTATATTCAAAAATTTTCAATAATATAGGTGTTACTTAGAATCTTTTCTTAACCGGCTTTAATAGACGGTAGGCTAACGAAATTTCGTACCGCGTCGGATAGCAACGTCGCTTCGGCCGCTTCGAATCACGTTCACTCGAGGCGAGTTTTAAAATTTATTTAACCAACCGCTGCACTAGTAAAGAGGTTTTGAGTTTTAGTTTTTTCTACGCTACTTTTAATTGGTTTTTTTCTTCGCCTCAGTAAATTTAATCACTCAATATGAGTAAGAAAGGTAGGAGAAAGGAGAAGCTATTGTTTCAGAGGCAAGCTCTGAAGACAATAGTAAATTAATTGTTCTTCAATATAAACGCGACATGTTATTTAGCCGCATGCAAAATATTTACGATAAATCGTTAAATATTTCCGATGAGAATAGTCAGAGAATATTTATTCACAACGCTTCCAATATTGATAATTTACGTAAGGAATTTGAATCTGTTTTGGACTCATATAATATGCATTACATAAAAATTAACCCTCATAAAGCACAAACTATAAATTATCAATCATTTATCAGTTTTGATGAAATGTATTGTTCTGTCAAACAAATTTTAACTGAGATTACAAATGAAAATGAGTCATCTCAAACCGCAAACATATTGGCTACGCATTCACATAATTCTGTGCGCAAACCAAATCTACCTCCTATCGATTTAATTTCTTTCTCAGGCGATGTTCGTACATGGCCTCTCTTTTATACGCAATTTAAAAATATGGTACACGATAATCCTACTGTGGCGAGGTGGCGAGTAAACGGTCGAGTAACGAAAGTCCGTTACAACGAAGCACAAGATCACGCCACTTCTACGTCACTCATCATACGATGGTATGAGTCATCGCTGCCCACGCGCCGGCGAAGTTCGCAAGCTACGACGCCTCCGGCGATAAGCGGCCAATGAACTCGTTGCAGCGCTACGACGCGCATCATGGCCGACGCAGTGCCCTTTGTCTCAGTTAGGCGACCATTTTAATCTGAGCCCGCCTACTCGCGCGCAACCAATCGATTAGCGCAAGTCATTAGTAATGTTTAATTAAAATATAAATTTCATAAATAAATTTCTCAGTCGAATACCATCTTTCATTACGCGTTCATGTCCAGACTCCTTAATAGTAAGTGTTAAGAACATACACACTTCACTGGTTTTTTTTTTTTTTTTTTTTCGACTGAGAAATTTATTTATGAAATTTATATTTTAATTAAACATTACTAATGACTTGCGCTAATCGATTGGTTGCGCGCGAGTAGGCGGGCTCAGATTAAAATGGTCGCCTAACTGAGACAAAGGGCACTGCGTCGGCCATGATGCGCGTCGTAGCGCTGCAACGAGTTCATTGGCCGCTTATCGCCGGAGGCGTAGCTTGCGAACTTCGCCGGCGCGTGGGCAGCGATGACTCATACCATCGTATGATGAGTGACGTAGAAGTGGCGTGATCTTGTGCTTCGTTGTAACGGACTTTCGTTACTCGACCGTTTACTCGCCACCTCGCCACACTACCTTGTCAAATAGTGAGAAGGCATTTTATTTAATTGGAAAATTATCTGGTCAAGCTTTATCTATTTGCGCGGGCCTTCCGCCAACCGCAGAAAACTATTTAATTATTTGGAACGCTTTAATCGAAAAATATGATGACCCTCGGTCACTCGCTAGTTCTTATTTTAATCAATTGTTAAACTTCAAATAATTATCCGCTAATAATGCATCTAATCTCGATTCTTTCGTAAACAACTTTGACTCGGCTGTACAAGCCCTTAAACAATTGCAGTTAAACGATTTAAATGACTTTATATTCTTACACCTCGCATTGCAACGCTTAGATTCCGATACTGTAAAGTTATTCGAAATTACATATCGTAAAGAAAATATTCCTTTGTAAAAGAACAGAGTAAAGTTTTGTCTCGTTCTTCTTGTAAAACCGCAAATAATATTATTAACCCGCAAAATATAAATCGCAAACAAACATATAAAACAACTAAATCATTTGTAAATGTCAAGTCAAATTCACTTAATAATAATAAATATGAAAAATGTAATTTGTGTCAAAATGACTTTCATACGCAACTATACTTTTGTCCTTCTTTTATAAAGTTGACTCTGCATGAGAGGTATAACTTTGTTAAAGAGAAGTCATTTTGTAATAACTGTTTAAGTGTTAAACATAAAACATATGCTTGTTCTTCCAAACATGTTTGTTCGTCTTGTTCTGCAAAACATCACACATTGCTACATTTCACGAATAACGCTGATACTTCTCGAACAAACAGTTCTCCGCTTGTCGCTAAGTCGGTGTCACGCTGTTCGCAGTCGCCGCAACGAGAGAACCGTGCGCTAGCGCACGTCAGTACGACTTGAACCGTGCCGAGTAAACAAGTTGTATTATTTTGCGTTATAGATATTGGATGCGTATTGCATAGCGATACATTTTGTTGCGTGGATAAACAAGCGCGGGTATCATCCACTCGTATAGAGGGGTTAGGGAGGCACGCGGTAGCGGTAAGGTGCGGCGGCGGAGCTGTAGCAGCATGCGAAAATGGTGGATGCGCCGGCACATGAGCGCGCTATGGCGAAGTGACAACAGCGCGGGAACTCGGCGGCGAGCGATCTCGGTGGCGCGGGCGGTCATCTTGAGGCGACGGTGACGACGGAGGTTTACGGCACAACATTGAATGATGTCTACACTCGCAATGTCGACATTTAAATTTGGAGTTACAGGAATTATTGTTGTGGCTTACGCTCAAACAATTAGTACACCCTCTTGAATTTTTTATAAAATTAAATCTTTCATCAATAGAAAGTTTTTCAAACGCGGGACAACGATATAAATTGTAATGATTTGATTGTTTACAAAGTGGGCAATGCGTCGTATATGACGGTACAAAAGAATGTGTCGTTTTTGGAATATTGGTTTTATATGTGTCACTACTACGGGACTGAGTAGATGGCATTGTGCGTTCCAATACCTTACTTTGTTCGCGGATAAATTTAGTAAGGTCATTGTAGGTAGGCATGGATTCTTCCCTATTATGCTTTTCAAAAGATCTTGCGGTATTTAAATCAAGTTTCTTCAACGCAAATTGCAAAATAATAAAGTTCAATAAGTCATTTAATTTTAAAGATTTTAAACTCGATACTGCGGTACAAAATTGATCAAGAAACATATCAAGATTTTTACAAGAGGCGGTGTTAAAACTTTTAAATTCAAACATTTGATCCAAGTATGCAGCGGCCAAACTGCGCTTATCATCATATTTGTCGACCAATGTTTGCCATATCATGTTGTAGTTGTCGCCGTTTGGTACGATTCCGGTACAAACTGAAAGTGCCCGGCCTGACAACTTATTTATCAAATATTGTACGCGATCATGATCCATGAGATCGGGATTTTCATATATTGTCCTTTTAAAGGACTCGTAAAATATTGACCATTTAATCTGGTTGCCATCAAACCCCATAAGCTCGAGTTCAGGTAAACGTATTGACTTACGTTGAGAATTTGTGTTTGAAATTATGGTTTCTGGTTGTTTTGAAATTGAATGAAACTTATCATGGATAAATTTACAGCGGCAGTACATATCTTCAAACGAATTAAGACTTTGGTAATTGACCTTATATTTAGGATCCAAGGTTAACTCCACGACATTTAATTGATCTACTATGTCATTAAAATCTGAATGTAGGCGTTCGATGGACATCATTCCGTATATAAATAATTCTCTCTCGGAATCATCATCTGCGACATTTAACGAGCGTTTATAAAGATCTTGCATGCGAGAAAATATGACGTCACGTCTTGCAGTTAACGTCAATCGCTGAATTTGAAATTTATCAAGGGATTGCGCATCTTCGAATACTTCTTTTCGCTTAGAAGTCATTTTGCTTATTTAAATTTAAAAGATTAGAAACTTTAAGAAAAGCCTAAGTTAATGCCTGCAACACGCGTATGCGAAACAAGAGCGGTGCGCGGACGGTCAAATGACCGAATGAATGAACGAGACGTTAATTTAAATCTCACTGGTTAAATTTAAAATGAATGTAGTTAAAAATGTATTTAATGTAGTCAAGGGAAGCGGAATACGAAATATGTACGTTTAATGCGAAATGAAGACCTTTATAAAGGTGACAAAATACGTAAAATATTACGTGACGAAATAAAGCGGTAGAAAATGAGGATCAAAAAGGGAACCAAAGGGGATGATTATGGTTTGAAAAGAACCAAAAAATGATCCTGGCTCGAATGGACCAAAAAAAAATGTCAACGCGACAGCCCAGTATTAAGTATTGAACGCGTATCCAAAATGGCGGTGGTAGGATTGCTGGTATGGATAAGAAGGGAGACTAACCTGCGTGCCTCTAGGCTGCACTAATTATGCGTGCTGATCACCAAGTTGTGAGCCTTGCAGCAAATCTTCTGGCTTGTCTCCTTCTTGCGGCCTTCGATAATTAATTGTACACACGCGGCGCGGTATAACTGCACTTATGGCAAGTTGTGGCGGTAAAGATGTGCGGGTTGTCGTACGAGGGTCGACAGCAGACTACGTGCGGCGAGGGTCGACAGCAGACTATATGCGACGAGGGTCGACAACAGACTATGTGCGACGAGGGTCGACAGCAGACTATGTGCGACGAGGGTCGACAGCAGACTGACTCGTAAAAACGAGCAGTATTAGCACAGCGGTAAGTACGACAAGGATAGTCGAATGGAATGGAAGATGGCGGCTGGGACAAGGTGATTGGATAACGCGGTTAGGAAAGCGGGTAGTTGTGGAAATAATTTCAAGGGGACAGGATTTTAAAATAAGCGCCGCGAACAATTTTTAAATTATTATTTTGTAGCCATGTAATTAAAGATGTCAAACATTTATTTATATCAAATTCATACGTATTTATATTCTCACATTTAATTGAGACTGTACTGTCGTCGGCAAATAATGTCACTGGATGATTAATAGATTTAGGCAAGTCATTTATATATATAATGAAAAGAAGTGGTCCCAGCACACTTCCTTGTGGCACACCGTACATGGGAGTACGTTTGAGGGATTTGTAAGTTTCCTCTTTTCTTGTCTCAATGTTTATTTTGTGTATTTCTGTGTACTGTTTTCTATTTACCAAATAAGATTTTATAAGATTTAAAACATTACCTCTAAAGCCATATAATTCTAATTTTTTAATTAATATATTATGCTTAACATAATCAAAAGCCTGGGTCATATCGCAAAATATAGCACATATCTGATTACTTTTATCAACATTTGTCATAATATTGCATAAAAATTCATATATTGCTAAATTTATAGACCTATTTTCCCGGAAACCCTTTTGTTCATCACATAATAAATTTTTACTTTCTATGTAGCGATATATTTGTTTATAGATATACTTCTCGAATACTTTTGATATGACAGGTATAAGTGATATTGGCCTATAGTTTTGCATTTCTTGACGACTGTTCTTTTTGTATATTGGCTTTATCACGGATACTTTTAAAGCATCGGGAAATATTCCAGTGTTAATACTTAAGTTAATAATGTGACTTACGGGATAACTAATTTCTTCTGCTACATATTTGATAACTTTTGTTGATATTTCATCGTAGCCTACGCTATTCGTATTTTTTAATGATTTAATAATGTTAAAAATATCAAGAGTCATAAAAATAGAGTCTTTTTGGGAGTCAATAAGTGTATAATTAATATCTGTGTCATGCGTAGGCGTAATTTTATCAATAAAGTAATTTAATAAAACTACGTTTTAACGGTTTTAAGCGCGGTAATTTTATTTGATTTTGGTTTTTTCCGACGTTTCGGCCACTTTTCAGTGGCCGTGATCACGGAAGACAAAGATGTCAAGTGTCAACGAGTATTGTTAAAGTTTTATTTAGCCTACCGCCAACTTATTAATTTTAATTATTTAATTTTTAATTTTGTTTATGGTTATTATTTAATCTATGGGAGCCTAATCTAATTTACCACCGCTTCGCAACATGTTATGGCTTGAAGAGAAGAAGCGGCGCAAGAAACTCTTCAGCAAACATGCCTAGCTCTAATAATTTTATATAATATTAAAATGGGTGGAAGGAAAAATAAAAGTAATTATCAGTCAAGTTGGTTTGTGTTCCGTTGTACGCAGAAAGAGCTCACAGTGTCTTGAGGTCTGGCAGCTGGTTTTTGCTGGGTTTGGGTCTTAATAGTTTTGATAATTGGATCCCAAACAGGTGGTACTTGCCAACCATCTTCTCTATTGAAATTTGGGTGTTTTTTGATTTCAATAGCCTCACGCATCATTCTAGGTATGAAACGATTCTCTTTCGCGAGGATTTGTGGGTTATCGAATCTGATGTAGTGGTTGGGTTTATCCAGCGTGTGTTCACTGATCGCAGACTTCGTAGACCTTGTGTGTTTCATGTCAGCAATGTGTTCTTTTACTCGTGTTTTTATGCTCCTCTTTGTTTGCCCAATGTATGACAATCCACACTCACAATCAAGCTTGTAAACCCCTGCATCCTGGAGTGGGATATTGCATTTCACAGGTCTCAGAAATTGGGTAATCTTTTTCTGCGGCTTGAAATATGTTTTGATTGAAGCTCGCCTGAGGATGTGACCAATTCTGTCTGTGACCCCCTTGATGTAGGGTAGGGTAGCAGGGCACCGCTCAACTGAAGGTGGTTTGGGGCCTTTGTGACGTTGGTGTGGAGTCTCCACCCAACCCAAGACTCCACACCAACGTCACAAAGGCCCCAAACCACCTTCAGTTGACCGGTGCCCTGCTACCCTACCCTACATCAAGGGGGTCACAGACAGAATTGGTCACATCCTCAGGCGAGCTTCAATCAAAACATATTTCAAGCCGCAGAAAAAGATTACCCAATTTCTGAGACCTGTGAAATGCAATATCCCACTCCAGGATGCAGGGGTTTACAAGCTTGATTGTGAGTGTGGATTGTCATACATTGGGCAAACAAAGAGGAGCATAAAAACACGAGTAAAAGAACACATTGCTGACATGAAACACACAAGGTCTACGAAGTCTGCGATCAGTGAACACACACTGGATAAACCCAACCACTACATCAGATTCGATAACCCACAAATCCTCGCGAAAGAGAATCGTTTCATACCTAGAATGATGCGTGAGGCTATTGAAATCAAAAAACACCCAAATTTCAATAGAGAAGATGGTTGGCAAGTACCACCTGTTTGGGATCCAATTATCAAAACTATTAAGACCCAAACCCAGCAAAAACCAGCTGCCAGACCTCAAGACACTGTGAGCTCTTTCTGCGTACAACGGAACACAAACCAACTTGACTGATAATTACTTTTATTTTTCCTTCCACCCATTTTAATATTATATAAAATTATTAGAGCTAGGCATGTTTGCTGAAGAGTTTCTTGCGCCGCTTCTTCTCTTCAAGCCATAACATGTTGCGAAGCGGTGGTAAATTAGATTAGGCTCCCATAGATTAAATAATAACCATAAACAAAATTAAAAATTAAATAATTAAAATTAATAAGTTGGCGGTAAGCTAAATAAAACTTTAACAATACTCGTTGACACTTGACATCTTTGTCTTCCGTGATCACGGCCACTGAAAAGTGGCCGAAACGTCGGAAAAAACCAAAATCAAATAAAATTACCGCGCTTAAAACCGTTAAAACGTAGTTTTATTATGTATACAAGTCGCGAAAACTTAAGAAAATATTAAATAAAGTAATTGTTAAAAGCATGAGCAATGTCTTGAGGTTTGCTGGTACTATTATGGTCATTTATTTGTATATTATCTATGTGGTCCTTTGGTAAATTTAATTTAGAATTATTAATTATGTTCCATGTCGCTTTTGCTTTGTTGTTAGCTCTTTTTACGCTATGATTATTTTGCGCCTTTCGTGTGAGTTTGATAATTTTCTTAAACCGTGCTGAGTAAGTTTTGAATGCTAATTTGTTGTCAAGAGTAGGATTCTTTCTATAACACGATAAAAGCTGTCGTTTCTTTTTGCTACACAACTTTATTCCGCGTGAGACCCATTTTGGTTTCTTATGAATGTAGATGGTTTTAAATTTATATGGAAAACATAATGTATAAAATAATTTAAAACTTTCATAAAATATTTGGTATGCCTCATTTGGGTTTTTTACTTTATAAGTATCAAAAAATGTGATATTTTGTATACATTGTTTAAACTTATCCATATTTTCCTGACTGAAATCTCGTCGTTTCACGCGCCAACTTTTAATAGAGAAGATTTTTTCGACCGGACATTTAAGTATTTGTGCAGTATGATTCGACATAGCAAATTCGACAATTTCAGCTTTGTAATGTCTCTTAAAGTTATGTGCAAAATTATCTATACAAGTATGGCTTTTCATTCTTGTAGGAGATTTAAAAGCTAATTTTAGATTAAAACGAAGTAATAAACGTTGAAATTCTATAGTTAAATTATTCGTTTTTAGTACGTCGATATTAAAATCACCTGCGAGTATTATGTGTTTATACCGATGTTTAGATAACTCTCTTAGTAGTTTTTTTTATTTTTTTATTGCAGGAGTGCAGCAGACAGGCAGACGGTCCACTTTATAGAAAGCGGTTACCATCGCCTATAGACATTTACAACACCAAATGTGGTACAAATGCGCTGCTGCTCTCTTAAGGGTCACTGGAACCTGGTCACTAATGCCGGAAAACAACTCAAGGTTGTTATGGCGACATGCTTTAGACCAGGGGTGGTAGCCATCCAGTCGGGCAAATGCCCTACCACCTGGCTGTGGGTTGTTTAGTCGCCTCTTACGACAGGCCGCCCGGCCGCCCGGCCGCAGGAAATTGTATTCTTTCTCCGTTCCTGCACGGATAAAAAGTTTTTCTAACCTTTCAAAACAGATAGTGATATTGCTATCTTTTCCTATTCTGTATATACACACAATTACAATATTATAGTGTACTAATTCAATAGCACAGCATTCAAATATTCTGGGTATAGACAAGCTAGCAATCGATGTTAATTCTAGCCATTTATGCCCATTTTTCATAATTATACAAGAGCCTCCCCTTTTACTATTTTTTCTGCAAAAATGAGCCGCCAGACAATAAATAGGTACATGAAGATGTGATTCGTCGCCTGCCATAATAAAATGTTCTGTAATACAGAGCACGTCAATAGGAATATCTTTTTCTATTAATTCATCTAGGCATACAGTCAACACGTTAGTTTTATTGATTAGTCCAGCGATGTTTTGGTGCATTATATAAAGATTTTTATTATTATAGAAAAAACTGGCCAGACTGTCTTTGATCGTCTAGTATATTATAAGAACTATTTATGTCAAATACGTTATTATTATTAAAGTCAATATCATTAAATAGAAGGTGTGTGTCATTAAAAATTGTTTTTAGTCCAGAATTATTTACGGCCCGAATTTCTATAAAACATGCTGTTGTCATAAATAAGATTAGAGTTTGAATCCAAAAGGTATGCATACATCTGTGACACATTATCTTTATATAACAAATTATTAAAAGTTTTTACTCTCCAATTATACATAGTTGAATAGTAACTAAGTCTATATATAGGTGTACAAATTATAATATTAGTGAAATTAATTTTTTGTAAAGTTTCTCGTAAGTGATTAATAATTTCAGTATAGTTTTTTGTGGTTTTAAAGTCTTCTGCGCCAATAAATATAACACAATAATCGTTCAAGCAGAAATCTATCAGTTTTGTTTTTATGCCCTGTAAAAGCGCAATTTTTAGTATTTTGCTTTGGTTAATTGTGCTTAACATGCAGATCTTGTGTTTTTTTGGTTGTAACTCAGATGACACAGTGTCTTGAATCTTTAAGATTTGTTCCTTTGAGTTCAAAATTTCGATCTGTGACTCTTGTGTCTTTTCTATATCTTTTCCAATTTGTTGTGTTTTACGTTTTGCTGGTGTGGTTTGAGTTTGTTTATGGGTTTTGTTAATACTAGGTGATTTTTTTTGTGTAATTTGCTGCTGTTTTATAGGACTACTTCTGATTTGTTTGTATACATTATTTTTCTTTAGCAATTGTTCATTTAGTTTTTTTAAATTATTATTCTCTGATATAAGATCATCTATTTCCCTGTGAGCGCTCTCTAATTCTAGTATTAAAGCTTTATGTTTTTCCTTTAATTGCCTTTCGTTTTCTTCTAGTGATATATTCGGCAGACTTGTAATTGTGTAGTTGTGATAGTTTTCAGTAAATGGATCATCATCACTTATATTACTTGAATCCGATTTGGTACGTCGTCGTCTATGTGTAATGTTCTCCAAGAAACTCATAATTTAAAAATATACAACTCGAAGTGTGTGACTTGAATATGATATTATATTTGTGATGTAAGGCTCTTGAATAAATATAACTTCACTCTTAAACTGACTTTTTTTGTGGATTTTTTTGTTGTGGAAACTGATAAAAGTAATGTTTACGTTGCCGCGCCACCTAGCGGAAGGTTTGGAAGCACTTGCCGCAAAAAGGTAAGTACTATTTTCACTTTTGTAAGTATCTTTTTCTCGTACAAAATGGTCTCTCCTAACTGAATTCAAAAACCGTGTCTCTTTCTACATTTTTGAATTCCCACCAATGAGAGCGAGTTTTATACACATCTCTCATTGGTTAGTCGTATCTTTACGTCCTGGCTAACATAGGCATATAGGCATTGAATAACAATAACAAAAGTAGATCATTATGTAATTGATAAATTAAATTTAATTAAATAAATAAGAAAATTGAAATAGATATTTATATATAATTTATTTTATGATTAGAAATTATGATTTAAACATGAATGGAAAACATAGCGTAGATCAAAAGAATGTTGTTGCTATATTTTTCATAAGGTACCACTTGTCAAACGTCAAAAGTCAAATGCCAAAGATTGACCTTGAACTTGACCTACTTTTGTTTATGAATATGAATTACATTAAAATACAAGTTTTATTTATAATACGAAAGTTTCTGATAGAAATGAAAATGAAATTCCATAAATGTATAAACAAATAATTGAGTTGGAAAACCGAGCGTGTGGTAACCAGGATCGTGGTATATTTTAAACAAATATAATATAAAACTACAACTAAACGTGGTAAGCGACGTATAACTCCCGTAGACGTTTTCACATCGGCCACACGCGCAATGCTATCTGCTCCAGGGTAAAGCTTTACAATGCGACCTATTCGCCACTTGAGAGGTGGTAGATTTGGCTCCTTCAAGAACACCATGTCGTCTTCTTTGAGTTCTCCTTTGTTTGTTCGCCACCTAGCTCTTTGCTGCAGCTCACCTTCCGCCATCTCTCCCAGAAGTGCTGTTTTATTTGCTCGATGTGTTGATATCTATCCAGCTTACAGGTCTTGACGTCGAGTAAGGATGGCGCAGGTATGGCAGTCAACGCTTTTCCAATTAAGAAGTGGCCTGGAGTCAAAAGATTGAGGTCTGAAGGGTCCGATGAAAGAGGAGTGAGTGGCCTCGAATTCAATATAGCCTCAATCTGTACAAATAAGGTGGACAGCTCTTCGTATGTTAAATGATTGTTCCCTAATATTCTGTAATAATGATGCTTTGCTGCCTTCACACCAGCTTCCCAGAGGCCTCCCCAATGTGGACAGTATGCTGGCGAAAACTTAAATGTGATGCCCTCGTTGGCCGCGTATGATGAGATTGATTAATTGCATGTATTCAAAAATTGACTTATTTCGTTGTTTGCGCCTACAAAATTACGCCCGTTGTCACAGTGGATTTCGGTAGTCTTTCCACGACGAGATATAAAACGTTTTAAACACAATATGAATACATCGGTAGACATATCTGAAGCTAATTCTAAATGTAACGCTCTCGTCGTAAAACATACAAATAAACATAAATAACTTTGACAAGTTTGCAACCGCGTCCAAGACGATCACGAATGTAGAATGATCCCCCGAAATCCACTCCGCAACATTCAAAGGGTGTATTTGGAGTAATTCTACAAGAAGGTGAGTTTCCCATTATGGGATTTATATTCTTTGCTCTCAAAATTCTACATACTTTACAATTATTTGCTATGCTTCTTGCTAACTTTCTGCCATTGTTAGGCCAATATTGTTGACGTAAATTTGTCAATAGTAATTGTGGCCCAGAATGCAATAGCTTGATGTGTTCGTGAGTGAACAAAAGTTTAGTAAAACTATGATGTGGGGCTAATAAAATTGGATGTTTTTTATCGTAGCTCTCTGGTGAATTTTGGATTTGACCTCCTACTCGCAGTAGTCCGGCTTCATCCAAAAAGGTCTAAGAGAGAGTAAACTTGACTTAACCTGTATACATTTTTTATGAGTTAACAGTTTAATTTCGTTTTCAAAACATTCAATTTGATGTAATTTGATTAAATGAATTAAAGCAGAATTTAATTCATGAGTAGATAGATAGCCTATATTTTTAGAATTTATATTTTTTAAATCGAATATAAATCTCAGTACATATGCCATACTTCGATGTAATGTTGTAAATTTTGAGCATTTTTCAAAGTTTACAAGTTTATGATTGTATGTAGTAATTTCAGTGGAAACATTGTTGGTGTTATGTAGTGTGGTTGTAGTGCATGTGTTAGTTTTAAAATTAGTTATTTTAATATTGTTTTTTGTTTCAGGAAATTGAATTCCAGATGTAATACCTTTAGGCCAAGAAGATTCATTTTCGAGGAGAAATTTGGGGCCATGCCACCAAAGTGAAACTGTATTGATGAGTTTGGGATCTATACTACGTGAGGTGAGATCAGCCGGGTTGTCTGTTCCTGGAACATGACGCCACGAAGCTGAGGACGTTAAATTTCGAATTTCTGCGACACGACTTGAGACAAATGTTTTTAGTTCACGAGGATTAGACGATAACCAGCCCAAGACTATAGAAGAGTCTGTCCAATGAAAAACATTTTTAATATTTAATCTGAGGGCCTTTAAGACCTTTGAAGATAATCGAGCTGATAATAATGCTCCTGCAAGTTCCAGGCGCGGTATTGTTTGTGTTTTTACAGGTGCCACTTTGGTTTTGGCGCAAAGAAGATTTACTGTTGTTTCCCTTATACCGACTGACGCAACGTAAATAAATGCATGTTGCATATGCATCCTCGGATGCATCGCAAAATGAATGCAATTCAATATCATCCGAATTTTCATTTATAACACACCTTGGAATTTGAAGTGTACATAAATTATTAAGCCCATTGATGAAATTCAACCATGACCTTTCTATTTCCTTAGGGACTACCTCGAGTTTGACAGGTGCTATAAGTAGAGTCACACGTGTTTGGAGATTTTTTTTCGGCTTTTCCATTCTTTCTGTGATTCTACAACTTGTGCTGTCCTATTTTGTGTTGGTGGTGGTATAGTTTTAGTCTGTAACTAGTGGTAAGTCTTTTTATTCTAAGTATGTCGTACTCGGTGGGTGAAAAAGTCCCGCCTGACAGGGGAGGAAATCCCTGGATGTTGCGATGGAAGAATTGTCCGCACTCTCGAAATCCCCTACTACTACTACAGAGAAATTGAGAGCAAAACGCTCTTCAGGCTGCTTGAAAAGTACTCAGAATATTCCAGAAAAAAGAATTGCCCCCTCTTCTACAGCCGCGGCTTCAGTCCAACATACCTACACTCGTCCTGGTTATGAAGATAATTCGGACCTCAAATACACGGAGTCTGACTGCGGTTCTTTCGTAGTACATGTTGCTCGCTCAGATATTGATTCTTCTCCATCCTCTAATCGAATGCGTACACTAAAAATTGCTCAAATTATTTACAATGGAAAAGTGTCTGGGGTTGATGAAATAAAAAACATTGGTAGAAACAAAGCAGCCATTATTTTTAAAACCTACTCTTATGCAAATACCTTTATATCTCACCCTATTTTATCATCAAACAAGTTGACTGCAATTATACCACGCTTCCAGGGTACACGAATGGGTGTGGTAAGACAGATTCCTCTAGACTGGCCCCTTGAAGATCTGGTTTCATTTATTGAATGCAGATCAATGTCAACTATAGTAATTAAAGCTAGGAGGCTTAATAAGAAAAATAAGGTGGATGGTGTTACAACTTGGGAGCCTACGGGTACTGTCGTTCTTACTTTTCTTGGCCAAACGTTACCAACACATATTTACTGCTGTAGTGTTTCCACTCCTGTACAAGTCTACACTCTCCCTACAATTCAATGTTTAAAATGCTGCAGCTTTGGTCACATACGTGATCAATGTAGATCAAATGCTCGCTGTTCTCGTTGTGCTGGCCCACATGAATCCATTCTCTGTAATGTCCCGGAAGAAAGTATTTCTTGTTTATTTTGTTCAGGAAGACATTCAGCTTCCGATCCCAACTGCCGCGAACATGCTCGGCAAAGAAATATAAAGGCGTTAATGTCTCAGGAAAACATTAGCTTTGTCGAGGCAGCCCAAAGAGTCCCCCGTCTTCGTACTTCTTTTGTTGATGTGGTCAATGGTTCCCAACCACATAAACCTGTATACCTTAATAGGTCTTTTTCAAATCATTTAGCCCTGCCTCAACATCCTTACCTAGTGCACATCCCTCAAATCCTGCTCCATCCACCTCATCGTACAAAAAAACTGTTTTTATCCAAAGAAGCCCAAAAACAGTTCAGGGCAAATCTTTTGATAGAGTTGCTCACAATAATATAACTTCTTCTCCTAGTTCTTTATTACCCAATGGTTATGCTCTTAGAGATTCTACTTCCACTAATGTGTCCCCCAATGAAAACCTAGCTGAGCTTTTGTCGATGGTTTTATTTAATATGCTCACAAAATTTAATGATGTCCTACCGAACACTGTCTTGGAACAAGTCCAGTTAATAATTACTTCCCTCATCAACTCTTTCCCAAAACAAAATGGCCAAGATTCTACAATGGAATTGCCGGAATATTAAAAATAAGAGTCAAGATATAATTTTTCTAATTAATAGATAGAATCCTATCCTCTTTGCTGTCTTGGAGACTTGGTTAAGACCTGGTGCTCTTTTTAGAGTTCCAGGATTTTCCTGCCTTCGGGATGACAGGGAGGATGGTTGGGCCGGCTGTGCTATTTTAATCCGTACAAATATATCATTCTGTCCCTTAACTATTCCTTCTCAATCCCCTGGTCTAAATGTTGTTGCTGTTCGTTCTTATAATACTACTTTTGTCTCAGTCTATATCCCCCATCCCAATGATTCACTAATTGAAGAACTTTCTTCTTTGCTATCACACTTTCCTAGCCCCCTCATTGTTCTTGGGGATTTTAATATCCGCCACACAATATGGGGATCACATTTGTGTGACTCTGTCTCCTCTGTATTCTTTGATTTCTTGGACAAAATAAACCTCTGTATTCTCAATGATAGAACTCCCACTCGTAGAGTTTCCCCCGGTCAAAATCCAAGTGCTGGTGCACTTGGATTTTGATCTCTCTCTTTCTTCTACTTCCTTAGCAAATTCACTGTCCTAGTCTGTCCTATCCACTTCCTATGGTAGTGATCATCTGCCAATCCTAGTCACTTTAAATGATTCTTCCCCCCCTCCTGCTGTTCCTCTCCCCCTCTTAAAATATAAATTAGATCAGGCCAATTGGCATAAGTTTTCAACTTTAGTTCAGAATGGACTAGAATCCCTTGCTGATATTAACAATTCAAACTTTATTTCCTTATATATGAAATATATTTCTATTCTTTCCACTGCTGCTCAGGAATCCATTCCTCTTAAAGGTTCAGGGTCGAAGTATATACCTTCTCCTGCATGGTGAGATTCGGAATGTACCTTAACAGTTAAAAAGCGTAAGGAAGCAGAATTTAAATTTGCCTTGTCTTATGTCTTGTCTTGTGTCATTAGAAAACTACCTGAACTTCCAGAAAATTTCAGCTATTACAAAAAGACTTCTACGGAAGAAGAAAACACAGGGTTGGCGAAATTTCTGCGAGTCACTATCCCCGAGAACTCCTGCTTCCATTGTATGGAAAAAAATTAAGGCTTTTCGCAAATCTCAAATTGACATCAACACTAACTCTAATGAACCTTCCTGGCTTCCTGACTTCGTTTCAAAATTATCGCCTCCTTTCGTCCCTCCCGCACCGTGTACCCCAGCCTCTTCTCTTAGTTCAACCCCTGATCCCATGGACTCCATATTTTCCTTCACAGAACTTTGCTGTGCTCTCGATCATCTTCGGGATTCAACTCCAGGCACTGATGGCATATGTTATTCCTTCATCACTAACTCTTCTGATTCCTCAAAAATGTTCCTTCTTAAAATTCTAAACCATATCTTCTTGTCAGGTTCTGTCCCAGATTCCTGGAAAACTCAGTTGATTATTCCAATTCTGAAATCAGGCAAAGACCCTTCCGACCCTAATTCATATAGACCCATTGCCCTTTCCTCTGTTCTATCCAAAAATATGGAGCAAATGATAAAAAATCGTCTCGAATGGATCATTGAAAATAGACATCTCCTCCCAAGCAGTCAGTATGGTTTTAGTAGAGGCCTAGGTACTTTAGACAGCTTGAGTGTACTTACGTCAGCCATTCGCTTCGCTTTCTCACGAAACCATCACGTCGTAGGTGTCTTTTTGAACATTACCTCGGCGTATGACAACGTCGACCTTCCTATACTTAGGCAAAAATTGCTTAATCTAAGTATTCCGCCGAAGATCGTGAATATTATTTATAATATGCTTATGGAGAGATCTATTTGTGTCCGAGTTTCAGGTAATGTTTTTTCTCCCCGTACTATTTAGAAAGGTCTTCCTCAAGGTTCAGTTCTTAGTCCCCTTCTTTATAACCTTTATACTGCTGACCTTGACACTACAGTTAATTGCTTCTGTAATATCCTCCAGTATGCCGATGACATTGCTCTATATGCCACATCAGATTCCATTTCTGAAGCATCTAACCGTTTAAATTCTGCTTTATTTTACCTCAATTCGTGGCTTTCAGAACACGGCTTGTCCCTTTCTGCCTCTAAAAGTACTGTGGTGGTCTTTTCCCGAAAAAGAAACATTCCCGATCCAAGTATACAAATTGGTAATCAGCCTATTTCTGTCTGTGATATAGTCAAATTTTTAGGTATCTTCCTTGACTCTAAACTTTCTGGTGTGCACCATCTTAACTGTATTTGTGGAAAAGCAGAGAAGAATATTAATATTATCCGCGCGTTATCTGGGGTTAAATGGGGTTCACATCCATATTGTCAGAAGCTTCTCTACAATGCTATTGTAAGAAGTCATTTGGATTATGGTTCTTTCCTTTTAGAGTCATGTAACAAAACCTCACTTTCTAAACTAGACCGTATCCAATGCAAATGCCTTAGAATCATTTTAGGTGCCATGAAGTCATCTCCTATCAATGCCTTACAAGTAGAATGTTTAAAACCTCCACTAACCTTACGAAGACAGTTTCTGGCAGATAGATTCTTTTACAAAGCAGTTGCTCTTTCCTCCCATCCTTTAACAGACATACTTAACCGGCTTTACCAACTTACTCAAACTTCTAGGTACTGGCAACACAAAAGTTTACCACCTCTTGTTCAGTCTTACCAAAGTTCATTAAAAATCTCCTCAGGCATCTATAAAAACTCTAAAAATCCACTTTTTGAATATGATTTTAAGTCTCCTTTTTCGACCTACAGTTATTTTGGATCTAGGCATATATAAGGATTCTCCAGGCGCAGAAAAACTATTACTTCAAAAAATTGAAGAACAATGGCCAGATCATCTGCAATTCTACACTGACGCTTCTAAACTACCACAGACCGATCATGTTGGTGCTGAAGTGTGGATACCTAAATTCAAAATTATTAAACTTTAAAGTTCCCCCTCATTCCTCTGTTTTGACAGGTGAAGCCCTAGCCCTCCTGGAAGCTGCTCTTTATATTGAGTCGCATAACATTAAAAAATCCATTACTTTTTCTGATTCATTAAGTAGTCTCCAAGATTTAATTAAACTTCCTTTCCATTCTAAAGATAACTTCCCCGTAACATTAAAAACCAAAGAAGTCCTATTGAGATGTGACGTTGCCGGCCTTGAAGTTATCGTCGCCTGGATTCCCAGCCATAGCGGAATTAGCGGTAATGAAATGGCTGATCACTGTGCAAAGGAAGCTGTCTCCTCTGGTGTGAACAAATATGACAAAGTGTTACCTCGGGATCTGAGAGCCCTTGCTAAACCCCGAATGTTAAACTCTTGGAATCTGCAGTGGCAAGCTTCTCGACAAAAATATAGGTAGACACTTCGGTAACCTCCAACCTATTCTCCCCTCGAAACCATGGTTTTATCTATATCGCAAGCTCCCTAAAAAAGTGGTTTCTACCATAATTCGTCTCAGACTCGGCCATATCTGCACACCGGTTTTCTTGGCGAAAATTAGAGTCCGTGACCATTCCCTTTGTGAGTGCGGCTTGGATGAGGGCACTTTGGAGCACGTCTTTTTTCACTGCCCAAAAATTATCACGCCACTCTATGATATTTTACCAGGAGATTTGCCTTGCCCTGTCAACATAAAGTTCCTTTTAACACTGGCCAATAAAAAATCTGTTCATATATTATGTAAGTTTATAATTGTTGAAAATACCATATATTTAATTTAAGAAAAGCCTAATATAAAGATTCAAATCTCCACATCTATGATTTCGACGTACGCCACTAGATAGCGTTGTTCATTTTAGATACACGCAATAGTTTAATGATCGCCATCTCTTTGGACTTCGGATATTTTTCGTAAATCTGTTGACGAAACCCGGGAACGGTAGTGGTGAGTTTTTAGTGCAAAATTGAACTTTAAAGACACTGGTAAATTAACTTTGAATTTTTTAATGAACTTAGAAAAATTGTGAGAATTTGGACTTGTAAAATTTTCAAACTAGGGACTTAGAATAGTTTAGGCAAAAGTGTTCAGACGGGGAACCTACGCCCGTTGAAATTTTATAAGTGGTAAAATTTCAAACACTTAGAAAAATTTTGAAGTTTTTTCGTGGAACATAGAAACATTTTGTGAAGTTTCCAATCACTTCCATATACATTTTTGATAACTTATCTCATCTTTTGGAACAATAATTCGATAAAATGGAAGGCCATTTAAATCTTCAAGATGCACTTTTTGAGAAACAGGTTTATATTGTGCCTTATGGTCTATTTTAGCCAAAATATTAATATTTCAGTAAAAAAAACAACATGAACATATTTTATTTAGGAATTTTATAAACATTTTGACATTTCGTAACGAAAACGCGTCAAGCTGTCATGGCGTCTCGCATGACGTCACGGTGTGCAAAACAAACATCTGTTTGGTTGAAGTGTTATCAAAAGTTTAAAAAATACATAATAAAAAATGAATACTAATTGTTACAAGAACTGTAAAATATCGCAATGTATCAGTACAACGATAAAAACACCACAGAAACTGTTTTTTTACGTGTCTAAGGGGTAAACAAATAAGGAGAAAGTGGCCACATTTTTGTGAAGATCATTTTGATGTAAGTGTTTATCAGCCCTATTTATAATTCTACGTTACCAAATGATATGGAAAATTACGTATAATATCAAATAATGGGATCTGTATCACACTTAGGTTTGAAACCAAGCTGTTTACCTAGTAAATTTGATTGTAAGCCAGATAGAAGAAAGCGAACTTGTAGCAGTCTAAATCGACCATATATAACAATAAAGAACAAAAGATGATGCTATTAAGAAAGTGTGTAAATAAATCAATTGAAAGTAGTACTACTATATTAGCCAGTACCAGTGGTGCTAGTTTAATTCTTGGAAATACTTCTAACACAACCACAGGTTCTTACATTAATAGTGAGTAGCTCCAATATTAATTTTCTTGAAACAATCTAATAATAATATAATAAAACTACGGTTTAACGGTTTTAAGCGCGGTAATTTTATTTGATTTTGGTTTTTCCGACGTTTCGGCCACTTTTCAGTGGCCGTGATCACGGAAGACGGCCACTGAAAAGTGGCCGAAACGTCGGAAAAACCAAAATCAAATAAAATTACCGCGCTTAAAACCGTTAAAACGTAGTTTTATTATGTATACAAGTCGCGAAAACTTAAGAAAATATAATAATAATATTGTCAATTTATTTTCAGTTTTACTCCAGGAAGAAGGTTTACAAGGTCTTAGAACAGAAAATAAATTTGTTTTAGTACTGATGACACATAAATATAGAAGTAAAGCTACTCAATCCAGTATTAAGCTAAGCCAGACTGTGGACCAGGCAGGATCACTTTCACTAGTAGTCTTCACAAAAATCAGTTTCGTCATTTCCATTTTAAGTGAAATATTCTGTGAAATCATTAAGGCCATCTGGATCCAGTATAAGCAGTTTCAAAGAAATTAATAAAGGAAGAAGTCACTGTGACACTCTGTCTTCATATACTTCATCCGTTACCACACAGAGTCCTCACTATCACCATTCCACTCAACACATCCAAATCAAATCTTTCATACAAATAAAAAATATGTAAATAAATATCCTTTCCATGAACATGAATAAGTCCAAATTTTCCTACTTAGAGTTCATAGCTTGATAAGTCCACTAATGGCTGGTTCCTATATCTGGTAGTCTCCTAAGTGCTATACCTCTTTTGGATATTTGTTTTATTGAAAGAATAAATTAGAATAATGAATTGCGTTTATTGCTTGACCTTTTACAATTTTAAAGGTATTAGAAGAAGAAAAAAAAGGGTTGCCAGAGACAATTAACAAAAAAAATGTTTTTCTTTATGTGATTGTGGCGGGAATTTAAAGCGTAGACATCCTCCCCACTTTGAAAGCCTTAGCTTTCAAAAACCTTCTTGTGCTGGTAACCGAACTATGTTGTGGATGGCTCTTCGGATGGTTCCCTTTGCCGTGTATACATCCACCACCCTGGTTATACCATCTGTGCCACTATGTAGTTTGGTAATCCGGCCAAGTCTCCATCGTTGCGGTGGTGAATTTTCTTCCTTAATAATAACCATATCGCCGATGCATGGTTCTGGTGTAGAAAGTTTCCATTTTGAACGCTGCTGTAATTCCGCCAAAAACTCCTTGCGCCAACGTCGCCAAAATTCTTTGCGAATCTTTTCAATAGCTTGGTAGTTTGGTTTGGCAAGCTCGGGCGCTGGGAATGGCACAGACATCAGTGGTCGGCCTACCAGGAAGTGTCCTGGCGTAAGTGGGTTCAAGTCGGCAGGATCAGATGATAGAGGTGACAACGGGCGCGAATTGAGGATAGCCTCTATTTGTATAAAGAGTGTAGCCAAATCTTCAAAACAGAGAGAAGCGTTTCCTACTACTCTTTTCATATGGTACTTGGCGGACTTTACGCCTGCTTCCCAAGCCCCGCCACAATGAGGTGAATATGCAGGAATAAACTTGAATTGAATGCCTTCGGAGCTGGCAAAATTTAGGGTAGACTCACGACTGGAGCGTAACATTTTGTTAAATTCATTGTTGGCACCAACAAAATTTGTGCCATTATCGCAATAGATGACTCTAGGTTTGCCGCGCCTAGATATGAAGCGTTGCAGACAAAGTATAAATGCGTGAGAGGTTAAGTCACTCACCACTTCTATATGAACCGCACGGGTACTGAGGCAGACAAACAGACAAAGGTAACATTTAGTGGTTCGATTTCCCCTCCCCCTTTTGCTACTAATTTGATAGGGGCCCGCGAAATCGGTTCCTGTAGAGTAAAATGGGAAAAGTCCTTCTGTTCTTACCGATGGCAAGTTGCCCATTTGAGGCTTTATAGTTTTTCCTCGATATCGAGTGCAAATAACGCATTTTTTGACAGTTGCGCGAGCAAGTACTCTTCCACCAATCGGCCAATAGTGTTCTCTAAGAGAGGCGAGTAGAAGCTGAGGACCCGCATGGTACAAACGATTGTGCTCAAACCTCATAAGTAATTTTGTAAACGTATTTTTTCCACATAATATGACAGGGTGTTTTTTATTAAAATTGTAAGGTGAATTCTTCATGCGACCACCAACTCTAAGTACTCCGTCATGATCCAAAAATGGATTCAAAGAAAGTAAATTAGATTTATTGCACAATGACGCACCATTAGACAATAATTGTATTTCATCTTTAAACGACTCTAGTTGACTAAACCTAATCAAACTAGTTAACGCCTTATTACACTCTTCCGTAATCAAAGGGCCTGAAAGTTTATTATTCTTATGTCTACAATTATATATAAAACGACGGACATATGCAAACATTCTAAGTAAACGCTTATAATTAGAAAATTGATCAAAATTAACAAGTGACAAATCTTTACAATCGTCCACACTTCCTACATGAACTTGTAGCTTAAATTCGGGTAAATCTATTGCTGTATTCTGAAGCTTTTGTGGCCACTCACTAAGATCCTTCCTTAAGAAGGAAGGTCCTTCCCACCACAAGGGATGAGCTTGCAAAAGAAGAGGGTCAACTCCCCTGGAAGCTAGATCCGCAGGATTTAAATCTCCTGGTACATGCCTCCAAGAAAATCCCTGGGTAAGTTCATTTATCATAATAACTCTGTTAGCCACGAAAGCCTTTAATAACGTTGGTTGCGCCTTGATCCATCCCAAAACGATAGTTGAATCTGTCCAGATAACCTTACGATCTATAGGACATCGGACAGAATCTAAAACCTTTTGGGATAATTGAGCACCAAGTAAGGCTCCGCAAAGTTCTAGGCGAGGTATAGTTAATATTTTTAAAGGACTAACTCTTGATTTAGCACATAGTAGTTTGACTTCTATGTGACCTTGATTGTCAGTTGAACGAAAATAAATACAAGCTCCATAAGCTTCTTGAGATGCGTCTACGAAGCAATGTAACTCTATTGATATAGGAAAATCACACAATACATTGCGTGACACCGTGACTTGCGTCAAACATTTTAACTTCTCTGCTATGTTTTTCCAATCCTGGGCAACTTGGGTAGGAACTTCATCATCCCAGGTTAATTTCAAAACCCACAATTTTTGTAATATTATTTTAGCTTTAATAATACAAGGACAAAGTAAACCTAACGGATCAAAAATTTGACAAGTTAATGAGATTATTGTTCTTTTCGTTATTTTATTGGTTAAGTCTAAATTTACAGAAAAATTGAGTGAGTCGGACAAAGGTGACCAATTTAGTCCCAAGACTGTAGTACTTTTGGATAAGTCTAAAGCCTGAGATGTTGTCTCGTCCTGCAACACGTTTGGACAATTCGTTCGTATCTTATGTATCGGAAAGCATGCAGAGGATAATGTACTGCAAACACCATCATAAATATGTCGGAGGTCTTCCTCAGACTGGCAAGAAGTAATAAAATCGTCCATATAAATATCATGTGCTATAACCTTACCTATAATAGGATCAGGGCATTCGTGTGCCAGTTGTAGGAGACATCTAGTACTCAAAAAAGGAGCGGATGCAGTCCCATATGTAACTGTATTTAGTTTATATACTTTAATTGATTCACACTTATTTTGTCTCCATAAAATCAACTGTAGATGGCGTTGAGAACTGTCAATTTCAATTTGCCTATACATTTTTTGTATATCTGCAGTTAATACGTATTTATAATGACGAAATCTAATTAAAATAGAAATTAGATCATCCTGTACAACAGGGCCGATATATTGAATATCGTTGAATGATTTACCTGAGGTAGTTTTTGCCGAGGCGTCGAATACTACTCGTAATTTAGTTGTTTCACTTTTGTCATGTAACACAGCGTGATGTGGGATATAATATCCAAATTCGGGCTTATCAACGGAACTTAAATGATTTAAATTAAGATATTCGTCAATAAACTCACAATACTTACGCTTAAGATCTGGATTTTTATCTAATTTTTTCTCTAAACTTAAGAAACGTTTCTTTGCTAAATAAAAGGAATCACCAAGGGTATTTTCTGGAATTTCCTTTAGTGGTATTTTTACGGAGAACCTACCATTTGGCAGACGTTCAAAATTCTGTATAAAGTGTTCTTCACAAACTTTTTCTTCTAGGGAAAATATTGGTTTAGAAAATTGTACTTCTTCAACCTCCCAAAATCTTTGTAGATCATTATGGATTTGCCTTGTAAAGTGGCATGTAACTTGATGTGGAATACCATCTCCTACCGGGCCACTAATCAGCCACCCGAGCTCAGACTTCTGCAATACCGGTTTACCTACCCCTAATACAATGCGCTCACAGCCTACGATATTCCAAAAAACATCAGCCCCTAACAATATGTCAATTTCAGAAGGCTGGTGGAAATCAGGATCCGCAAACACGAGGTTAGTAGGTATATTTAAGTTAGCGATATTGACAGGCACACTCGGTATAGTACCTGTGATTTCAGGCACTATGAGACAATTTATATGTGTGTTGAAAGTACTTGTACGTGACTGTATATACACAGAACACTTTTCTTTAATATTAAAATTCATGTTAGTTATGCCAGAAATACATATTGGCTTAATTATGTCTGAAGAAAGCATAATTTTATTTTTTAGCCTATTAGTAATAAAAGACGATTGACTCCCTGTATCTAACAGTGCCCGAGCAAGGTAAGTATGCTCATTATTTACATTAATAACTTTTACCAAGGCAGTACTTAGCAGCACTTGACCAATGGACGTAGTAGATAAGCTGATCATGTTGCAGGAAGAGGATAGTGAAGGTGTTGAAGTGTGATCACTAGCAGAGTTTGAAACCAGTGGTAAGCTGACCTGCTCGCTGCTATTTAGACTCTGATGTTCATTGTGCAATAAATAATTGTGTTTCTTTTTACATTTACATAAACTTTTAACACGGCAATGAAATGTTTTATGACCTTCACGAAGACAGTTTGAACACAAACGCAGTCGTTGTACCTCCTTAAATCTATCCTGTATATTTAACTTTAAAAATTTATTACATTCACTGATAAGATGACCTTGTTCATTACATGAAAGACATAATTTTTCATATATTTTATCCTGTGAACAAATAGACAAATTTGTATTGGATTTATTGTTATTTTTAACTTGAAGTGTTTGTGTTTGAAAATTATTGTATTTAATATTCTGATTTTGACTAAATTTTTCCCCTTGAATTGCTCTAGTAGACTCTAAAATATTAGCTCTGTTTCGAATAAATTCATAAAATTCTTCTAAAGTAGGTATGTTTGTTTTATTGTTTTTATACTCTTCCCATTTTATACTTGTAGTTGCATCTAACTTTGATGTAACCATAAAAATAATTAAAGTATCCCAATGTACTGTTGGTTGGCCTAAAGTACTCAGAGCTCTCATATTTTTAGATACTTGATCCACTAAGTAACGCAATAATTTGTGAGACTCATTATGCAAGGGTTGTATGGCAAATAAAGCCTTTAAATGATTATTGACTAAAACTTGTTTATTATCATAGCGCTTGCACAATAATTCCCAAGCAACTTTGAAATTGGCAGAAGTAAACTCTAGAGTCGCCATTGCTTCAGTGGCACCACCTCTTAAGGAGGATCTCAAATAGTGGAATTTATTTATGTCTGGCATGGAATTGTTACAAATAATCAAAGACTCAAAAGTGTCCCTAAACTCAAGCCATTTTAAATATGACCCATCAAACAAAGGTAATGAGATTTCAGGTAATCTAATTGGTTGAGAACTATTAGAGAAATGCTCATGAACACTATGAACACTAGTGATAGACTTATTATCATTGTCCTTTGGTAGTGTTTTTTCTAATAAGTCTTCTAGGAAAGAAATAATATAAATGATCTGTTTCTCTATACCTTCTCTCTCTTCAGCCTCTGTATTAATCTCTTCATTTGTCTCACACTCCTCCTCAATCTGTGACTGAATATGATTAAAATCTGAATTTAATTCTTCACATATTTTTTGCCTTCTTTGTATTTCTTTTATTTGCAAGGTACTAAAATTTCTAACATTTTCAATAGACTGGACATATTGATTTAATTTTGTAATTCTACCTTTTAAAGAGGCACGCTTTCTTATTAATCTTGCTAGACACTCTTCCCTATCATCAGACATAATTAAATTTCACTAGTATATTTGTATATTTTACAAAAAACATGCACTTTACTTATACCTGTTTTAGCACAAATATGTAATAATGAAATGAACTTATATACAACCAGTTTGATTTTACACTCCAGTAGTTCTACTATGTAATATTGAATTGCCAATCTACTCCAGCAGCCTCCTTTTATGGTTATATATTCCAATTGATTCCATCTAAAATCCCAAATCCAAGTAGGTATTTCGCGTCTTCCACGGGTCCAAAGGTTAATTTCCTTGCCAAAACTCCCCGTGGGCATTGGAGCCCCTTTCCGAAGATACTGGTATACTTGCTTTTGCACGGTCGCCACAATGTTATGGAGTCTCCTAAGTGCTATACCTCTTTTGGATATTTGTTTTATTGAAAGAATAAATTAGAATAATGAATTGCGTTTATTGCTTGACCTTTTACAATTTTAAAGGTATTAGAAGAAGAAAAAAAAGGGTTGCCAGAGACAATTAACAAAAAAAATGTTTTTCTTTATGTGATTGTGGCGGGAATTTAAAGCGTAGACGTTTGTGATGTTATATACTTACACAGAAGTTTTAATGTTATGCAATTCTGCAGAGCAAAAATTGGTGTTAGTTGCGAAAAAGGCACCCAGCATAACAACGCCGATTTTTGGCAAATTACTGGTATTTGTACAATAACTAGTTGTTGTAGTCATATGAACACAGTGCATAACAATGGAAATACTATTATTTTACAGCAAAACTACTGGAAAACGATGAATTTTCACTGAGAATTCATTAACAACTTGTTGTGTTTTGCACACTATGACGTCACGCGCTCTGATTGGCGTTCATTGCCACGTGACTAATGGCTGCAATGTAACTATTTTATTTCTCAAAAATATAAATTAATATTTATTATTTTAATTAAAACAATTTATTTTTGACTTGTTTAGATCGTAATCTACGATATATATAAAAATCTGCCTATATTTTTCCTACTGTCACACTGGAAGAATTATGGAAAGAGTTCAAAGACACTCACAAGAAACTAATTTCAGGTGTAAAGGCAGATCAGCATGAATCAATCAACTATTTTAAAAACGATATGTACGAAAAGTTTGAGGAAAACTACACGGCATACAAATGCTTGTTGAGAGATGTTCTGCGAGCAAAAGTATCAGCTACAAAAGTACATCATGAGTCCGAATCTGAGACTTACTCGCCATCTTTATTCAAGTTACCACGAATACAGTTACCAAATTTTAGTGGTAATTACGCCGAATGGCAAACATATTATGACATGTTTATGTCGATGATACACGAGAATGTATCTATCTATCTGCAGTCCAAAAATTGCACTACCTCAAGAGTACACTGTCGGGTGAAGCGGAATCATTAATACGAAATTTACCAACTACGGAACTAAATTACGAAGCTGCGTGGGAGAAGCTCACTAAGAGATATAGAGAGATATCCGTGCAGGAACGGAGAAAGAATACAATTTCCTGCGGCCTGACGGCCTGTCGTAAGAGGCGACTAAACAACCCACAGCCAGGTGGTAGGGTATTTGCCCGACTGGATGGCTACCACCCCTGGTCTAGAGCATGCCGCCATAACAACTTTGAGTTGTGTTCCGGCATTAGTGACCAGGTTCCAGACTCACTTAAGAGAGCAGCAACGCATTTGTAGCACCTTTGGTGTTGCAAATGTCTATAGGCGATGGTAACCGCTTTCCATCCAGTGGGCCGTCTGCCTGTCTGCTGTACTCCTGCAATAAAAAAAAAAAAAAAAAGATATAATAATAAACGATACAATTGTAACACAATTTGGAAGATTTTGTTTTCTCAGAAACAAATCACACAAGAGTCTGCTAATGCCATAAAACATTTACTGGACGTAACATCATCATGCTTAGTCAGTTTGGATAACTTAGGCGTACCAACGGCATCGTGGGATGCTTTCATCAATTTTTATGTCACTTCAAAGCTAGATAAGGAATCGCACAGGCTGTGGGAGATGCATATTAATAATGTAAACGCAGACAGTCTGCCAACGTGGAGTGAACTTTCACAGTTCCTTGAGTCACGATTCCGAACTTTGGAGATGATTGATGGCGGAAGTACCATGCGACATACGCCATCACGACAGAAGATTATCACTAAGCCTAAGGTGTATCATACAGCTATGCATGAAACTAAAACTGATAGAGGCACAGTATCTCAGGTTGCTAGTAAGCAATGTCCTTTGTGTGGATCCAGTCATTTATTATTTAACTGTACACAATTTGGTAAGCAAACCCAAAAGGAACGGAACGATTTTGTACAGTCTAAACGACTATGTTATCACTGTTTGGCTCCAACACATAGTGTGAATCAATGCAGACAAAGTACAGGTTGTCGTAGATGTGGAAGACGACATCACTCACTACTACATTTTGATAAGGAGAAGAACCAAGGGACTGCAATTAATTTAGAGAGCAAACACACACTATTAGGCGAACCCACATCATCAACAAAATTAACTGACGAAATTGATATCATGGCAAATTTTGCCAACAAGAAGGAGATTGGGAACGTACTACTGGCAACGGCTGTAGTTCAGTCTCCGTCACGAACCGGACAAAACTATTTCTTAAGAGCCTTAATCGACCAAGGCTCTCAAGCTTCTTTTGTGACCGAAGAAATAGTTCAATTGTTAGGCTTAAAGCGCAAAGCAATAAGTGGTTGTGTGTCAGGTTTGGGAAAGGGTCAGTTACAGCTTAAGCATATGGTTTCATTACAAGTACAGTCGCAGAATAATCCGCAATATTCAATCAACGTTACCGCGTTTGTATTAAAATCACTCACTTCACGTATTCCATCAAATGAAGTACAATCACCTGATTGGTTAGAAATTAAAAAGCTTCCACTAGCCGATGCAGGATATACATCACCAGGCAAAATAGACATTTTGCTTGGAGCTGAAGTGTATGCTGAGATTTTATTAAGTGACGTCATTAAACTCCCCCAAGGATATCTTATAGCTCAGAATACAATCTTTGGTTGGGTCATATCTGGGAAGGTGTCACGATCAGCTTCAGCAGGTGAGAAAATGTTAAGCTTACATGTACAAGTAAGAGAAGACAATGTACTAAAGAAGTTCTGGGAATTAGAGAACGAACCAAATATCATTCGGAAGAAGTTGACAAGAACGGAAGAGAAATGTGAAGAATTCTATGATTTAACCACTACTAGAAATATGGAAGGTAGACTCGTCGTGAAATTGCCTTTTACTAATGAAAACCCAGAATGCCAATATGGAACATCAAAAGATAATGGAAGAGCACAAAAGAGATTCTATTTATTAAAAAGAAAGTTCAAGAAAAATCCTAAGTTTCAAGAAGAGTATGCGAGGGTCATGCAAGAATACATTGATTTAAATCATATGACTCGAATTACCAACGAGGTTCCGTACGAACTCATTGATCATCCCAAAGCAGTCTACATCCCCCATCATGCCGTGGTGTGAATGGTCAAAATATAGAGAGGATTTAGTTAATCTAAAGAAGATCATTATAAAGAACTGTAGCGGGTCTCCGACAGGGCTTTCGGTGGAAGCCTGTAGGAGGCGCTGGCGGGATATGCCGGTGGAAATAATACACCAGTCACTCTTACGGTTCACGTCGTTTATTTGAACGCTACTGAGTTGTATTTACAATAAAATAACCATTGGCTATATTAAAGCCGTAATCGGTATACTCGTACGTTAACTAAGTTGTATAGACTCGCTGACTACTACTTTTAATACACTCCAGCTAATACTCTAACACCCTGACTAACACTTTTAATACAGTAACCCGCTCTCTAGTTACTGATTATACACACTCTTAATACACACTGACTGACAATACACTATTAGACACAGTAACCCGCTCTCTAGTTACTGATTATACACACTCTCGTAATACACTGACTTGTCTTGGCGGATCACTCACTACTTATACGAACGAATTCATTAAAAAAACTAACATTTTGCGGCAGCTTCCCACGATTTCTCCGGCCTGGACCCAACCCTTCTGGGAAGATGCGACCCCTGTCCATTAACTAATAAATTGTTTCCTCACTAAATTAACACAAAGCATGCAGTTAAATTACACAACTATTTTCTAAAATATGTACATACAATGGCAATGGCAGATGTCAGGATCATCTTTCTTTGACTCAAATGGTCTTACAAAGGACGTTATTTTAAACTATTACCGAAATTCTCGAAAATATAAAACAATGGAGGACATTACGGGGGACGTCATAAATTATTGCATATCCCAGCATCTGCATTGCCTTCGTGGGAAACAACTTTCTAAAAACTATCTACAAACTATTTTGGCATCGTTAACAATCATGGTACCACGCTGGTTGCGGTATACGAAAGACTCGCAAACAGAACTGCATGCCTTTGCTGACGCTTCTCAGTCCACCTACGGAGCAGTTGTTTATTTAAGAGTGGTTGATGCCCAGGGTCAGGTTCATGTGTACTTAATCACATCCAAGACAAAAGTAGCTCCAATAGAAAAGGAATTAACGATTCCCAGGTTAGAACTTTGCGGAGCTGTGTTGGCTGCAAAATTATTATTCGAAGTATCACAAATTATGGATATACAGAAGGAGAATTTATTTGCTTGGTCGGATTCTACTGTGGTGTTGGCCTGGTTGCGTGGCTTGCCGTCTAGATGGACTACATTTGTGAGCAACCGTGTGTCTGAAATTCTTAAAATTTTGGAGTGTGATCAATTCCGCCACGTTGCTACAAAAGACAATCCTGCAGATTATGCATCTAGAGGCATGCAACCATCAAAACTTAAAGATCAGTCCCTGTGGTGGCATTGACCTCACTGGCTACGTCATGACGTTATTCCTTCGTCTAAAAACGAATTTATAACTCATGAAGAAGAGAAATTGAGCAAAGTTAAAGAAATCAAGTCTTTAGTTGCATTGAGAGAAGACAGAGATAAACGGATGTCAGAATAAGAAAATAAATTTATTTGGGCTAATTATTCATGTTTAAAGAAAATGCTAAGAGGGAATTCATACATAAAAAGATTTATAAAGAAGAAAAAAGCAAGTCTCCTAAGTTTGGACGGTACTATCTGTCACTATATACCTCCTCCTGCATCAAATTTCAGTGGCTTGTGGAATGCTAGAAAGCATTCTTTGAAACTGCATCTCAGGAAGACAATTATTGAGAGTACTTTGACTTTCGAAGAAGTATATAGTTTGTTAATTAAGGTTGAGGAATGTTTAAATTCACGTCCAATCAGACAGTTTAGCGATAATCCAAATGATCCTCTCCTCCTGACACGCAGTCACCTTTTGATAGGTGGATCGCTTAGTAAAGTAAATTGTTTTGATAGGTGGAGAGCAATCCAAACAAACTTTTTGTATATTACTCAAAGAATTGTTTTTGTTTTGTTTCCTATTTCGTGTTGTTTATCTTATTATTTTTTGTAAAACCTTTTTTGATAGTGGGCGGAGATTTATATTTTGTTACAGTTATTGAATGTCGATGTAGTGTATACACAACTCCCCCATCAGATTTTTTTATTTCATATTATTTAACTAAATATATGTATTTAAGTGAATGATGTAATGTAGTTGAAGGACATTGTGATTTATTAAATAAATCCCAAGTCCTTAGTGGGCGGTATGTTGAAAATACCATATATTTAATTTAAGAAAAGCCTAATATAAAGATTCAAATCTCCACATCTATGATTTCGACGTACGCCAGTAGATGGCGTTGTTCATTTTAGATACACGCAATAGTTTAATGATCGCCATCTCTTTGGACTTCGGATATTTTTTATAAATCTGGTTTGCTTTTTGTGGCCACGGCGGTGGCAATATAAGTTTCATAACAAGTGTGTGTGTGTGCGTTTTATTTGTGTACGTAAGAGAAATTAACAATAATATTAAATAATATTTATTTATAAGGTAGTTAGATTAACTCTGTTTATGTTGTGTTGTCCCTAGGTTCACAGAAGTTACAATTGGAAAGAAAACCGACCAATTTTTTTTTTTTTGAGCTGCTATTGCCAATAACCCACACCTGACATTCTCTGTTACTGTGACATTGGCCGAATCAGCGCCAGTAGCGTTGAAGCCAAATCGCCAAAATTAGAATAGAATAGAATAGGGACTTTTTTTTTTTTTGAGGCGAGGGAAAATGCTTAACCGATTTACACACAAACTGGGCCGTTGCTAGGGGAACGACACGCGTCGGTCGGGGGCGATAACACTGCAGCAATAGTATGCTCTTGGCAGTGCTCCGTCCGCGATCGACGTCACAGAATAGTGTGGAAGACTCCGAGCGTTGCTACACGAGCGAGCAACCCCAATACCCACTAAAAACCCCCTCCTCACTGTCGACCCTGCGCTTTAGTTTGTGTTGGAAAGGCTGAGATTTAGAACATAGTTACGCCCAGTCGATCCAGCGCAATAAAGTAAACAATAAACACACCCCACTTCGTTGTGCGGGGGTAAAAGGTCCTTTGCTCTCCTAACAAGCTAAAGGCCCCCCGCGGTAAACGGAACCTAACTCAGGGAGGGAAGTAATGCGCATACCTGCCTCTCCGGGTGCCAGCTGAAGGCCGGCGACCTCGAGAAGACGCATTAGCACGCGCTGCAGGACTTCTCTCCCTATCGCGTTCTGCGGCCTCTTTGAGTGACATTACTGTCTCACAGAAAGTAACCGCAGCCCCCCAATTGTCGCCGCTCTGCAATATGGCCTTGACCAAGTCGCAGAGCGAATCGACCGGACCTATGTGCGTCTCAAGTTCGAAACGCTGCGGCGCCCATGCGGCGCACTCGACTAGCGTGTGTAACGCCGTGTCGGGTGCGTCGCACTGGCGGCAGTCCGGGGAAGGCAAGCAGCCCACAGTGCGATACTTATCGAAACATCCGTGTCCGGTAAGTATCTGCGTCGTCCTGAAGGTCAGGGTGCCGCTGGTGCGGTTGACCCATTTCGTCAGCTGTGGCCTGATTGCATCCACCGTGTAGCTGCCATAGGCCGCAGGGTTATCGAGTTCTTGAGACCAGACGGCGATCATGGAGGCGGTTTCCCGCTTCCTGATCGCCTCGATTTCGACCTGACAGAAGGTCAGGCTTCTAGCTAGGGCATCCTGCCGGGTGCGACGCACCTCTGTCAGGACGTTCGCCTGCAGATGCCAGGGCGGATCACCTGCCAGGAGGGTGGCCGCCGTCCGCGACACTGTGCGATACCCCCGTATGGTCCTCACGGCCAGAACCTGCTGCGCCCGGTGCAGCAGGGTTCTGTTGTGGCGGTGAAGTGCAGTGGACCATACGGGTGCACCGTACAGCGCCATACTCCTCAGGATGCCAGAGTAAATTTTCTGCGTCGCACCCCCCGGGCCCCCTACGTTGGGAAGCAGCCTCGAGAGTGCGCCCGCGGATTTGATGAGTTTCGGAACTAGCTGCTCAAAGTGCGCTTTGAACAGCCATTTCCCATCGAGAACTAGCCCCAGATATTTCATCTGGGGCCCTACTCTAATGGCCACCCCTTGGACCGAAACGGTCAAGTCCGCGGGGGGATTGCGAAATTTCCTATGGAACATGATGGCCTCCGTTTTCGCGGGGGAGATCCTCAAGCCCAGCCTAGCTATTCGATCTACGACAATCGCCAACCCGGCGTTGGCGACGTCCACGGATTCCGCAAATGACGCAGCGCGTGCCGTGAGTAGGGTGTCGTCCGCAAAGCAGATCAGCCCTACCCCGGGCAGGACCGGAACCCGAAGGATCCAGTCATAACCTACGTTCCAAAGAATCGGCCCGAGGACCGACCCCTGTGGAACGCCGCACGCAACGCGTCGCCGACCTAACACGGGATTGCCGGGCTCACCGCCCTCCCAAAGGATATGTCGATCCTGCAGGTACGCGCCCAACAGCCTCGTGAGGTATGGGGGGACTCCATGCGCGGAGCCCCTCCCTGATCGTCTCATGAGGGAGGCTATTAACAGCCTCCCTCATGAGGCGTTCGCTATGTCTAGCGACACCGCAAGAACGACATCCTTCGCTCGGACGGCTTCGTCCGTCAACGTTCGCAGCGTCTCGAAGGCGTCCATCGTGGAGCGCCTCCGCCGAAACCCGAACTGCGTTTCTGAAAGCCCCGGCTCCACAGCGTCGAGATGCTTCACGAGCCGCTCCGCCAAGATCTTTTCGAGGACCTTAGCGACCTCGTTCAGCAGCACTATGGGCCTGAAGGTGGAAGGATCGTTGGGAGGTCGACCTTCCTTGGGAATCAGGCGCAAACGCCCCTCCTTCCATTGCGACGGGAAGCGACCTGCGCGAATACAGGCTTCGAACAGTTCCCGCAGCTGGCCGCGTACATGTTTAGCGGCCAGGAAGAGGAGTCGACCTGGAACCCCGTCGGGTCCCGGTGCCGTTTTCCTGCCCCGGAGCCGGTCAAAGGCAACGTCTAGTTCCTCCTCGGAGATGGAGTGAAGCTCCTCGTCCTTGGGGGTGTCGGGAACGGGTAGACCCATACTAGGGGGAGTGAAGTTTCCCGGATCCGGGAAGAGCCCGTCGATAACCGACCGGAGCACCTCGGTTTCGAGCGTTTCCGTGACCGTGAATGTGCAAGGCCGCAACGTGTTGCGGGCCCCACGGTACGGACGCCCCCAAGGGTCCCGATCGAGCGTTTCGAGGAGCTCGGCCCGAGCCCGGGCTTTCGTTTGCAATATTGCAATCGAAAGGGCCTTTCTGGCCTCCCTAAACTCGCCCACGAGTCCATTTTCCGCGACGTAGTCCGGAGGACGGCGCGCCCTGCAGCGTTTGAGCCTGTGCCTGATGATGCGAACTGCCTTTCGCATCTCGTCCAGCTCCTCGGTCCACCAATGGACCTGCTTGCACGGAGGCTGCCGCTTCGAGACGCGAGGCATCGCCGTGTCGCAAACCCTCGTCAGGGTCTTGCGCATGTGCTCTGCCTGCGACTCCAGGTTCGCGAATTCGGCTGGGTAGGCCCAGCTTTCCGTGAGTGCCCACTCCTCGGCCTTCTCCGGATCGAGCTTGGTAAGGGCCCAACGCGGGAGGAGAGGAGGGCGATGAACAGGGCTCGGACCGGAGGAGGGGGTAAGCTCAAATCTGATGTACTGATGATCAGAGAGCGACTCCACCTCCTCCAGCATCCTCCATCCGACAACTCTGCGGGCGGCCGCATGAGTGGCGAATGACAGGTCGATGACCGATCCACCCCGCGCGCGCATGCAGGTCTGGACCGATCCCTGGTTCAATATGGTCAGGCCGGATTGAAGAGCCCATTCCTCAACCGCCCGGCCCCTAGGTTCCGTGAACGCATTTCCCCAGGAACAGTGCTTTGCGTTAAAGTCGCCCATCACGAAAATCGTTTTAGGCGACAGTCTGCCTATGGCAGCCCTGATGGCGTCCAAGTGAAGCTCGAACTCCGCCAGGGGGCGGTTGCGCGATAAGTAAACGCCTATGACGACGATACTGCCTCTCTCCGTCACCGCATAGCCCTTTCCTCTTTCGAGACATGTAAGCGGTGTGCCAGATCCGGCTCTAGCCACCACCGCTACCACGTCGTCGAGGTCGCCCACCCAATTGCCGCAATGCGGTACGTAGTAAGGTTCGCTTATTACGGCCAAGTTCGCTTGCCACTCCGCCATCGCCTGCAGGCACAAGTCCTGAGCGGTGGGGGAGTGGTTTACGTTCGCCTGAATTAGTGCTGTTACGGGCGTACTAGGCATTGGAGGTGTCCATTGCGCGTACTCCCGATGCACCCGTACGTTGTTTCGTCCTCGGATGGACGAATTTGCCCTTCACGTAGGGAGGCTGGCAGAACCTCGCTAACGTGGGATGGGCAGCGTTGAGTCCCCCCGCCGCGCACGCCGCGCAGTGGGAGTTCCGAGCCGTGCCGGCATCTTGTGTCCGCTCTTACCGCAGCGGAGACACAAGTTAGTCCGGTCCGGGCACGTGTCCGGACAGGTCTGGGCGCCATGGCCGACGTTGTAACACCGGTAACAACGTATCGGTCTGGCCTCCAGTGCCTCCACCCTCGCCGAGGTGAAGCCTACCACGAGGTAGCCCAGCTCGACGATGGCTTTGGCAGCAGCGACGGGGCACATCACGTACGATGCGTCCAAACCGCCCGGTCCTGCACCGATGTGCTTCACGCGCACGTGTCGCGCCGGCAGCCGCCGGCGCGCGCGATCGCGTCACGAAGCCCATCGACCGTGACCGATTCGTCCAGCCCAGAGACGTAAAGCTCCCCACGCTTTACGGGGCGGATGACCTCAGCCATCCCTACAAGGGCTCCGCGCAGAGCCTTGGCGACGCGGTCCGCCTTGGCCGCGCTCTCGGGTCCCGGCTGGAACTCGAGGAGACGCGCGTCCCTGACGGTCCGCACCACCTTCAGCCCCTCGCGGAGGCCCATGGCCGCGATGTCGACCACCGTCGAGGCCTTTGCGAAGACCTCGCGATAACCGACACCCTTCGCGGCCCCGCCGGCAGCAGTTTAACGATAACTGCGGCCGACTTCGGTTCGCAGAATACGACCGCAGGCTTCGCAGCCTGTTTCCGCTGTTGCTGCCCCCGCCCCGTCGGCAGGGGAGCGACCTTGCGGCTTGCGCCTGGGGGGGGGGGGGCACCGGCCCTCGCCCCCTTACCCTTTTTCCGCCTGACGACCGTGGACCACTCCCCCCCCTCAGGAACGGGGGCGGGGGCCACGGGCGCCGGCGGTGGCGCCGCGACGCGAGCGCGAGCGACGGGGGCCGCGACGACCGGTGTCGCGGCTGCAGGTCTCGCCCTCTGCCTGAAGGCCGGCTTGGGAGCCGGCACCACAGGCACGGGTGCCGTGGCGGGGGCCGTTGCAGCAGTGGCGGCGTCACGTGCCGCTCTCCACTGCTGCTTGAGCCTCCACCTCGCCCCCCCTCTGTGCGACTTCTTTTTAGGGGGGGCCGGTGACGGTGGGGAGTCTGTCACCCCGACAGCCGGGGTCGCCACCACCTCCATCGGAACCGGGGTACTTGCTTCCCCCGCATTCCGCCGGACGGCGGCTGCAGCCGTGGCCGCTTTTGGCTTAACAGCCACGTTTGGTGCCGGTCTGGTTGCCGGCGCCTTACCTCGGTCGGCCGCTAGCAGTGGACGGAGGGTTGGCGCGGCATTCAGCCGGTCCTCGATACCGGCGAACTGGGCATCGAGTATGGGGGCGACGACGTCGATCACGGCACGCACAAACATGTCGTAATCGATGCCGCCGAGCCGCGGTGGAGCGGGTGTCGGCGCCGCCCCGTTGGTGGTCGCCGGAGCCCGCTCCGTCCCGACGACGGGAGCCGGTGTCGGCCCTGCTACCGCAGCAGGGGCCGGACGCGATTTTTTAACCGCAGCGGGTGCGGCGGGCGGTTCCGGTACCGCCACCGCCTCCGCCGTGGCGGCCTGGGCCTTCCGCTTGACGGGTACGGGGGTCGGCGCCGCCATTACAGCAGGCGCCGGCTCGGCAACCGAAGTGGAGGCCTTTAGGGCCTTACGCATATCTTCAAACTCCCTACGGTAGGAGCGGTTTTCCTCCCGCAGTGAGTTTAATTCCATGCGTAGCCTGGCGTTATCGTTACCGAGCTTCCAGGCCTCGGATTCAGGATTTCGCGTGACCAGTGTGTCGACGATGTCAGACACCCTGGACGCGGCCTCCTTCAGCCGGCGCACGTAGACCCCCTTCAAATTGCCCGACGTTTGGGCAATTTGAATTATCTCGGCGACCTGGGCGCTCGCCGCTAGGCGGAGCTCCCCAGGGCCGCGAACCGATACGTCCCTGACAAGGGCGGCGCACTGGCTAGCCGCGGCCACTTTGGCGGCGGTTGCCTTTCGCGCCTTGCGCCCCCTTTCACCCCCCTCGGTACGGAAGTAGGCCTCCGCACCCGCGAGAACGCTAGAAGCCGCCGCGGGTGCGCCCCCCGTGGGGCGCAGAGGCGAGCGCGCGCGCGCTGGAGTAGAAGCACCCGACGTGCTGGCCGAATCGGCGCCGCTGCTCTGGGACCGGTCCCAAAAGCGCGACCTCGATCCGGGAACGAACATCGGGGAACACGATATCGGCACCGTTGCCGTTGAAGACGTGGACGGCGTCGCCGAACCAGATGCCGAAGACGGTGAGGCTGCGAACGAAGACAACGACGTGCCCGCTGCCGCTGCCGCTGAAGACGAAGAAGTCGCCGCAACCGAAGAGGCAGGCGCCGACATCGCGACAGCGGCTCCCGTCCCAGTAGGGAAGGAAGTCGAAGGGGTCGCCGCTGCCGCGCCTACTAAGTCCCTATTCACGACCCCGGCCGAGGGCGCGAGTGAAGCTCGCGCGACAACCGGTGTCGTGGGACGGCTGCTCTCGACGTTGCAGCCCGAAAGGTTGCAAGTCGATGTCGTAGGCACAGGTGAAGCCCGTGGGCTATACGACACCGTCGTCGTAGGGCACCCATCCCCTGCCGTCGCTGAACCGGCCGCCGTGTATACCGGACTATAGGCAGGCGCTTCAGGGCGGGAATAACTATGATCGCGAATCACACCGTCGAGCGCGTGCTCTAGCGAGTCTGGGACGCTGCTGGACGGTGGGATGTCATCATGCTCTACGTAGGCGCCGCTCCCTTGCACGAGTGAGGCTCGCGCAGAGGTGGGTGGCGCCATGTAGGCGTATTGGACCATGGTGCTTGCAGCGCTCACGGCCAGGCAAACGGCCGAGTTCGCTGCAAGCAGCACGTTCCTATCTATATCCGGGTATGCTGCGCTACTGCGCGCGGCACGCCCGGATGGGGCCCTAGGCACCATGGGAACCGGAGGCGGTCCCATCGCGCCGCACCTATCCTCATGAGTGGCGGCGGTGAGGTTTACCACCGCCGACGCACTCCCTACCGAGGCGGGCACATCGGCAGCCGTGAAAACGGCACTATCCGTGTGCCCGGGACGCGGCCCGGCAGCCGACCTGCTGCGACGGGCCGATGAAGAAGACATCTTCTTCACGCGTGTCTCCCCGATCTCGGGCATCATCCAGCCATCCTTGGCCTTCGTGTGGTCCCGCTTGCGCGGGACACTCGAAGGCCTCGGGGCTTTCTGGGGACCTGGGCCATCCATTGCTGGAGGCCCCTTCCCGTGCGGAGACCAGTCGACGCGCGCGAATTTCTAACCGACTCAAACGACCGTTAACTATTGCGTCATGCGCCGAAGCGCGCGAGAACAAAGCGAATAAAGTTTATAGACTCACCCCAGTCGAAAACAACTGATTCGCGCCGGAATCGAACTAAAAAACACTGTACACTATCACTACACAACTATTATCGCAATTTATCGCTTTTTAGGAGAGAAAAAGCGCGGAAAATTGCAATTTCCGAGAAGAGCACGGGCATTTGCGACTGCTTCGCACGAATGCCCTCCAGGAACTGCATACTAGTACTAACACTTGTTAACGTGTTAGTACTTATCGTATAGTTGTAAGCGCGCGTTATGCCCTCATCGTGTGGACATACAGTGATTAATAGTAAAAGTTTTTTTATTTTTTATTGCAGGAGTTCAGCAGATAGGCAGACGGCCCACTTAATGGAAAGCGGTTACCATCGCCAATGGACATTTACAACACCAAAGGTGCTACAAATGCGCTGCTGCTCTCTTAAGGGTCACTGGAACCTGGTCACTAAAGCCGAAACACAACTCAAGGTTGTTATGGCGACATGCTTTAGACCAAGGGTAGTAGCCATCCAGTCGGGCAAATGCCCTACCACCTGGCTGTGGGTTGTTTAGTCGCCTCTTACGACAGGCCGCCCGGCCGCAGGAAATTGTATTCTTTCTCCGTTCCTGCACGGATAAAAACGGATAAAAGTATAGAAAAGGCAAAAAAATATGCAGAAAATTATTTGGCGACTAGGTTTTACGGATGCAATGAAATCCGGTCTTTAGAGTAAGTCTACTTTGAGGACAGAATGTGTGTGTTTGTCTACCGACTTGTCTTGCCTTTCCTTATGACGCGTGCCTGTAGTTAATCGAATAGCAGTGCTTGTAAATCAATTTTAAAGCGAGCAATATAGTATGCGTTTGACGCAATACGTACCAAAAAAAGGAAGTATGAAGTAAGGTAAGAACATACCTAAGTATTAGTCATATGTGTTTTTCAGCTAAAAACCCCGTGGCGCTCTCATTGTTCGGCAACTCTATCACAATTCCTAAACGTATTGTTATATTTGACTCGTAGATAGCTGTATGCACTCTAAGTACAGTTAACCTACACACTGTAAGTGGGAAAAGTCTAGCAATGCGCACCAATTTGGTTTCATTTCATTCTCATAAAAATACGTGCCGAAGTAAAATGAAACTTAGGTACATACCTACTTATTAAGCAAGGTTAAATTATTATTATTTCACAAGCTGCAGTGTAAAATGACAAAGCATTTTTATAAACCCGCGTACGGGGATGCACCAAGAACCCACACAAGCAAGAGATATTTTACTTTTCGTAATAGGTTGAAATGTAAATAATTTTGTGCTCTCCGCCTTTTGTCCCTAATTCCAAATGCCTCTGTTCCAATTTGGCACTTTGGACCTAGCAATACTATCATTTGTATGTATAAATATTTCAGGTGCAATTTTCTATGAACAAGTGACAGAGCATAAACTTCTTATATATTATAGTTTGATAAATCATTTTTTAGGTTGTTGATATATTTAAGAGACATGTCACACCTATGGCTCATGGGTACGGTCGACATAAATTGGAAGTATACTTAAGTTTAACAAGTATTTTTCACTGTCTATTTGATATATTTTCTTTATCTTATCTTGTTTATGTATTAAATATGTAATTTTTAATCAGCCCTTGTGGAGATATTTTTAAATGAAATTTTGTATTGAATTTCATGCGAAATTGGGTCAAAATAAAGTAGAACAATTTGAATAAGACGATGAAAAGGAACCGTTAGGCGAGAAGAGTCGGTGGTGATCCTAGGTGTAGTTAGTCTTTTGGTTGAGGTTTCACCACCTCAAATTTGCCGGGAGTGGCTGGGGTCGGATCCTCGGAAAACAGAGGATTCTTCACTTCCATATCTCCAGTCTGCCAATAATAAAATAATATTTCAGTACAATTACAAAACAATAATTGTATTCTAAAATATACTACTTCTGGCCTTCCAGTATTCCTTGAACCGAACCGACTAGTTCGCGACAGTAGCAAATAGCCCGACAGCCTCATTGATTTCAAAATTTTTGGGGAGCCGTTTGGTGTAAGATGCTACCTGTGTCTAAACATTGACGGCTTCTCGTCTTCAAGAGCCTTAAGTTAGGGACGGTCACCCTGCTATTTTTGCCGAACACTTTAAGTGTATTTATAATCTTTTAATTAAAAGTAGAAGACAGAGCGCGGGCCATCGAAATCAAAGGGTATGGCTTCCAAAAGGCTAAGTAAGCTACGTTATCTCGTTGGATCGCCATAACAATCCGATGTCCGAGGTAGGAACCAGCCCTATGATCACCCAATGAGTCAATGAGCTGTTTTGAAAAAAATAGTAAGAAGAAAAAGTTTTTTATTACCGTTGCAAATCCAGGGCATTCGTAAACAGTGTAGTCACCTTCTTTATTTTCTTCTTCCGACTCCGGATCGAACACAGGACCGTTTCGGTGTTCCAAGCCATTCCTTAAAAAACAGTTGTACAATATGCGTGTGTTTCAGAATATTCTAGTATTCTTTATGACTTTACAGCCTGCGCTTTCTTTAATGATAAAGGAATGCCGTCACTTACTCATTTGTATCAATATGTCTTAACGTAATACATATCAATATGTACTGCATTCTTGTTCGTAATATGTGTAGATAAGTACAGTACAGTTTTTTTTTTTTTTTAAGGCGGGGGAAATGCTATTTACGCACAATACTGGGTCCTTTGCAAGGGATTAGACCATAGTTGATCATGAAGACTTTCTCCTTTGATAAGGGGCAATCCGAACAATAATCAAGCCAGCTTGTGTGGAGACTCAGAGAAGTTGCACGGGCAACACCCACTACCCACTAAAACCACCCTCCTCCCATGTGCCCCGCGCTTCTTATGTAGGAAAAGCTGAGACTTAGAACGTAGTTACGCCCAGTCCGATCCAGCGCAAAAAGTGCCTGAATGTGCCCCGGGAATCAGAACACATTCACTTCGTCAGCGGGGGTGATGAATCCTTTGCTCCCTTGATAGCTAAAGGCCCCCCGAAGCGATATTATTCAGGGTGGGAAGTCATTCGCATACCTGCATCTCCGGATGCCAGCCAACCGCCGGCGTCCGAGTTCCGCTCGAACCGCGCTCGAGAACAGTCGATTTGACCTAAGCTCCTCGGGAAAAAATTCCTAAAAATAGGATTTTTTAACGTTACGAAGTCGTGCGATACGTCAAAGTGTGCGCAAAAGTGAGGCGCAGGTACCTGTGTAAACAGTGAAGTTCTAGTGATTCGGACAAAAAAGTTATTACGAAAAAACGAAATTTTGGATTTTTAAAAATTTATAACTCCGAAACCAGATCGGTGAGGACCTATTTTTTCGGGCGGCTTTTGTGGGGCCCAGGTGTCCCCACACCGCAAAAATATAATCTGTGTTTTCCCAACTCTCACTAAAAAGTTATTGTGCAAAAAGTGTAAAAACGTGGACCCAAAATCGTCGTTTCTGGACCGATTCCAAATTTAAAATTACTGGTAGATAAAGGGTCAAAAACTAACACCTTTTGCCCAGAAACGACCTTAGAAATTTTTATAGTGACTTTGTAAAAAATTAAAAACTGCAAAAAATTTTCGGACTTTTTTGTTTTTCGGCCATAAGTCTGAAAATTTCAAAGATATCCGGGTGTTTTTGTTTGATGACCAGCGAGACCCCATAAAGGCGCATCGTTGGACACCTCACTCGGAGAAATCGGACCAGCCCACTAGGAACAGGAGCCAAAAAAACAAGTTCCTAACCTAGAAATTGCTCCGCCATCTTTGGAGCGATTAGGACTATGTTAGGACTTGAGGAAGACCCCTTCGAGAGAAGATTATTTCCGGTCTCAAAATAATTTTAGGTACCATAGTTTTTAATTATTTTATATTAGAAATTATAACTTGTTTTGCTAATATCTAGGAAAGTATAAGAGACGCGTGGGTTTCAAAATTGTAGAATTGTGCGCGCTGGCTAGCTCTACCAGCCCGCACATAAACCAGATTTTTTGTCTAGAGAAAATATTTTTTTAAAATTAAAAAACCGTAATTTTCAAAAATTTTAAGTTTTTACAAGTTTTTAGTATTGGGGTAAAATCAATAAAATTCGGGGTAAAATAGAGCAAACTTTTTGGCATGATTTAGTAATTTTTTGGAAATTTTAGAACTTATACTTTCCAAGATATAAATTTTTTGGCTTAAAATTTAAATAATTATATAAATATAAGCTTTAGCAACTAAGTAGGATATCCAGTAGCCAGATCTCGCCGACAGCTTTTAATCGAGCCCAAGCTCGACTGGTTTCGGCCCTTAGGAGCCTGAGAAACCGATTTTCGGTGCTTTTTGGCTAAGGGCCGGTGCCATCTTGAAAATTTTAAAACCTTGTTTTCTCAGCCGTTATTGGTCTTAGCGCGGCGGGATTTTGACTGCAGGTATAGGGATAGGCTTCTGCGACCGCTCGGCCTGTTAAATAGGCGAAATATTTTTGAGTGAACCCAGTGAACAGCCCCCCCCCCCCCCTGGCGGGGTGGAGAAGCTAACGGGTAACACCACAGCCAAAGTCCGGTTCAAATCGGACCAATAATAAGGGAGTGGCGAAGCTTTCTCGCCGGAGTTTGACGTTTCGGCCGCCATTTTGGATTTCTTTGAAGTCCGAAATCTCGGCCGTTATTTATCGCAGGAAGCTGGGAATTTGACTGTAGGTGTTAGAATCGCCTACTCTATAGGATTAAGCTAAAAAATTAGACCTAAAATTTTGACTGTTAAAAATAGCATTAGGACATAGATCAAACCAGGGGCATCACTGTGAACCCAAACACGAGTGCAGTAGGACTTCTGGTTGCTGAGTTTTTGGAGTTCAAACTTTCCCGGCGGCCATCTTGGAAATTTTAAATTTCCTGTAACTCGGCCAATATTCACCTGAGGAAGCTCGGGTTTCCTCAGGCGAAATCCTCAGCACCAGGAGTACCCGCTGGACCCATTTTTAGGCCCAACATTTTTTGTACAATTTCTGTCTGTTTTATCATCCCAGTCGATAGATCTCACCGAGACGAGAGGTTTGAGCCCAAGCTCGATCTTCTAGCAGTGATATTGAGTGAGAAACAACGATTAGAAAGTTGCGAAGTTTCATCCGGTTTTTTGGGGACAAAACTTCGCAGCCTGTTTCTCAGCCAATTTTAAAGCTAACATAGTCGAGTTTGGTATCATTCAACTCGGAACGACGAGATCTATCGGCTCCGCACCCTCCCCCCCTCTATCTCCCACTTACCTGTAAATCCTTGTCCTCTTGTCCAATCCCGGCGTGCGAGGGGTCGTTGTACTCGCAGAGACGCGACGCATCCAACTGTCCACCTCCCGGCTCCCGGCGCCATCCCGCTCCTCCCCTGGACCTGAAACAGAAAGAATAAAATTAGTTTTTCGAGTGGAACAAAGTTAGTATAGTATTAGTATAAGTTAGATAGCTAGGACTACATATTTATAAAACCATCAGTGATTCTGCCACTTTTGGCAAGGAAAATATTAGTATTTAAGTAGGAAATAGAACTTATCTGTTATAATTGTAGATCCTTTTTGACACAAGACAGCAGGAGTACCTGTGAATAAAAATAGAATTAGTATTGTTTGTGTTATTTTATGACAAAGGTTTTTTGACCACACATTATATTAGTTCCGCTTAACACTATTGTGTTACCGGTTAGTTTAATACTCTTTTGAGCAACTATTCTGACAACTGTTAGGATGTCTATGACACCCAAAAAACAAACAAGGAAGTATAGGGAAAGCCTCAGCGAAGAAGAGGAGTTTGAATCTCCCACCATGACTAGTCCCGACACCTCCCAGGCGGAGGAAGATATCGGGAAAAAGAAGGACGAGTTGAAGGCTATAAGTAAGACTAAGGTTCCGGACCCCTTTAAAAGATCGGTCACGTTAAAATGCTCCTCCCCAAACAAAAAAGTAACTTTTTCGGCGGCCGAAGCAATCAAAAAGCCCTCCGATAACGCGGTGAAAACTTACGCAAAATCGACGACAGTCTTGGCGTCGACGTCAAGCTTCGTGCCGGCCGAGTTACCTATAATTACTACTCCCGCAAGGAAGAAGTATAAAAGTAGGGAAAGCGAGACAAGGGCTAACCTGGCCAAGGCGTGCCTGCATCTGAAGGGCTCAAAGAACCTAAAAACCGAGATAAAAACGGGGGTTCAGAGTACTTTGGATCGCTTGTTCGCCTTGGTCAAGGAATCAGAAGAGGAGGTAAAGGAGTTAAGGGAGGCGCTAGAAGAGGGGAACATTGGAACCAAGGCACCGGGCGAACAAAGGAAAAGTAGAGAAAGACAGGTGCAAATCCAGGGCGACTTAGAAGAACGGGAAAAGGAAGAGAGAAGGAAGGCACTGGAAAGGGAGGCCATTCTAGTGGATAAGCTGGAGGAACACGCCTCACTCATGAAGAGCAGCATCGCGAGGATCAATAACCTCGAGCAGGTTATTGAGAGACACCGCGAGCATATGAGTGAGACAAGTGCACCGAAGGCTAGCTACGCGAGTGTGGCGGCTGCAAAGCCGGGGGTTAATCCCCAGCTTTACAAGACGCTACACTCCGTAGCTGTGACTAATGGTCAGGGGAACCGCTCAAGCGAAGAGATCCTTATGGATGTAAGGAAGGCTTTAAACGCCAAAGAGGGAGGGATCGAGATTGAGCGGGTACATAAAGCCAAGGGCGGGATAGTGATAATAGGATGTAGGACCACCGAAGGCAGGGATAGGATCAAGGAGAAGCTAACGAAGGAGAAAACGGGATTCGTAGTGGAGGAAATCTCCAACAAAAAACCCTTGGTCATGCTGACGGGGGTCCATAGGGTCCACACTGACGACGACCTACTCCAGGCCCTAAGAAACCAGAACGCACTGGTTTTCGAGGGACTGGAGGGGGAAGCCGACAGTGTGGAAATTGCATATAAGATCCGTGGTAGAAACCCGTACACCCACAGGGTGGTGTTGAGAGTAACACCAACCCTGTGGAAAAGGCTAACGGAAGCGGGAACGGTCAAGATTGACCTGCAGAACGTGCAGGTCACGGACAGATCGCCCCTCACCCAATGTACTGTGTGCCTGGGCTTCGGGCATGGCAAGAAGCTATGTACCGAGACCCAGGTACTATGCAGTCATTGTGGTGGCCCCCATACGAGGAGGGAATGTCCAGAGGATGAGGAGGGCGCGCCACCCTCTTGTAAAAATTGCATCAGGGAAAAGAGACACGACACCGAGCACAATGCCTTTAGTGAGGCATGTCCGGTTAGAGCTCGGTGGGATGCGATAGTGCGCGCCACCGTCGCCAACTGCTAGAGGCTCCACTGGTAACAACACAGTAGCAATGGAGCGGAAGCTTTGCCTCATTGTATGAAAACTTACAGCACTAATATGCTGGTCTTTTACTTTCACTAAGACGAACAATGAGGGAAAGCCTACGCTCCCGCTATCGTGCGTGGAACCGGTGGTTGCAAAGGGCAGTGGGCGATGTCGTATAGGGGGCTATGATAAGTCCACCTAGAAGGGGACTTGTGATGGAATAACTTCCGGGTATCTGGGTGGGAAATTGCTAGGCACAGCGAAAAGTGTCAAAATACCATCATATATTTGACTCACAAATAAATGACAGAAAGACAAATTAAAAGTAAATTTAGTTACAAAATTACAACCTAGCACAATAAATAACACACACATTTCAGAAACACACAAACACCGAAACAAACTCTTTTTTAGTACTAAAAATGTAGTTTGTTCTGTAACACTCATATAATGCAGACACACAATCACATATAATTAGCATAAAACACACAAGTAAAATAAATAAACAAATATAAAGCAATTAAAACAGTAAAATAAGGAGATAAAACTTACCAACTATATATTAGACACGACGTATCGCTTCATGTGAGTCTGGACTTCGCTGTAGCAGACAGTCTAGAGGGACCCCCTCCCACAAGGATGTAGGTGCCCGGAAGGGTGACAAGATCTGAAAAGTAAAGAAGGAAATGTAACACTAGTTGTAATATAACACAAACATATAATAAGGTAGAAATAGACAAGTAATAAATACATAGTATAAACCGACACTGAAAATATATTTTGTTATATATTATTCCAGCGTCCAAGTTATTGTAAGAGTAGAATTAAGACAGTATAAGAATAGATCCAGGTGGTAGGGCACTTGCCCGACTGGATGGCTACCACCCCTGGTCTAAAGTATGTCGCCATAACAACTTTCGAGTTGTGTTCCGGTATTAGTGACCAGGTTCCAGTCTCCCTTAAGAGAGCAGCAGCGCATTTGTAGCACCTTTGGTGTTGCAAATGTCCATAGGCGATGGTAACCGCTTTCCATCAAGTGGGCCATTTGCCTGTCTGCTGATCTCCTGCAATAAAAAAAAAAAAAAAAAAAAAAAATAGATACGATACAAAAAAATAGATAAGAACGTTACATAGGATAAGTCTAGAAGGAAAATTATAAAATGCACCTGTCATAAGTAAATTGAATATGAGAGATTGTGTAATAACTGTAATAATAAGAACAACATACAATAAGAAGATATTGTAAAATGAGTATATATTAGAATTCAGATAAATGGAAATAGATATATATGAATAAGTATATGTAAAAATATGTCAAAAATACATATTTATAAATAATACATGTAAACCAATATATGTAAATATATAATATGTGTTTGATCATCTCCCTGGGACCGCCACCACGAAACCAACACTACCGGGAAAGTGAGGACGGTTCGGGGGAGGCAACACAAACACATATATGAATATATAAATAGGAAGTATGTATTGAAATTAAATAAACAAAACCTGGTTTTATTACATATAAAGTATATAGCATAATATATGTAGTATAATATATACATATATGTATAATATATACATAAATATATAAATAGGAAGAAAGTATATTTAAAATAGATAAGTATTATATTTTATGTAACCCCAACACACTACAACCCCTTCCTAACCCATCCCAGTTTACACCTATTATCCCTTAACCATCCTAGAAACTTCCAACATTTTTTTTTTATAACGCAGGGGGAATGTCTTTTCTTGTGACACTGCCTCGGGCCCGGGGGGGGGGGGGTTGACCGAGGGGTGTGTGAGACTCCCAGCGGCCGGAATCTCCACGCATGGCTACGAGAGCGTAGCAGTCGCGAGATTCCGTCCGCCAGACTACCCACTAAACCTAACCTGCGCCCCTAATCCCTCGCGCTTTTACGGGGCGTCACAGGATATAGACCAGAGGTACACAACTGTGACGCCCCAACGCCTGGCTTATACCCCAGGATGGCCCTCGGGGTGGACCACCCTCTTCATCAGTAGGGGGGGAAGCCCCGTGGGTGCCCCCGGACCCACGGGCCCCTACGATGGAAACCTAGGGGAGGAGGAGGTGAGCGTACCTGCGCAGTCGGCGGCCTGTGCGCCGCCGGCGGACAGGGTCTGCTAGCGCATCCTCCTCCCTCTCCCTTTCGGCGACCTCCTTCTGGAGCATTACCGCGTCACAGAAGGAGGCCACTGCCGCTCAGTTGTCCTCACTCCGCAGCATGGCCGTAACCATGCTTTGGAGTGAGTCTATCCGCCCCGCCACGCTCTCCATCACGTGACGCTGAGGTCCCCATGCGGCGCACTCTACCAGCGTGTGTACTGCTGTATCAAGAGGTGCGCCGCAGTGCTTGCACTCCGGGTTTGGCTCCCGCCCCGCAACACGATGCAGATACTTACCGAAGCAGCCATGCCCGGTAAGTATCTGCACCATCCTGTACGTCAGGGTCCCCCTATTTCGGGAGACCAAACCCGACAGGTGGGGGCGGATTGCCTCCACCGTCGCGGATCCAGCTACTGGGGACCTCAGGTCCTCCTCCCACTTCAGGGTCAGGGCCGCGGTCGCTTCGACCCTGACTCTCCTGATTTCAGCCAGGCACGGCCTCAGGCCTCTCTCCCGGGCATCCTGCCGGTATTGGTACACCCTGGCGAGCGTCTCCGCCTGGAGCTCCCAGGGCGGATCGCTCGCCAGAAGCGTAGCAGCCGTCCAGGACACCGTACGGTATCCCCGAATGGCCCTCACCGCAAGGACGCGCTGACAACACCTCAGTAGCGTCCTATTCTTGCGGTGAAGGGCTTGACTCCACACGGGGGCACCGTACAGCGCCATGCTCCGCAGAATGCCCGAATACAGCCTCCTACAAGCCGCGCCTGGCCCTCCCACATTTGGCAGGAGTCTGGCCAGGGCAGCGGCGGTCCTCAACAACTTCGGGGCCATCTGGGTAAAGTGAGCCCCGAAGTTCCACTTACCATCCAACGTAAGGCCCAGATAGCTCATCTGGGCCTTGACCGCCACTGCCACTCCCTGGACATCGACGTGCGTGTCCCGGGGTGGTCTTCTACGACGCTCGTGGAACATCAGGGCCTCAGATTTCTCAGCCGAGACTCTGAGGCCCAAACGCTGAACCCTATTTACGACCAACGCCACCGCGGCGTTGGCCAGCTCCACGGACTCTTCGTACCAACCACCCCGGGCCGTGATGAGGGTATCATCTGCGTAGCAGATGACCCCCATCCCGGGCAGGACTGGCTCTCGAAGGAGCCAGTCGTATCCGATGTTCCACAGAATCGGACCCAGAACCGATCCCTGTGGAACACCGCACGCAACACGCCGACGCCCAGCAATCTGGCCAGAGCCGCCCTCCCAGAGGACGAATCTGTCCCGGAGGTATGCCTCCAACAGCCTCATCAGGTACCGAGGCACTCCCTGAAACCGGAGTGCCTCGATAATAGTCTCAAAGGGGAGGCTATTGAAGGCATTTTGGATATCCAAAGATACCACCAGGACAGACTCCTCGATCTCCTCTGCCTCTCTCGTGAGGCACTTCAACGCACTCAGGGCGTCCAGCGTGGAACGCCCTGCGCGGAACCCGAACTGTGCCTCAGAGAGGCCAGGCCCTACGTCATTTAGGTGCCTGACGAGGCGACTCGCCAAAATCTTTTCGAAGACTTTGGCCACCTCGTCAAGCAACACGATGGGCCTGTAGGCAGAGGGATCTCCTGGGGGGCGACCTTCCTTGGGGAGCAGGCACAGCCGGCCCTCTTTCCATGGCTTCGGGAACTCACCTGTTCTGATGCAGGCATCATACAGTCCCCGAAGCTGGCCGCCTAGATGTTTGGCGGCCAGGAAGAGGGCCCGGCCTGGGACCCCATCAGGTCCCGGTGCCGTCCGACGGCCCCGGAGACGGTCCAGGGCCGTCTCGAGCTCCTCCTCTGAGACGGGGGGAGGTTCCGTCTCAGAGGCTACAATCCCTGGAGGAGGATCCATGGCCGGAGGAGTATGGACTCCCGGGTCTGGGAAGAGACCACTTATCACCCTGTCAAGGACCCCGTCCGGTAGGGACTCCGTTATCGGGGCGGCAAAGGCGCGTAGCTTTTTGCGCGCCGCCCGATACGGACGTCCCCAGGGGTCCCTGTCCAGTGAAGCCAACAATTCTTCCCGAGCCCGGGCCTTCGACTGGCTGATTGCCAGCTGAAGGGCTTTCTTAGCAGCCCGATACTCCTCCGCCAACTTAAGCTCCTCCTCCAGCTCCGGAGGAAGCCGACGCCTGCAGCGCTTGAGATCGGTGCAACCTTTGAGCTGCCTCTCGCAGGGCACCGATCTCTGCAGTCCACCAGTGGACGCCTGGCCGCTGCCAGCGTCGGCGCGACCGTGGCATGGAGGCATCGCAGACTCTTCCCAGGGTACTGCGCATGCGCTCCGCCAATTCCTCCGGAGAACCATCCACCGGATTGGTCCAGCCCTCAACGACCGCCGTCTCATTAGCCAGCTCGGGATCGAGCCGGCTGACGGCCCAACGCGGGAATCGCCCGTGGCTGCGTGGGGGGTCTGTCGTCCTGGGAGGAGGGGAGACCTCGAACCTGATGTACAGCTGGTCCGAGAGTGTCTCCACCTCCTCCTCAACCATCCAATTTACCACCCTACGTGCGATCGCATGGGTTGCGAACGACAAATCCACAATGGATCCTCCCTGCGATCGCACGCAGGTGTGGACCGACCCTCTGTTGAGGATCGACAGACCACTTTGGAGAGCCCACGCTTCCACGAGCCTACCCCGCGCGTCGGTGGCGGTGTTCCCCCAGGAACGGGATTTTGCGTTGAAGTCGCCGAGGACAAACGTTGCCCTCGACGACTGTCTCGCCACGGCGGCCCCGACGGAATCCAAGAACGTCTTGAACTCCGCCAGGGGACGGTTTGGGGAGAAGTACACCCCGATGATGATGTACTCTCCCCAACCCGCCGCCGCGTAACCCCGTCCCTTCTCGATGGAAATGAGGGGGGGGCTAGTGCCTGATCTAGCAACCACCGCCACCAGGCCGTCGAGGTCCCCTACCCAGTTCTCCTGGGAGGGGATGTGGTATGGCTCCGAAACCACCGCTGGACCAATCCTCCACTCCGCCAGGGACTGCAGGAATAAGTCCTGAGCCCCGGCGGAGTGATTCACATTCGCCTGCAGGAATCTCACATGCTGCTGTACAGGCATCAGTCAGACATGTGAGATTCCCCGGCACCTACTCCAACCGACCCTCCAGACCGAATGGCCGGGGGAACAAATTTGGGGCGCACCGTTCCAGGCTGGCAGTGCCTGGACATGGTGACGTGGTCTGCCCGACGTCCCGCTTCGGCGCACACCACGCAGTGCGCCTTCTCCGACCTGCAGTTAATCAACATGTGGCCAGGTTTGCCACAGCGATAACAGAGGTCGGATTTGTCCCCCCGGCCGTCTGGGCACATCGTGGACGAGTGCCCGGCGGCAAGACACCTATAACACCTGACTTGGCGCTTCTCATAGGCTTCCACGGTGACCGACGTGAAGCCTATGAGAAGGTGGCCAACCTCAGCCAGGCGCTTAGCCACCGGGATCGGGCACCTCACCCACGACGAGCCCAGACCCCCTGATCCCACACCTATTCCCGCGGCCCTGATTTGGGATCGGGGACACTCCCCGATCCGGGCCACCTCCTCCACGATCATCTCCGGCGTGACCGAGTCGTCCAGACCCGTAAGACGGATTTCGGCCCTCTTAACGGGCCTGGACACCTCGGCCACTCCGGTCAAGGCTCCCTGGAGGAGCCCGGCCACCCGGTCCGCCAACGCCGCACTCTCGGCGCCGGGCGGAAACTCCAACATCCTGGAGTCGTTGAAGGCCCGGATGACGCGGAGCCCCCGCTTTAATCCCAGGGCGACGACGTCAATGACGCCCCTGGCCATAGTGAAGACGTCGATGAACGTCGTCCCCCTTTTAACGGCCTCCGGTAGCAGGCTGACCCTTACTACCGGAGCCTTTCCCTCCACGAGCGACCCGGGGTTGATTCTCCCCGGGGGGCCACGACGGCGTTCCTGCCGGGGTTGTTGCCGGGAATCCCGGCGCTCCTCCCTACGAACCTGCCTGCGGGAGGTGCATGTTTCGCCGACTTGGGGTTGGGTGGACTGGAGGGGTGCCGAAGTATTCGGTCCCCTGCCCACACCCTTCCCCTTGCCCTTCCCCTTGCGGCCCCCAGTCACCACGGTCCACTCATTGTCCGTGGGGGGGGGCGCTACTCTCCGTAGGGGCGGAGAAACCCTTGATTTGGAACCTCGGAGCCCTCAGAGAGGGGTACTCCTTGGTCCCAAGACCCGAGGGGTCCGCGGACCCCACCTTTTTGGGCGGCGGGCGAGGCTGCCCGGCCTTCGGAGGTGGGGGAGGAGGCATCTCCACCCTCTCCTCAACCACCATCGCCTCCGTGGGGACGGGGGCGGCGACAACATCCGAGGGGGGTTTGGAACCCCCTTTTTTCCTTTTGTCGCCCGCTAGCGGCGGACGGACGGTCCTGGGCGGAGGAAGACTGTCCTCGAACACCGCCAGACGGGCGTCAATCAACGTCCCCACGGAGACGATGATGGCCCTCTGAAGAGCCTCCATGTCGAAGTGGGGGGGGGTACATCCGCGGGGGCAGCGGCCTGCTTGGCCGCTGTCCTCATGTCGCAGAACTCCCTACGGTGGGCCTTCAGCTCCGACCGCAGAGAGTCTATCTCCCTTTTTAACCGGAGGTTTTCTACCGATAACCTCCGGTTTTCCGCGTCGAGGGATCTCGCCGACAGAGTGTCAACGACGTCCGTGAGTGTCCCTGCCGCAAGCTTGAGCTTGCGGATGTATCCCCCCTTCAAATTTCCCGATGTCTGGGCAACCCTAAAAATGGCCGCCACGTGGCCTTTGGCCAGCGTGAGCAGTTCCTCCGCTCCCATCCTGCCCATGTCCAAATCCCTGGGGTCGGCCTCCCCCAGAAGTTCCACCACGTCGGGGGAGTCATCCGACTTCCCCTTGCGGTATGACTCCCCCTTGGACCCCTTGGAGCCCTTTGAACCCCTGTCCGAGGACGAGGAGGCCCTAACAATCTCCGCATTTGTCTGGAGCTGTTGTTGGACCTCTTTTAGCAAGGCCTCCGAGCGGGCCATGATGTCCTCGGCATTTCCCCCTCGCGAGCCGAACTTAAGAACGGCCCCGCGTCCACCACTTTTAGGTCCGCTGCGGCCCTTGTAGACCCGCCGAGCGGCTGCTACCACCTTTTTGGCTGACACATCCGTGTCAGCCCCTGTATCCCCCTCCTCATGCCTTCTTCGGGACGACTCATCGGAGTCGGGTTCCGAAAATACTCCTCTCCCTATCTCGTTCGGCGGCCTCTTTGAGAGACATTACCGTCTCACAAAAAGTAACCGCAGCCCCCCAGGTATCGCTGCTATGCAGCATGGCTTTCACCAGACTGCAGAGCGAGTCGATCGCTCCTACTTGTGTCTCGAGTTCGAAACGCTGCGGCGCCCATGCCGCGCACTCGACTAGCGTGTGAAACGCCGTGTCGGGTGCGCCGCACTGGCGGCATTCCGGGGAAGGCAAGCAGCCCACAATGCGACACAGATACTTATCGAAACACCCGTGTCCGGTAAGTATCTGTGTCATCCTGAAGGTCAGGGTTCCGCTTTCGCGGGTGACCCATTCCATCAGCTGCGGCCTGATTGCCTCCACCGTGTAGCCGCCGGCCGCAGGGTTTTCCAACTCTTGAGACCAGATGGCGAGCATGGAGGCGGTTTCCCGCTTCCTGATCGCCTCGATTTCGACCTGGCAGAAGACCAGGCCGCGAGCGAGAGCATCCTGTCGGGAGCGCCGCACTTTCGCCAGTACGTCCGCCTGGAGAGGCCAGGGCGGATCGCCTGCCACAAGTGTATAAATAAATATCTGTCTCATTTATAGAGGGTTCCATTAATAAAGGTCAGAATACAGGTTATTTCAGTTTTAGAGGTGCGATTTTAAATAAAATAACGTGGTATGTTAACATTATAAATGAGTTTTAATCAAAAAAAATAAAAAAATAAACGTAATCATAGAAATGTAATAAATAAAAATGTTCAAGCACGTTTACACGTATTACAAATATGGAAACAGAATGTATCAATTATAAAAATCTGTCATTTTAGTTTATCTTTTGGAAATATCAGCCATGTTTTTCGATGTTATAAATTTTAACAAATATCCATTGGTCATCAATTGATGTCATTTCAAAATGATGAAACAAAGCGATGTTATCTCAGTTAAAAATCACTCGCTATCTCAGTTATTGACGTAACTATGATGATAAATCGAAAGAACGAATCCCATATATAGAGGTTTGCTTCGTCCCACTAACAGGGGTAATTCATTGTCAAAGTGCTGGGACGTCAGCATGAGTTCCAGTTATGGAGATTTTTCACTTATCTAGGTCCCACTTAACCAAGTTTCACTGTACATTATAACGCACCTTAAAGATATCTTGGAATTTGCAGCGACTTCCCGATACTCACTAAAACCACCGTAATTGACACTGTATTGTTATCGCTTTAAACTAAGGCAGTGGGGCCCATTTATAGATATGTATATAATCAGCGTTATAGTCTTGCCAGGCACCAGTTCAACCGCATCTCCCCATAGTGAGCAAGCACTGCCGTAGTTGCCCCGGGGATCATTGTCAGTAACTCTTATTAAACTTTAAAGCAAAATGTATGGCGAGTGCAGAACATTTGCACACTCCCGTCTTGGCAGCCTTAATGTGGGTGATGACCGAAGTGTCTTCAAGGGGCACCTACCTGAGCCTTTTCGGGGACTATATGCCTTCCGGCGTAATCTAGACTTGAATAGATAGATAGATAGATAGATAACTCTTTATTGTACACCATTACAGAAAACACAGAAAATCTTATACCCTAAAAATATTCTAAAGTACACAATGGGCGGTCTTATCGCTAAGAAGCGATCTCTTCCAGACAACCCGTGCAAATCTTGAATGTGAGAGATGGGACTTGGTAGTTCACAGACTGCATCGTTCTGCTGCTTTAATTTGGACATAATAGCCTTGCAAATAAAGGTAACGATGACGAATAAAGTGCTACTAATCTAGTCACATTAATTAATTATGGTTTTTTTTTTTCGCCTGTCGACCTCCGATGTTCTTTGGGTCCTATTGTACACCTTTCGTACTGGTTCCTTGAACCCGTGGTACCCCAAATAAAACGGTGGTTACCTCAAAGCAAGATCTTTATTTGAAAGCTAAGCTGTCTCCAATACTATTGTCGTATTTAATCCATAGCGCGATGTAAGTCGACGCTACCGCCATCTAGGGCTCGACAAAACAGTCATCTTCAAACACAAAACTAATACATACATAGAATGTTAGAAAGCCTCTGGTTGAATTCTTAACATGCCACCTACCAAAAGGATTATTTCCTTTTAACACCAACACCACCTACCATGAACAAACTGAGTAAGAAACAAAGAACAATGGACTGTATATAATTCTAAGTACCTAATTGACCAGAAGACTATGAAACATAAGTAAAGCAGTTACTCTCCAATGACACAAAATATAAAAAATCAAATAAATACAAAATTAAAATACAAACAAAATTAAACTTAAGACTACTTGTTTTATTATAAAAAAAAGAAAAGGTGTTTTCGCGAATAATTAATCCGTTACGGGAAGGAAACATAATTTTGAAGTTGGACGTTTGATAACGGTACCCTTACAACGTAAAGTGACAACGCGCGTTACAGTGTCCTGCCCCGGATGGATATCAATAACTCTTCCATACAGCCATTTCGCCGGAGTAAGTTATCTTCTTTTACTAAGACTATGTCATTAATTTTGAAATCTAAAGAACGAACAGCCCATTTATGTCTTTCAAAGAAATTGGTAAGGTATTCGTTCTTCCATCTACGCCAAAAACATTGAACCATACGTTGAGTTAATTGCCATCTGCGTAAAGTGCCTATGTTGGAATACTCGTAATTACAGTCTGGTGCCACGACCAACGGTTGACCTACTAAGAAATGACCAGGTGTTAGAAGTACAGGATCTCCTGCGTCATTGCTACTCTGAGACAACGGACGTGAATTGAGGCATGCTTTGATTTGTGACATTACTGTGGACATCTCTTCGAACGTAAGAGTAGAGTCGCCAATTGTACGCTTCAAGTGATGTTTTACACTTTTTATCCCTGCCTCCCAAAGTCCACCGTGGTTCGGCATATGTGGAGGTATGAAATGCCACTCGGTTTGAGAGTCGGCCAAGCTAGCTGCTATATCCTGAAACATTGCATTTTCTTGGCTGAACAAAACTTGTAACTCTTTAGCAGCACCGATGAAATTTATGCCATTGTCGCTCCAGATATGACGACAATGACCGCGCCTGGCAACAAATCGTTTAAACGCTGCCAAAAAGCCTTCTGTAGTTAAGTCTGAAACGACTTCAATGTGTATAGCCCGAGTAGCCATACAAATAAACAGACATATATACCCTTTATATGATCGCTGTCCGCGTCCTTTAGCGTATCTCATCTGAATGGGACCTGCGAAATCCACACCAGAATTTAGAAACGGCTTACTCGGGGTTACTCGGCTAGCTGGTAGTTCTCCCATTAACTGGTATTTCGTTTTTGCAGCATATCGTATACAGGTAACACAGCTGTGTATGTATGCTCTGACCATATTTTTCAACCGGCTGATCCAGTAACTGCTACGTATAAAATTTAACACCAGTTGCTGGCCTCCATGAAACGTTCTTTCATGCGCGTCGGCTACAACTAATTTGGCCAGTTTTGAGTGATGAGGAATAACTACTGGATGCTTTGCGTCCTCGAGTAGTTGAGAGTGACGAAGTCTACCCCCAACTCGCAACAGTTTATTATTATCCATAAAAATATTTAATTTATATAATTGACTCCTTTTATTGGTGTATTATTTTTTAGGGCTAAACTTTCTGCGTGAAACCATTGTTGCTGGCTTTGGCGAATGCAAATATCCAAAGCTTCGCGAATTTCTGTAACCGACAGGTAAGGTGTTACTTTAATATTATCGTTGCGACGTCTTACTGATTGCAAAAACCTTCTACAGAATGCAACGACTCTTAGCATCTTCTTTAATGAAGAAAATCTAGATCCAAAGCTTTCTTCAAAACCAGATACTCGGCTTACGTTATGGACCTTAATAGATTTCTTTTCTTCATTAGTGCTTATTGCGCTAGGCCTTGTATATACTACTGGATCAATTCGCAACCAACTTGGTCCTTGTTTCCAAAGATCGCTACTAAGTAGACTAGATGATGCTCCACGAGATACAATATCAGCAGGATTCTCTTTAGACTGAACATGAGCCCATTGCGAATTAGCTAGTAAACTGAGAATTTCTGACGTTCGATTGGCAACGTAGGTTTTCCAGCGACTTGGATGATCATTTAACCATGCCAACACAACTGACGAATCTGTCCAAGCATGAATATTTGCCTTTGGGACATTCATTACTTCAGCTATTTCGATTAACAATTTTGAAACCAAAACAGCGCCACATAATTCCAGACGAGGCACAGAAATTTGCTTGATAGGAGCTACCTTCGATTTGGCTGTAAGGAGATTGGTATGTATCACACCATTGGAATCAATAATGCGACTATATACTACAGCTGCATACGCTATATTCGAGGCGTCGCTAAATCCATGCAGCTCGATTAAGTTTCCTTCCTTTTGGCTTATCCACCTAGGAATGTGAAAGTCAACAAGATTCTCCATATCTTTTCTATGGCGCGCGGGCGTTGGTAGCTGCGGGACGCGTATACTGCTCGACCCGAAACCGGTTTTACCTAGCGCCTATTGTATTTGCGTAAACATTTAACTATGTTATTTTTAAATGGATAGCACTGTACAAGACGACGAATATTTAAACACGAATGATGGAGTAGGTAGTTGGGTAGATTACTGTGAGATGTTGAAAAGTAAAGATATGATACCAAATAACAGTGTGATGACAAGGAGTGAGGGCAATGAACACCAGATATTCCCCAGGAGGGACGAAGAGATAGAAGATATGGATTTAGAAAGTATATCGAGAGCTGATAAAAGGAGCAGGGAAAATAGCCGGGAAGAAGTATGGACAACTGTTACGAGAAAGGGCAAAAGGTTCGCTGGGGGCAGCCATAATCAAGATTCTAGTGCGAATCCGGTTGACACCACTGAAGTAAGTATCACTTCAGAAAAAATACTTCCTAAACAGTTTAAATTAGCAAAATTATTTCAAGAAGAAAATATACAACATGTTATCAAAATTAAATACGTTAACCCATATAAAGTACTCGTTCAATTCAGTAAAGAAGACAGCGCTTACAAATTAATAGAATCGCAATCTTTTAAAGAAAAAGGGCTTAAATGTCAGGCTACATTTGAACTTGCGCACACTTATGGAGTGATTAAAGACATTGATATAGATGTGACTGAAGAGGACATTCTAAACAATTTCAAAAGTGACAAAGAGATTATAGGAGTCAAAAGGTTAAAACGAAGAAATCATGTCAGTGGCAAATGGGAACCATCAGAATGTGTAAGAGTTTGTTTCGAGGGATCAGCTTTACCGAAATATTCTTATATATTTCGCTCATTAACTACTGTACATACTTATATATACCCTATTACACAGTGCTCACGTTGCTGGCGATTCGGCCACACTATGAAGACTTGCCCATCGGCTAAATTTATTTGTCCTAAATGTAGTGACTTTCACGCAAATTGTGAAACAACGGACTTTAAATGTCAAAACTGTTCAGGAAGGCACATGGCATTATTTCGAATTTGCCCCGTATATAAAAAAGAGAAACGGATTAGAGAACTGATGTCTGAGTTCAACTGTTCATACAAAAAGGCTTTGATGATATTCGTTCCACCTGAACCATCTCCTATTTGCAATGAGGAACCTACTAATAGGTTTTCAGCTTATCAGCAGGATGAGTATGAAACAAACCTTCAAAAAGTCACTACATACGCTGATGTGTTGAAAAGTACAAATATCAAAGCAGCTCAGAAAGAAGGTCAGAAGAAGAAAGACAATAAAAAACAAAAGCGGAAATCTAAGAGACAACAAGAAAACGCTGACTTGAATACTATTTGGGAGTCATCATCAGGAGATCTAGATACCGTTAATGAACCATTTGAAGAAAGCATGAAAGGTAACAGAGAGCGATCTACACATTATCTAAAACTGTTGGAACAGCTTAAAGAAAAGATTTTAGATAAAAAGCTTACGTTTGGACTTAAAATTAAAGAGTGTGCTAAAATAGTTTTTGACTGGATTAAATCAACTTTGATGCAATATCTAACGCAACTGCCTTTTCTATCTTACATTAAATCATGGATAACAGATTCGGACATACAAGAATCAATATAGTGCAGTGGAATGCGCAAAGTTTACGACCTAAACTTGCAGAGTTTGAATTATTATTAAATCGTGAAAGGGTACACATAGCTATAATTAGTGAAACTTGGTTACTTCCTGGAAGCACATTTAGGTTAAGTGGTTATAATATATTTAGGACGGATAGAGATGACGGATATGGAGGAACAGCTATTTTGTTGCACCATTCAATTAAAGCTTCAATAAATAGTGTCACTAATAATATTTTAAACGCAGGCATTCAATTGATATGTATTAAAGTGTATAACTGTCCCTGGTTAGAAAATGTTATTTCTATTTATTGCCCATCATCAGTTACTACCACAAAGAATGACTGGGATACGATATTTTCTTTATTCCACGGCAAAACTATAATTGCAGGTGATCTCAATGGGCACCATTCTAACTGGTCGTCAAAAACTGATAGAAGGGGAACACATATATTTGAGGCTATAATGGAAAACGATTATATTTCGCTTAATAACGGTACAATGACCCGAGTTAAATTAGTCAATGGCGTAGTACAAGAAACTGCTCCGGACTTGACTATCGTCTCCACTGACTTAGCAATAAAACTACATTGGGAAGTCTTGCAAGAAAATTTAGGGAGTGACCATATGATAATTAAATTTTTTTTCATAATTAATCCACCTGGAAATTATACCATACACAGGAATTTTAGAAAAGCAGATTGGGTCAAATATTCCAATAAAATTCAATCAGAACTCACAAATACAGTATTTGACATAGATCATCAGACAGCATACAACCAATTCATGAGTATTCTTAACAACGCAGCTGAAGAATCTATACCAACGATTAAAATTTGTCAAGACCCGTTACGTCACGAGAAATTTACACCAAAGCCGTACTGGAATCAAAACCTATCACTTGCAGTTGCTCAAAGACGCCTAGCTCTAAGTAGATTTAGGAAAAACCCTACTCCACAAAACCTGTATGAGTTGAAAAGAAAAGTAGCTGATGCCCAGAGATTAATACGCAAAGAAAAATGTAAATCATTTCAGGAATTTTGCACGACTATAGACAACGAGACAACTTGTAGTAACATGTGGCAACGTATGAAATGGTTAAAAGGTCATAAAATGAGTAGACCGGCTTTAGATTTTGATCAACAGCTATAGGAATTGCTCAAGGTGATCCCTTGTCACCTTTATTATTTAATGTGGCTACAATTGACATTTGCAAAGACATTAAGGAAGTTTTTGTGTCTCAATATGCCGATGACTTTATATTATACACAAATCAAAATTCATTATCAAAATCTGCAATTTTGCTACAAAACGCTTTAAATATGTTTGAAGAAATTATTAGTAAACTAGGTTTAAATATATCTCCGAAAAAAACTAAACTTTGTGTCTTTAGCAGAGGAAGAACTAGAACCGAAGTAAATTTATGTGTAAATGGCCATGTTATTGAGCAAGTTTATAATGTAAAATATCTCGGCATTTGGTTAGATAGCTCATTGAAGTGGAAAAAACATGTAAATGAAATTTCTATCAAAATCCAAAGATTTCTAAATATTTTCAAAGTTCTGGCCGGATCAAAATGGGGTATTCATCCTATACATTTAAGGCGTCTATATATTGCAATTGTTCGTAGTAGGATAGATTATGGTAGCTTTTTATATGACAGTAGTGTGAAGAGCAACCTCCTAAAACTCGAGCGTATCCAGAATCAAGCTATGAGAATTATAGGAGGTTTTATCAAGACGACCCCGATCCATGTAATGCAAAATGAGTTATGCCTTCAACCACTTTCAATAAGAAGACAATATTTAGTAGGAAAGTTCTATATCAAGTCATATCAAATTAAATGTAATGCTCTTTTTGATATTTTAAATGAGCTTGCCTATCTATGTAGAACAAGATATTGGAGACACGAAAAGGTTCCGTTATTAGTCGAGATGCATAACAATTATAAAGACTACGATATTAATTCTAATTCAATAACTGATATTTTCTCTTTGAGCACTTGGGTTGGTTATTTTAATGTATCTCAGTTTGTATCGGCAAAAATTGACGGATTTAACCGGCCAAAAAAAAATTGTAACCCTTCTGATATTAAAACGACTTGTCAGAACTTTATGAGTAACAAATTTAAAAATCACTATCGTATTTTTACTGATGGATCCAAAGACAAATCGAACATTGGTGCTGCTTTTTTCGATCCACAAACTAATTTACGAGCCAGATTCAAAGTGGATAATAATACCTCCATCATGAACTGTGAACTAATTGCAATTGCAGAAGCGCTAGCATATATAGCTGATATACCAAAAAATAATTTTGTCATTTTCTCTGACTCTAAAAGCAGCATACAACACTTGGCTCGGATTCCCTCGAGCTGTCGAGGCAATCCGATAGCCATACGAATATTAGATATAATTTGCCAGCTCAAGAGTTCTGGAAAGTCTGTTTTTATCCAATGGATTCCATCACACGTTGGTATAGCCGGAAACGAAGAGGCAGACTTGGCTGCACGACAAGCAACTAGTGAAGGCATACCATATAAATATTTGTTATTACCATCAGATTTACTTGTTCGGGTTAAAATTAAATGTAGGCAAATATGGAGTGAATATTTTGATGAACGTTCAGTAACAAAAGGAATATGGTATCGTACAATCCAGGGTCAGCCACTTCGATTCCCGTGGTTTGCTGAAGGGAAGAGACCAAGAAGATATATTACAGCATTGTTAAGGATGCGTTCTGGACATATTCCCTCAAATCGGTTCAAGCATTTAATGGGTCTGACTGTGTCACCAAATTGTTCAACCTGTGGTGTACCAGACGATTTTCTATAACCTTTCCATTCCTGTAGAAGCTCTTGTGGCAACTCATCATCCCAGCCTATACTCGCAATCCATAACTTCTGAATTAAAACCTTTGCATTAATAATACATGGCGCTATCCAGCCTAATGGATCATACAGACGTGATATTTCTGATATTACTGTTCTTTTTGTTTCAGATGCAGCAGGAGGCGACATTTTCACAGAATAATCGAATTCGTCGGTGTTCCGATTCCAAGTAAGACCTAAAATCTTTGTAACTTGATCCATTTTTATTTCTAAATCTTTACCTGACCCTACGTTCAATTCATCTAATAAATGCATTCTATTGCTGGTCCACTTCTGCAGCTGAAATCCACCTTTCTCTCATAAGTTATTTAACTCACTATAAATTTTTACTACTTCTGTTTCAGTTTGGCAACCGGACATTAAATCGTCCATATAAAAATCTTTCTGAACCCTATCTGCAGCCAATGGATACTTCAAACCTTCATCGCAAGCGACTTGTTGCAATGATTTGACTGCTAAATAAGGAGCGCATGAAGTCCCAATCGTAACCGTCAGAAGTTGAAAATCTTCAATTTCTTGACTGGGATCCTCTCGCCAGACAATTCTTTGAAAATCCGTATCTGATCGAGCAACTTGGATTTGGCGATACATTTTGATTATATCTGCCGCCAAACAGATTGGATGCTGCCGCTATCTCATAACAATATGTCGCAAATCTGCCTGAAGAGTAGGTCCCACCATTAAAGAGTCATTTAAAGAGATCCCGTTGGTCGCTTTACATGAAGCATCATACACCACTCTCACTTTACTAGTAAGTTTATCTTGTCTTACCACTGCATGGTGAGGTAAATAAACTGCATCACCTTTATTTCTTTCGGCTTTATTCGTCATGTTTTCTAGATGACCTAATAAAATATATTCTTTTATCACATCCGAATATTGTTGTTTCAATTTATCATCCCTAGCTAACTTCCTTTCTAACCCTTGCAACCTTTTCACAGCTATCCCTTTAAAATGACCATATTTATAAGGCGGATCTTCTGAGCGGAACGGCAGTTTGACGATACACCGTCCTTCATGATTTCTTGTTGTCGTAGCACTATAGAAGTCCTCACAAGTCTGTTCTTCAGGCGTGAAGGGCTTTTTGTTTAAAACGGGTTCTGAATCAAGTTCCCATAACCGTTTGAGCATATCATTCTCTTCAATTTGAGCGTGCATCGCGATAATAGTGTTATGTGAGTTAAGAACACATTCGCTCTTTCCAATGTGACCTGATACAATCCACCCTAAATGAGTGTCTTGGGCGGCTTGTGATCCCGTAGGACTCTTTATTAACCCGGGCTTTAATACACGACAATAGGTTTCTGCTCCTAACAAAACATCAATTTTGTTAGGCAAATTGAATGTTGGATCGGCTAAATTTACACTAGAAAGTTCTGGCCAATCCTGAATTTTAAATTTGGTATCTGGCGTGACTGAAGTCAGTGCGCTTAAAACATGCGCAGTTACCTCTATAGCGAAAGAGGGGTCACGTAAGGACTGTATATTAATATTAACTACATGTCTAGAGACTACAGTGGCATCACTACCACCTATTCCAGCTATTGTAGTTTTTGATACCACTTTCTTTAAACGAAGTAATTGCGCTGCTGCTTCAGTTACAAAGGATGCTTGTGATCCTTGATCTAACAATGCTCTCAAAATTTTAAAGGACCCATCTGGTGACTCGACCTTAATTAAGGCCATGGCTAACAAGACTTGACCTTGCACTTGTCCATTCACAAAATGGGTTGCTATATTTGAACTGATATCACATAATGCGCACTCTGACAAATTTTCATGGGAGGTTACAGGCTCGATGGCCGTGGCAACCACACTCGTTACACTGGAGTTTATCGGGTGCAACAAGGAATGATGTTTTCGCTGGCATATACGGCATTTTAAAAGAACACGACAAAATTTAGATGTATGGTTATTTCCCAGACAATTGAAACACACACCCAAAGACTGAGCAATATCACGGCGCTTGTCACTATCTTCTTTAGAAAATTTCTTGCAATTAGCTAGTTTGTGATTTTCGGAACAATGTGGACATGTAAAATTAACAATGCCATGCATGACTTTGGCTTGTGGTGTAATGTTATTATACCCTTTGGGTTTAGCTTTTGGTTCGACAAATTCTAGGGCACGGAAACGCGTCTCTCGAGAGAACTCGCTAAACTGTCTGAAAGACGGCAAATCATCGGATGATTGACTCACATGCAGTTCCCACTGCTTCCGAGATTCTATGTCCAACTTCAATTTTATTATATATATAATTATAATATCCCACGAACTAAGATCAATCCCAAGATTAGTAAGTTCGTGTAAACAGTCATTAGTAACATCTAAAAGTTCTTTCAATGCGTATGACGATTCAACAGTAATATTACGTTGGCTAAACAATCTTTTTAGAATACAATTAGACATAAATTTCTTATTGTTAAACCTGTGTTCTAACATTTTCCAACATTTGTTGTAATTGGCATCGGTGATAGGAACATGACGTATTAATTGCTCTGCTTCACCTGACAATTGTGTTTTCAAATAATGGAGCCGTTGCACGTTATCTAACTGTTTATTGTTATGTACTAAAGAAATAAATAAGTCTCGGAACGATGTTCACTCAGTATATTTTCCGCTAAACATCGGTAATACTATTTTAGGTAGCCTTACAAAATTATCAGGTGAAACATTACAAGATTTTTTATTGGAACTATGAGACGTTAATCCCGACAGTGCATCTTTAAGTTCTACTTTATAAGTTACATAGGTTTCGTAAACTTTTTCGTAGACATCTTCCTTAACGAAATCGTATAAGTCTGTCTCCTCGCATTCACCGACTACAATTTCGTATTTGGTTGAGAAATTCTGCCACTGACTCTCCAATATCTCTAGCCGTGTTTCTATATAATTATCTGTTATACGTTCCTTTGGAGATTTCTTAAAATTTACCAGGCCTTTCTCGATGTGTCCTTTTATATTCTTTATTTTACTGAGTTCTTTTTCCATTTTGTATTCTAATTGCTCTCTGTATATTACACTTGTAGGCTGCTAGTGGTAATTATAGTAAGCGACGACAGTACAATTTTTCCAAGTGTCGTAAAGAATAAATCTTTTTAAGTGTTGACACAAGTAATTTTCTAAGTCTTGGCAAGGGTGAATTTTTCTAAGTTCTATCAAATCTTTGTTCTAAGTGTCAACAAGTGTGATTTTTTCTAAGTCCTTTTAAGAGTAAATTTCTCTAAGTGTTTTTGTCGCTTTTATACCGCTCCGAAATCCAGCATGGATTCCCCGTTCCGTCGTTTTTAGCGAAATTATTCTAAGTGTCACGAATAATGCTTCTCAAATTTAAACTTGTAATATTTCAAAGTCTTTTAAAACACTTAGAATATTTTCATATTAAATAACACTTATATAAAAAATGTACTCACAGTTTTCCAAGTCGACTTACACTCTTCAATAGATATCTAATATCTTCTTACCACTAGCGCCACCTACTTCGAAGTCCAACTCCACACACGCACTTGGCACTTAATCAATTGATAATTATCTTTCTATTTCAAACTGCTAGCGCCACCTTTTGATGTATAGTTTAATTAATGTTTTAATTATTTTAGTTTTTACTTGTGTTCTTCAAAAATGCTCTTCGACTCTAAGGACCATGTACACCTTTCGTACTGGTTCCTTGAACCCGTGGTACCCCAAATAAAACGGTGGTTACCTCAAAGCAAGATCTTTATTTGAAAGCTAAGCTGTCTCCAATACTATTGTCGTATTTAAACCATAGCGCGATGTAAGTCAACGCTACCGCCATCTAGGGCTCGACAAAACAGTCATCTTCAAACACAAAACTAATACATACATAGAATGTTAGAAAGCCTCTGGTTGAATTCTTAACACCTATATAACCTTATTATTACTATTTATATTTTCGCATGCTTTCCGTCTTTGTTTTATTGCAATGCGCTTCTATGTATATAGGCGAATGTGTAAATGTATGTGTTAGTATCTTGTGTAACATATTATAAATCTAATTAAGCTTAAGATTAATTATGGTTGGAAATCGGTTCTAATTGGCTAGAAAGGATTTGTTATAATATATAAGTATATATAAAAATATGGACCTTTCCATAGCAATGATTTGTTGCTTTTGATGTTGATATATATGAGCCGACTGCGCCAGTTTTCTATCGCCTGATATATCAATAGTTGGGCCGGTAACTCCGTAGGCTGGATAATCTACATCAGCAACGGCCTTGGCTTTTTTAGAAAGCCTGTAAACCAGTTAAAGAATAGTATAAATACAATTATTATTGAAGAATAATTATCTGAGTTGTGACTACTTCGTGAATTTTTAGTACATAAATGAAACAAAAGCTGACGTATACATACATACATTTTGCACCAATTATTTTCGTGAGTATGTAGTGCTGTTTCAATTTTCGTTTTCTGCATCCTACACACTCAGTATACTATTTATCGGTATACTATACCTATATATAAAAAATTAGGTAGTGTTGGCGCCATATACACCGCGAAAAGAAATAATAAAAAAAACAATTGTATTAATATCCTCCCAGTGTCCTTTCCTTCTCTATCCTATCCGTCACAAAACTTGCGCGAACGAGACGCAGAAACGGAACGGAATAAACTGTCTATGGCGCTGCGCTTCCACATCTGTCAAACCATCCAGTCTTGCTACGCGACCGCTTGAAGTACTTTGACGCGTGAAAAATACAAATTACAAAATATGAACCAGCAAACCCAGCAATCAAGTGAGTGTTCCTTACTCCTATTATCCTATAACGCATCACCATATTTGTTTGGTACGCCTTCTCGCCGGATTTCTTTTATTTTAATACTTTTACTTTCCGCCATCTTACCGCAAACTAACTGCCGCGCACAGCCATACATCGCCCGCTACCGCATAATATCAATGTTCGCGCCGCTTATTTTAAAATCCTGTCCTCTTGAAATTATTTCCACAACTACCCGCTTTCCTAACCGCGTTATCCAATCACCTTGTCCCAGCCGCCATATTCCATTCCATTCGACTATCCTTGTCGTACTTACCGCTGTGCTAATACTGCTCGTTTTTACGAGTCAGTCTGCTGTCGACCCTCGTCGCACGTAGTCTGCTGTCGACCCTCGTACGACAACCCGCACATCTTTACCACCACAACTTGCTATAAGTGCAGTTATACCGCGCCGCGTGTGTACAGTTAATTATCGAAGGCCGCAAGAAGGAGACAAGCCAGAAGATTTGCTGGAAGGCTCACAACTTGGTGATCAGCACGCATAGTTAGTGCAGCCTAGAGGCACGCAGGTTAGTCTCCCTTCTTATTCATACCAGCAATCCTACCACCGCCATTTTGGATACGCGTTCAGTACTTAATACTGCGCTGCCGCGTTGACATTTTTTTTGGTCCATTCGAACCAGGATCATTTTTTGGTTCCTTTCGAACCGTAATCATCCCCTTTGGTTCCTCTTTGAACCTCATTTTCTACCGCTTTATTTCGTCACGTAATATTTTACGTATCTTGTCACCTTTATAAACGTCTTTATTTCGCATTAAATATACATATATCGAATTCCGCTTCCCTTGATTGCTTTAAATAAGTACAGTTTTAAACTACATTCATTTTAAATTTAACCAGTGAGATTTAAATTAACGTATCGTTCATTCATTCGGTCATTTGACCGTCCGCCGCGTCCGATTATAAGCCTCGGCGAAAGGCTCTCGTGCGACGACCGCGTAACGTCCTCACGGACAGGGTCGACGTTATCACAAAACGGCTGGCCCGGATCAGCCCGCCCGCGGTTAGGACGGCAGGCTGGCAGGCACGGACAGACAGACACAGACGGCGGCGTCTCAGGCGCCGCCAATCAAGATCTCTCCACGTCCCTGCGAGGGACGCTAGGAGACATAGCCCCCCCACAGGATAGACTAGGCGTGTTGCTGGGAAGTTTCTTTCGCCGTTTCTTCTCTCCCAGCCATAACACGTTGCGAAACGGCAGTAAGATAGCGTAGGACGCCGCAAACCACCGATCCCGGCCCGCCGGAATCCTTCCCTTCGGGCTTTATATTACCCGTCGCCCGTTCTCAATTAGTGCTTTGTGTCGCCCTATGGTGGGCATAATTAAATTCATCCCCCTCTCATGGCAACAGTCCAGCCGAGGTAAAACTCCTTAGGGAGCTCCCTCGAGCAAGTTGCCCCCCCGGGCTCGAGCGCCTTCGCTTCGCGAAGGCACTCGCCCCAAAAACCCCGGTAAAGTTGTAAGGTCTTCGGACCAACAATATAAAGTCAAGTCCAATAAAAAAAAAAAAAAAATTGACCGTCCGCGCACCGCTCTTGTTTCGCATACTCGTGTTGCAGGCATTAACTTAGGCTTTTCTTAAGTTTCTAATCTTTTAAATTTAAATAAGCAAAATGACTTCTAAGCGAAAAGAAGTATTCGAAGATGCGCAATCCCTTGATAAATTTCAAATTCAGCGATTGACGTTAACTGCAAGACGTGACGTCATATTTTCTCGCATGCAAGATCTTTATAAACGCTCGTTAAATGTCGCAGATGATGATTCCGAGAGAGAATTATTTATATACGGAATGATGTCCATCGAACGCCTACATTCAGATTTTAATGACATAGTAGATCAATTAAATGTCGTGGAGTTAACCTTGGATCCTAAATATAAGGTCAATTACCAAAGTTTTAATTCGTTTGAAGATATGTACTGCCGCTGTAAATTTATCCGTGATAAGTTTCATTCAATTTCAAAACAACCAGAAACCATAATTTCAAACACAAATTCTCAACGTAAGTCAATACGTTTACCTGAACTCGAGCTTATGGGGTTTGATGGCAACCAGATTAAATGGCCAATATTTTACGAGTCCTTTAAAAGGACAATACATGAACATCCCGATCTCACGGATCATGAACGCGTACAATATTTGATAAATAAGTTGTCGGGCCGGGCACTTTCAGTTTGTACCGGAATCGTACCAAACGGCGACAACTACAACATGATATGGCAAACATTGGTCGACAAATATGATGATAAGCGCAGTTTTGCCGCTGCATACTTGGATCAAATGTTTGAATTTAAAAGTTTTAACACCGCCTCTTGTAAAAATCTTGACATGTTTCTTGATCAATTTTGTACCGCAGTATCGAGTTTAAAATCTTTAAAATTAAATGACTTATCGGACTTTATTATTTTGCAATTAGCGTTGAAGAAACTTGATTTAAATACCGCAAGATCTTTTGAAATGCATAATAGGGGAGAATCCATGCCTACCTACAATGACCTTACTAAATTTATCCGCGAACAAAGTAAGGTATTGGAACGCACGATGCCATCTACTCAGTCCCGTAGTAGTGACACATATAAAACCAATATTCCAAAAACGACGCATTCTTTTGTAACGTCATATACGACGCATTGCCCACTTTGTAAACAATCAAATCATTACAATTTATATCGTTGTCCCGCGTTTGAAAAGCTTTCTATTGATGAAAGATTTAATTTTATAAAAAATTCAAGAGGTTGTACTAATTGTTTGAGCGTAAGCCACAACAATAATTTCTGTAACTCCAAATTTAAATGTCGACATTGCGAGTGTAGACATCATTCAATGTTGTGCCGTAAACCTCCGTCGTCACCGTCGCCTCAAGATGACCGCCCGCGCCACCGAGATCGCTCGCCGTCGAGCGCCCGAGCTGTTGCCAGTTCGCCATCGCGCGCTCATGCGCCGGCGCATCCACCATTTGCGCATGCTGCTACAGCTCCGCCGCCGCACCTTACCGCTACCGCGTGCCTCCCTCACCCCTCTATACGAGTGGATGAGACCCGCGCTTGTTTGTCCACGCAACAAAATGTATCGCTATGCAATACGCATCCAATATCTATAACACAAAATAATACAACTTGTTTACTCGGCACGGTTCAAGTATACGCAACCGACTCCAATAATAAGCGGCACACATTACGTGCGTTAGTAGATTCCGCGTCTCAAAGCAACTTTATAACCGCAAAATGTTGCAATAAACTAAATTTAATTTATAATAATCTTTATAACGATGTCGTGAAGGGTATCGGGTCTACGAAAAATCGAATTATAGGGCAAACTTCTACGACATTATTTTCACGATTAAATAATAAATTTATTTCACTGGACGCACTTATAATTGACCGCATTACAGACAACCTCCCTTCTGTTGAAGTCGATACTTCGCATCTTTCGTACATCGACGGTCTACCGCTGGCCGATGACAACTTTTCATCGCCTGCGGAAATAGACCTTCTCATTGGGGCATCTTTGTTTGCTGACATCTTACTGTCAGGCCGCTTCTCGGGTTCACCTGGTACACCTACAGCTTTTGAAACTATTTTTGGCTACGTCATCATTGGAAACGTTCCCGTCGCTGCCGCTCAGCATGACCCGTGTCATACTGGGAGCAATATCGCTTCTTTAAACAGTTCTTCAGTACATGTTTCACTTTGCTCGGTTACAGAGAAACCGTCTTTACGTCAACCGCCTCAGAAATTCTGACAACGCGAGGGAATAAGTTATACTCCGATTTTGTCCCACCGGTCTCAAAAACGAATGACTTTTATTAACAACAACTTTTTCCGTAATCGTGTCGGGCGCTATTTTGTGGCGTTGCCATTTTACCGCGAATCCGCCGCCACTTTTAACTATTCTTTTAGAACCGCGAAAACCTTAAACAGCTATCATTATTAATAAAATTAATTCCCGCTAAGTTAAAAAACTAAAAATAAAATAGGTTTAGAGAAGCTATTAATAAGCCTCCACAGATAACAGTAAAAATAAGAAGAGAAGAAAAAAAATGAAAATTATACATAGAAACAATGATAAAAATAGACATAAGGTACTTAAACTAATAAATCCGAGTTTGAATAGAACTTGACCAACTTTGCGCTAAACAGTGCTACACTATTAGTAAATAAGTCTAAGTCTATATCTTCTAACTTACTTAGCTTATTAAATTCATTTGCTGTTCTGATACAGAACGAATTACGTCGGTAAGCTGTGCGCGTCAATGGTGTATGTAATAATTTCCTAGGGCGAACATTAGTAGGAGGAACATACAAATGTAGTTTCTCAATGAGATTTGCACAATCAATTTTGGATTGCGCAATTTTAACTAAGAAACGTAAATCAGCAATCTTTCTTCTAGTTTTAAGAGGTAAAAGGTGAAATAAAGTACAGCGTTCAATGTAACATTTCTGTGGTAATTTAAATTTAAAATTAATAAACCTTGTGAATTTCTTTTGAATACTTTCTAGTCTAGTGGAATGTATTTCATAATGTGGATTCCAAATTTGACTTGCATATTCGAGGTGACTGCGGACGAAAGCACAATACAAAACTTTGAGAGTTTTCATTGCCTTAAACGAGCTACCGTTGCGAATGAGGAAACCCAAAGACGATGAAGCTTTTTTAGCAATATGATCAATATGGTGATCATAAGTAAGTCGATTATCTAGGTACAAACCAAGGTCACGTATTACTGTAACTCTGGTTAATGGCTCATTGTTAATGCTATAGTGATAATTAAAAGTCGTACTTTTTCGAGTAAACGTAATTACTGAACATTTGGATATATTTAAATCTAATTTATTGCGTTTACAATAATCGGATACACGTATGATATCATCCTGAAGGTGTGATGCATCAGCTAAACTATTGATGGAATTGTAAATTTTCATATCGTCTGCAAATAACTGAAATTGAGAATGATGCATACAAGTATAAATATCGTTAATAAAAAGAACAAATAGCAGGGGGCCCAAAAGCGATCCTTGAGGGACTCCTGACGGGATCTCAATCCACGAAGAAGTAAAACCACAAAGGACAACTGCTTGAGACCTATTGGCAACATAGGAAGAAAACCAGCGGTATAAGTCTCCTCTAATACCTAATACAAGAAGTTTCTCTAACAATATGTTGTGGTCGATTCTGTCGAAAGCTTTGCTGAAATCTGTATAGATAGCATCGCATTGTAAACCACTGTCCAAACTGTCAGATACGTAATCGGTAAATAGCATAAGATTCGTTACGGTTGATCTACCTTTTAAGAAACCGTGTTGATGAGGGCTGAGATGTGGTTGCAAAGTATTATATAGTTGATTGTAAACTATTCGTTCAAGTATCTTGGCGATTAAACAAAGCTTGGAAATTGGCCTATAGTTTTCTACTTTGTCTTTGGGTCCTTGTTTATGGATGGGTGAAATAAATGCCGATTTCCAAATTGACGGTACGATACCTTCACTTAAAGAGCGTTGAAATAGAACAGATATGGGATGTGTTAACTGATCAGCACATTTTACAATAAAAAGTGCTGGGAGCTGATCTGGCCCAGCAGATTTGTTCAAATCAAGCGATTTCAAATGCTTGCGAACAATCGCAGGATCAATTTCAATAGAATTTATATCACATGAGGAGTCAGGATAGAGAGGTGAAAAGGGGTCAATGGATGAAGTGTTCGAGTGACATGAATTAAGAAAAGTAGACTTGAAGTAATTGGAAAAAAGTTCACATATTCCTTGGCCCGTGTCACAAGTTGTATCTATATAAGACATAGTCGAAGGATAATTGGAGTTGGTTCGCTTACTTTTAATGTATGACCAGAATAATTTCGGATCGAGATTGATGGAAGATTCAATTTTGTCTATGTATGTCTTATAACAATTTTTCTCAACTACATTGACTCGATCTCGTAGAAGTTGAAATGTAACCAGATCGCACAAATTGCCATAAATCTTATATTTGATAAAGTATTTATGTTTTTCCTTAATTAACTTGATAAGAGCAACGTTGTACCAACGAGGAAATTTGCAGTCTTTCTTACGTCGCCGTGGAATGTGAGCATCTCTGATATCATATAAAGTCTTATAGAATGTTTCCACAGCTTCATCAACATTCCCACTATTTAATATACTCTTCCAGTCGATGGTCGCCAGGTCGGCGCAGAGGCTCTCGTAGTTGCCCTTTGCATACTGATACACGATACGACTTGGTGACGTGAGCTTGTCAGTAAACGCAATATCGAGATAACAAATCAGGGATGGATGGTAAGAATCTTCCGGGACTAGAGGGTCGGAGCAAGAATTAAGTGAAAGAATGTCGTTGGAAAGAACTAAATCAAGTATTTTGCCATACTTGTTAACAATGAAATTGAACTGAGTTAGATTACATAAACTAAGAGTATCGATAAAAGTACAAAACATATTACAAGGAGGTGACGAGGGTAATAATCCAACTGTTGAGGGTGACCATGTTATAGCGCTCATATTGAAGTCGCCTGCTATTATAAATTTGTCCATTGGGTGAGCAGAGATTAACTCAGATAGATTAATAAGAAAAGCATCCAACTGCATCGAGAAATTATTACCAATACTTTGGTTGCAGAGATATAGCGTACATATGTGAATGCGAACAACAGAGTTGTCATGACTTTGCTTCACTGACAATGATACCCATATATCTTCTGCACTAGATCGCCAATGGACGTTTTCAACAACTGAAAGGTCTCGACGGATCGCTATTAGAACACCGCCACCTCGCGACTGCCCCATAGAGGAGTAGTCACGATCCCGCCGCCAGACTAAATAACGGTCATCAAATAATTCACTTGAAAGAAAGTCATCCATCAGCCATGTTTCTGTTAAGGTAATTATATCGTAGCTAGTTTTAGACAAATTTCTAAAGAATTCCTCAGTCTTAGTCCGCAGCCCTCGTACATTCTGGTAGTAAATAATTAATGGTGCCATTGATAATTATTTTTGCTATTTAGAAAACAATAAACTGAAATAAAAGCACATAATATTGTAAAATCACTTGAAAATTCCATTTGAAATAATCTGAAGCAGTGAGCTTTATATGATGAATAATGTAATATCTCATAATATAAAAGACTAAAAGTAGTTATGCATGCTGTAATATGTTTACCATAGTCAACAATAAGTAAAGACTTTATCAATAAACACTTATGATAGACATTCATCGTAAAGTAAAATAAATAATTACCGTAACGAAGTGAAGTATGCCTCTTAAAAACGGCCCGAAGATCATAATACACTAACACCAACCAAGACGTCAACACAAGTACGCACGATATATTCATAATATTATATATGTCATCTTTGACAACTACAAAACATAAATCTTCGAAAATAAATAAAATGTAAGTTGAGACAATAGGCTCAGGCAATAAAATTGACTTCGATAACAAAAGACGGATTAGCGCCGTGTGGTCTTTAACATAATAGTAAAAATTATTTTTACATTTTTTAACAAAGGAAAGTTGGTCAAGCATACAAAAGATACTCAGTTGCAGTAGATTAGTGGCTAAGGTTCTCAAACTTTTGTGAAAATATATTAGTTTACAAATAAAAATGTACGTTTTAAGTAATGTACACAATTGGAGATAGTCTGGAAATATTAACAAATTTTTTTTAAATCTAAATCGGTCATCACTACAAAACTTCTTGTAGTGTTGTTTTTTCGAGCGAAGATTTTCATATTTTTTACCCAAATAAATTGATAATTATGTTCTTTAGCAAGTGCCTTGGCCTTAGACAATAGCGTTTTGTTTCTGGTAGTGAGATGGTCGTTAACAAAAATTCTTCCGGCTCCATTTAGGCCAATGTCATTGGGTGTTAAGATATCCTTGCGTAAGCGAGCTGCACTGATAAAGTCCTCTTTGACATACTTATTAATAAAGGAAACAATAATGTTTTTTATACCAGACTGGTGAGTGGGCACTCTGTGTATAAAATTGATTTTTTGCCTTTCTATTGGGTAGGAGATACTCGTTCCGATCTTGGTAATTACATCAAATAGATTTTCTCTGTCCTTCAGTGGCACGCCTTTAATTTCGATATTGTTACTTCTTAACCATTGCTCGGAGGCTTGTTGGTCAGTTTCGAGCTTGCGAACTATTTTAGTCAGCTCATTAGAGTCTTCTTGAGCTTTTTCAACCTTTAAAATTCTTTCTTCCAAAGTTTGGATTTTGACTGGGAGCTCTAATGCCAAAGACTTCAGATCACTCAGTTCTTTGCGCAGGGATTGCACCTCAGACTCTAAACTTGACAGCGGAGCCAGTTTCAGATTGATGTTCATCAGCTCACGCATAACGGAGTCGAGAGATACGGTTGGAGAATTGGCTGAAGAAGAGGTAGCAGTTAAATGAGCTCCAGCACTTTTGCAGTTAGCGCACCTCCAAGTAGCTTGGCGGTCGCCAAGCTTTCGGTAACCCTTTTCCGTTATCCCGGAGCACGCAAAATCAAAGAAATGGAGACACACAGAACACTGAATAGCTTCAGACGCATCATCGCCACATCTTGCACATACAACCATGATATGATAGAATTGATACACAGCAGTCGGCCGAAACAAATTGAATTAAAGCGTAGTAAAGATTGAGAACCACTGATTTATTTGAAACAGCGAACTGAACGTGTAGCCAGCAAGAGAAACGCCAAGTGACTGATTTATATTGATTATTAAAAATCTTCAAGTGCCTTTTGAGACGTAGACGGGCTAGTTAGAGTTGGTGGCCGTTTCCGTAATGCCGATCTGTCATATGGTCATCAATATCTACAAGTTCCGATGACTTGAATACGTCTCTCTCAGATGAATTGTCAGCAAACCGCGTTCTTTGGAAATTGAATCCACCACGAAGTGCTCACTTCGGAGGCCAGTATGAAATTTATGTGAAATCATTTAAAACGCATCTCCATCGTGTCATTGGGACAAAATTGTTAACCTATGAAAAAATGTTACCGTTCTGACACAAATTGAATGTGTCATTAATTCCCGCCCGCTAACATTATTGAGTGAGGATCCTTCTGAACCCACTGCTTTAACTCCCGCGCATTTTTTAATGTCTGTTCCGCTTAAACATTTGCCTGCCTGTAACGTCGATAACGAACCCGCGCATCTACTTAAACGGTTCACTTTGCTGGATCAAATGATTCAGTCATTTTCCAAGCGATGGAAATTAGAATACTTACATTTATTGCAATCACGTGGAAAATGGAATACACCTGTAAATCCTATTACTATAGGCTCAATAGTCCTCATTGTTACGGACAATATTCCCCCGCTTTCATGGCCCCTTGGAGTCGTAGTGGCCACTTATCCTGGCAAAGACGGCATCTGTAGGGTTGCCTCAGTAAAAACGGCTACTGGCGTGTACAAACGACCAGTCGTCCGGCTTTGTGTGTTACCTATTCAGTAGTCACACCTCCCCTCCCCCCGGTTTACTCCCGCTTCTTTTACCGCTTATTTCAACCTTTTTATTAATTAACTTCTCCCATTTTGAGTGTTTTAAAAACCATTGGTTTTCAGGCCGGGGGCATGTTCGCGCCGCTTATTTTAAAATCCTGTCCTCTTGAAATTATTTCCACAACTACCCGCTTTCCTAATCGCGTTATCCAATCACTTTGTCCCAGCCGCCATATTCCATTCCATTCGACTATCCTTGTCGTACTTACCGCTGTGCTAATACTGCTCGTTTTTACGAGTCAGTCTGCTGTCGACTCTCGTCGCACGTAGTCTGCTGTCGACCCTCGTACGACAACCCGCACATCTTTACCGCCACAACTTGCTATAAGTGCAGTTATACCGCGCCGCGTGTGTACAATTAATTATCGAAGGCCGCAAGAAGGAGACAAGCCAGAAGATTTGCTGCAAGGCTCACAACTTGGTGATCAGCACGCATAGTTAGTGCAGCCTAGAGGCACGCAGGTTAGTCTCCCTTCTTATCCATACCAGCAATCCTACCACCGCCATTTTGGATACGCGTTCAGTACTTAATACTGGGCCGCCGCGTTAACAATCAATTTAATCTTTCTTATTATATATCCCGCATATTATTTATTTATCTTATTTATTTATTTGATATATTTTTTAATATTATTTTTTATTCATAATGTGTACGCGCCATTCATTCCATTCGTTCATTCCTTCCCATTCCATACCCAAAATCTCCCCCCTCTGCCCTCTTCCTGCCAAAAACGAGACGTTGTAAAATCCGCTCGCTACGCACGTACACGTACTAAAAGTTTCTACTCAAAAATAATTAAAAAATAAAATCTCAAAATCAATCCATCCGCGCCGCGACGTTTATAAAACTTATATATATTAAACTTAGAAGATGTGGACGTATCGAAGGACACGACAAATTTGTGCAAGGTGCGTACCCTTTTACCTCACATCCTTCTCTGGTCCCTCGATGCGCATCCTTCCCTAACTCTATCGCCATCGAGCCTTACAAATCTCCGCTATTTATATATCTATTTTTCCACACGCACATTCACTATATATTTAGTATATTTTTACATTTTACTACATACGGCGCGGCCGCCATTTTATTCACTTACATACCCTCAACGCTAACCGCTACAATTCAAATTGTATACTCATATTTAAATATATCTCAATTTATTATAACGCATATTTATATATTCACACTTTATTTATTTATTATATATTTCACACGCAAATACTCTCCCTCTAAACACTCACTCTATTTTTGATAACAATGGCAGAGAAAGACTTACAACCTTAGATCATATAAACGTCTAGATCACGCATCAATTGCACAAAAACGGCCCAAAAACAGTGCACCAAAATTGGTGCACTGGCTTCAATGGCTTCCCACGCCTGTTAGTGTCGTTTCGATTACTTTACTGGTTAGAGCTCTCGCAAAAAATATAATTATGCCGGCCTGCGCTATTAAAATGTGTCGGAACTATTTTAAAACGGGAAAGAATAAGGATGAAATGTCATTTAATCGGAAAACTTAACAATTTTCTCATGATTTCTTTGTAAAAACGTGAAATTTAATTTCGACATTTTCAAGGTTATCGAATTGATTGATGTTGTCAGGTGAGAAGTGTGACTAATTTTCCAAAATTTGGGGACTTTTGTTACGATTTTTTTTAATTTATGAAATATGAATAATTGAAAAAATCTATAGAAAACAGACATATAATGTTTGTGTGTCCGGTTTTCTTAAACTAGTTTATATTACGTTTTAGACTTCCTACGGATCCAATTGTAGCATATTGTTGGACAAAGAGATGGATTTTGAAAGGAAGTATTTTGAATCATTTTCGGAGATATTTTTACACTATGTTTTTACGATTTTTTTTTTATTTATGAAATATGAATAATTGAAAAAATCTATAGAAAACAGACATGTAATGTTTGTGTGTCCGGTTTTCTTAAACTAGTTTATATTACGTTTTAGACTTCCTACGGATCCAATTGTAGCATATTGTTGAATAAAGAAAGGAAGTATTTTGAATCATTTTCGGAGATATTTTTACACTATGTTTTTTATATTTTCTTATCAACGGCACAATTGTATTGAAATAAAGTACCTAAAATAATTATATATGATCGTGACCGATAAGATATAAGTTGCGTGAAGGATAATTAGAAAATTTAAGAATACTTAACCATCATATAAAATTATTTCTAATCTAACCTTAGCGCTTTGGACATTATAAACTTTTTAATGTAAGCTTATGACGTTTGACATAGAATTGACAGAATGCGTGCTGCAAATATCGTCAAAGAGGATGTAAAAACAAACTGAATATCGTTTAAAGCAGATGCTTCGGTCGGAGTTATCTATACTAATATTATAAAGAGGTAAAGTTTGTAAGTTTGTGACATTGTAGGGGGTAATCTCGGGATCTACTAAACCAATTTTAAAAATAATTTTACTATTGGAAAGCTACGTTAACAGGGAGTGTCATAGGCTATATAACATGACGCTTTATACCACGGGAGTGGGACAGACCACGGGTGAATCTGCGCCAGGCCGCTAGTAATATTATAGATAACTCTTTATTGTCATAATTAAGATATTAATTTTGTCTATATTCTGTTAGCTGCATCTCCATTAATTCCTAATAAAGAAATAATTTAATATATTAATATGATAAAAAACAGATTTTAGTTCAGAAAATAAGCAAACTGAACTACTTTGAATAAAAACTTTTGGATATGAATATTTTTATTTCTATAATAGCCCTTTTCAAGTGGTTTAGTTGCTCTTAAGTCCCTGCATTAAACTATCCCGTGTACCTACCCCGTAGTTCCTACTACTGATATAAACTTTGGATTATACATAAAGCCTACTATCCAATATGAACCTATCGAATCGTTCCAAGTCTACTATTACAAATGATTTCACTGACTTTTAGCGCAGGATAATCTTTGCGTTATAAATAGTCGGTAAATCTATAGCTTCTTTATACAGGAATTTTAAGTAGTGAGGTGGTGAAGTGGGGAGGGGGGGAGGCATACTTACCTTTACTACAACCCCTATGGTCCGGAGATCTTGAAATATATTTTTTTTAATAAACATAACCTCACTTATTTTCACTGATTTTTTCGCTAATGTTGCATTTCTATTATAGGTCCGAAATTGAAAAATCCTTTAAAGTTCAAAAAAAAGCCAGTAATCAACATAAAAACAGCCAAAATAACCCAAAAACCAACTTAATTGGATAAAAATGAAGAAAAAACACAATAGAGCACATTTATATACACTACAAGAGTAACCATTCAAAATGGCGACCAATAAAGACGATATTTTTTTTTACGTAATCGCATTAATTTATATTTAACCAATATTAAAAAAAAATTCAACAGTGTATTTAATAATAAAATTGATATCATTAATATATTGATTCATTGTCATATTAAAAGCCAACTTGCTAGTCGTCCACTACATTGATAAATAAAACAAATGTTTCATATGAGACTTTCAAGGCGTCCTAACTGTCTGTGTGTACAAAAAAATAGTAAATGGTTACAGTCGGTTCTGGCACTCGCCGGCCGCTGCCGCGGCACGCTTGCTTCGCTCGCTCGGCTCGTGCGCTTTGGTCTGAATATCACCTAACATAACCGACTGTTTGTGTATAAAATAAATAGTAAATGGTTACCAGTCGGTTCTGGCACTCGCCGGCCGCTGTCGCGGCACGCTCGCTTCGCTCGCTCGGCTCGTGCGCTTTGGTCTGAATATAACCTAACATAACCGACAGTTTGTGTATAAAATAAATAGTAAATCGAAATTATTATAAAACACAGCACAAGTCGTCTTAAAATCAAAAATTAACAGAAGAAAGCACATTCACTCAACTACTAGAGAAAAGGAATAAAATGGCGGTAATAAAAGGGGCAATAAAGGCGGCAAACAAAAATATTTATAATTTTTTTTTTCATAGAAATATATCGATTTCCGAAAATTATATAAAACAATATATTAATTAATTCTAAATCTTGAGCTACAAGATCTCGAATTTCTTAATTATAAATCGATAAGTATTAATGACATATCGATTAATTTATTTTTATAATCACACCTTGTTAGCGAAGCCATTAAAAACAAAAGTGAAACTAAAAACTGTCACTTTTTAATCAATCGATTATATATGTCTAGCATGAATTTGTATTTATGCGTCAATTAAATTTGAAACTTTATTTCTACATTAAAAAACAGTTTTAGTGTTACAAAAAGTTCTAGTGGTTATATGTAATTCATGAGTACATTCATAAACAATTCGTGAGTACATTCATAAACTCAAATCACGGTTTGTTATTATCAAAAGTGGCACAATTTTACAACAAAAATAAGTAGGGTTATGTTTATAAACTAAAAAAAATTTAAAACCTCCGGACCTTAGGGGTTGTCGTAGGGATAAGTATACCTCCCCCCTATTCACTACGCCCACCCACAACTTAACATTTGTGTATTAGATTCTTAAGTAGCAGCCAAATAGTCATCTAATAACCTTCGTGAACGTGATGTGTAACACAAAAATAATTTGCCATTATGAATAGTTTTTTTAGAATTATTACATTAGTATTGGTAATTAACAGACTCATAAATATGTACTAATATCTGTACAGAGATTTTATTGCGAATTAAAATTACTACATGTGCTATGAATGTGTTATGAATTTATTTGTGCATGTATTTTTTTATGGTTCGTTCTAAGACACACAACTTTTGGTGCTAATACTTTATTTTAAAAAAAACTGGAACCTCTAAGTAATATTAAATTATAACACATACGCACAGACTGGGTCATTGCTAGGGGAACGACACGCGTCGGTCGGGGGCGATAACACTGCAGCAATAGTATGCTCTTGGCAGCGCTCCGTCCGCGATCGACGTCACAGAATAGTGTGGAAGACTCCGAGCGTTGCTGCACGGGCGAGCAACCCCAATACCCACTAAAAACCCCCTCCTCCCTGACGACCCTGCGCTTTGTATGTGTTGGAAAGGCTGAGATTTAGAACATAGTTACGCCCAGCCGATCCAGCGCAATAAAGTGCCTGGAGTGTGCCCTGGGAGAACACACCCCACTTCGTTGTGCGGGGGTAGAAGGTCCTTTGCTCTCCTAGCAAGCTAAAGGCCCCCCGCGGTAAACGGAACCTAACTCAGGGAGGGAAGTAATGCGCGTACCTGCCTCTCCGGGTGCCAGCTGAAGGCCGGCGACCTCGAGAAGACGCATTGGCACGCGCTGCAGGACTTCTCTCCCTGTCTCGTTCTGCGGCCTCCTTGAGTGACATTACTGTCTCGCAAAAAGTAACCGCAGCCCCCCAATTGTCGCTGCTCTGCAACATGGCCTTGACCAAGTCGCAGAGCGAGTCGACTGGACCTACGTGCGTCTCAAGTTCGAAACGCTGCGGCGCCCATGCGGCGCACTCGACTAGCGTGTGTAACGCCGTGTCGAGCGCGCCGCACTGGCGGCAGTCCGGGGAAGGCAAGCAGCCCACAATGCGACACAGATACTTATCGAAACATCCGTGTCCGGTAAGTATCTGTGTCGTCCTGAAGGTCAGGGTGCCGCTGGTGCGGTTGACCCATTCCGTCAGCTGTGGCCTGATTGCATCCACCGTGTAGCCGCCATAGGCCGCAGGGTTGTCGAGCTCTTGAGACCAGATGGCGATCATGGAGGCGGTTTCCCGCTTCCTGATCGCCTCGATTTCGACCTGACAGAAGGTCAGGCCTCTAGCTAGGGCATCCTGCCGGGTGCGGCGCACCACTGTCAGGACGTCCGCCTGGAGATGCCAGGGCGGATCGCCTGCCAGGAGGGTGGCCGCCGTCCGCGACACTGTGCGATACCCCCGTATGGTCCTCACGGCCAGAACCTGCTGCGCCCGATGCAGTAGGGTTCTGTTGTGGCGGTGAAGTGCAATGGACCAGACGGGTGCACCGTACAGTGCCATACTCCTCAGGATGCCAGAGTAAAGTTTCCGCGTCGCACCTCCCGGGCCCCCTACGTTGGGAAGCAGCCTCGAGAGTGCGCCCGCGGATTTGACGAGTTTGGGAACTAGCTGCTCAAAGTGCGCTTTGAACAGCCATTTCCCATCGAGAACTAGCCCCAGATATTTCATCTGGGGCCCTACTCTAATGGCCACCCCTTGGACCGAAACGGTCAAGTCCGCGGGGGGATTGCGAAATTTCCTATGGAACATGATGGCCTCCGTTTTCGCGGGGGAGACCCTCAAGCCCAGCCTAGCTATTCGATCTACGACAATCGCCAACCCGGCGTTGGCGACGTCCACGGATTCCGCAAATGACGCAGCGCGTGCCGTGAGTAGGGTGTCGTCCGCAAAGCAGATCAGCCCTACCCCGGGCAGGACCGGAACCCGAAGGATCCAGTCATAACCTACGTTCCAAAGAATCGGCCCGAGGACCGACCCCTGTGGAACGCCGCACGCGACGCGTCGACGACCTAACTCGGGATTGCCGGACTCACCGCCCTCCCAAAGGATATGTCGATCCTGCAGGTACGCGCCCAACAGCCTCGTGAGGTACGGGGGGACTCCATGCGCGCGGAGCCCCTCCCTGATCGTCTCATGAGGGAGGCTGTTAAAGGCGTTCGCTATGTCTAGCGACACCGCAAGAACGACATCCTTCGCTTGGACGGCTTCGTCCGTTGACGTTCGCAGCGTCTCGAAGGCGTCCATCGTGGAGCGCCTCCGCCGAAACCCGAACTGCGTTTCTGAAAGCCCCGGCTCCACAGCGTCGAGATGCTTCACGAGCCGCTCCGCCAAGATCTTTTCGAAGACCTTAGCGACCTCGTTCAGCAGCACTATGGGCCTGAAGGCGGACGGATCGTTGGGAGGCCGACCTCCCTTGGGAATCAGGCACAAACGACCCTCCTTCCATTGCGACGGGAACCGACCTGCGCGAATACAGGCTTCGAACAGTTCCCGCAGCTGGCCGCGTAGATGTTTAGCGGCCAGGAAGAGGAGTCGACCTGGAACCCCGTCGGGTCCCGGTGCCGTCTTCCTGCCCCGGAGCCGGTCCAGGGCAACGTCTAGTTCCCCCTCGGAGATGAAGTGAGGCTCCTCGTCCGTGGGGGTGTCGGGAACGGGTGGACCCATACTGGGGGGAGTGAAGTTTCCCGGATCCGGGAAGAGCCCGTCGATAACCGACCGGAGCACCTCGGGTTCGAGCGTTTCCGTGACCGTGGATGTGCAAGGCCGCAACGTGTTGCGGGCCCCACGGTACGGACGCCCCCAAGGATCCCGATCGAGCGTCTCGAGGAGCTCGGCCCGAGCCCGGGCTTTCGCTTGCAGTATTGCAATCGAAAGGGCCTTTCTGGCCTCCCTAAACTCTCCCACGAGTCCATTTTCCGCGACGTAGTCCGGAGGACGGCGCGCCCTGCAGCGTTTGAGCCTGTGGCTGATGATGCGAACTGCCTTTCGCATCTCGCCCAGCTCCTCGGTCCACCAGTGGACCTGCTTGCACGGAGGCTGCCGCTTGGAGACGCGAGGCATCGCCGCGTCGCAAACCCTCGTCAGGGTCTTGCGCATGTGCTCTGCCTGCGACTCCAGGTTCTCGAATTCGACTGGGTAGGCCCAGCTTTCCGTGAGTGCCCACTCCTCGGCCTGCTCCGGATCGAGCTTGGTAAGGGCCCAACGCGGGAGGAGAGGGGGGCGATGAACAGGGCTCGGACCGGAGGAGGAGGTAAGCTCAAATCTGATGTACCGATGATCAGAGAGCGACTCCACCTCCTCCAGCACCCTCCATCCGACAACTCTGCGGGCGGCCGCATGAGTGGCGAATGACAGGTCGATGACCGATCCACCCCGCGCGCGCACGCAGGTCTGGACCGATCCCTGGTTCAATATGGTCAGGCCGGATTGAAGAGCCCATTCCTCAACCGTCCGGCCCCTAGGTTCCGTGAACGCATTTCCCCAGGAACAGTGCTTTGCGTTAAAGTCGCCCATTACGAAGATCGTTTTAGGCGACAATCTGCCTATGGCAGCCCTGATGGCGTCCAAGTGAAGCTCGAACTCCGCCAGGGGGCGATTGCGCGAAAAGTAAACGCCTATGACGACGATACTCCCGCTCTCCGCCACCGCATAGCCCTTTCCTCTTTCGAGACATGTAAGCGGTGTGCCAGAACCGGCTCTGGCCACCACCGCTACCACGTCATCGAGGTCGCCCACCCAATTGCCGCAAGGCGGCACGTAATAAGGTTCGCTTATTACGGCCAAGTTCGCTTGCCACTCCGCCATCGCCTGCAGGCACAAATCCTGAGCGGTGGGGGAGTGGTTTACGTTCGCCTGAAATAGTATTGTTACGGGCGTACTAGGCATTGGAGGTGTCCATTGCGCGTACTCCCGTAACACCCGTGCGTTGTTTCGTCCTCGGATGGACGAATTTGCCCTTCACGTAGGGAGGCTGGCAGAACCTCGCCAACGTGGGGTGGGCAGCGTTGAGTCCCCCCGCCGCGCACGCCGCGCAGTGGGGGTTCCGGGCCGTGCAGTCCGGCATCTTGTGTCCGCTCTTACCGCAGCGGAGACACAAGTTGGTCCGGTCCGGGCACGTGTCCGGACAGGTCTGGGCGCCATGGCCGACGTTGTAACACCGGTAACAACGTATCGGTCTGGCTTCCAGTGCCTCCACCCTCGCCGAGGTGAAGCCTACCACGAGGTAGCCCAGCTCGACGATGGCTTTGGCAGCAGCGACGGGGCACATCACGTATGATGCGCCCAAACCGCCCGGTCCTGCACCGATGTGCTTCGTGCGCACGTCGTCGCGCCGGCAATTGCCGGCGCGCGCGATCGCGTCACGCAGCCCATCGACCGTGACTGATTCGTCCAGCCCAGAGACGTAAAGCTCCCCACGCTTTACGGGGCGGACGACCTCAGCCATCCCTACAAGGGCTCCGCGCAGAGCCTCGGCGACGCGGTCCGCCTTAGCCGCGCTCTCGGGTCCCGGCTGGAACTCGAAAGAGTTGTATGACCTATCTCAACAAGTTACAACTGACACGGCGCTTGAAACATTATTTTTAGCCCGTTTCCAGTCTTTAGAAAGGACTAGGCTAGACTTTTTAGAGACTATTGACACTCTAAACTTGCATTATTTAAAGCTAGATGAGGACGCTAAACCTTCATACGCTGAAATTAACGCATTTGATGATTTGTATTGTGTGATCATTGCTACCGAAAAGGCAATATCTAAAAGTCACGAGAACACGACGCGTGATGCACACAATCTCACTAAAAAATTACCGCCACTCGAGTTAGCCTCTTTTGATGGCACGCCCACTAAATGGCCCGTGTTTTACGAAAACTTCAAATCGCTAATTCATGATAACGCTACGCTTATTACGGCTGAAAAAGCCCAATATTTAGTAGGAAAACTATCTCGAAATGCTCTAACGGTTTGTTCAGGGGTTCCACCAACCGGTGAAAACTACCACATTATATGGAATGCACTAATTGATAAATATCATGACGTTCGAGTACAAGCGTCACAGTATTTTGAACAAATGCTCAACTTTAAATCGCAATCTTTAGACACCTTCCTAGAACAATTTTGTTCAGCTGAGGCAGCTTTACGACGTCTGGAGATTGAAGATCTCTCAGACTTCATTATCACGCATATTGCGCTTAATAAACTTGATAAAAATACTGTTACTTTATTTGAGCAGTCTCAGAGAAATATAAAAATACCGTCTTTTAGTTCTCTAAAACTATAAAGAACTGTAGCGGGTCTCCGACAGGGCTTTCGGTGGGAGCCTGTAGGAGGCGCTGGCGGGATATGCCGGTGGAAATAATACACCAGTCACTCTTACGGTTCACGTCGTTTATTTGAACGCTACTGAGTTGTATTTACAACAATAAAATAACCATTGGCTATATTAAAGCCGTAATCGGTATATTCGTACGTTAACTAAGTTGTATAGACTCTAAACCGCTGACTACTACTTTTAATATACTCCAGCTAATACTCTAACCCACACTCGTAATACACTGCAGCTAATACTCTAACACACACTCGTAATACACTCCAGCTAATACTCTAACATACACTGCAGCTAATACTCTAACACACACTCGTAATACACTGACTTGTCTTGGCGGATCACTCACTACTTATACGAACAAATACATTAAAAAAACTAACATTTTGCGGCAGCTTCCCACGATTTCTCCGGCCTGGAGCCAACCCTTCTGGGAAAATGCGACCCCTGTCCATTAACTAATAAATTGTTACCTCACTAAATTAAAACAAAGCATGCAGTTAAATTACACAACTGTTTTCTAAAATATGTACATACAATGGCAATGGCAGATGTCAGAATCATCTTTCTTTGACTCAAATGGTCTTACAAAGGATGTTATTTTAAACTATTACCGAAATTCTCGAAAATATAAAACAATGGAGGACATTACGGGGGACGTCATAAATTATTCCATATCCCAACATCTGCATTGCCTTCGTGGGAAACAACTTTCTAAAAACTATCTAGAAACTATTTTGGCATCGTTAACAAAAACAGTTCATAAAAGAGCAAAGTCGAATGCACTCATTACGCACAACATTTACGCAAAGCAAACCTAACTATATTCCAAACAAACCTAACATTACTGAGTCAAAACCTAATCATACACAGTCATTCTTCATTAATACCGCTAACAAAAATCTTTCGCAAAACGCTAATTCTCTAACACACTTCAATCGAAACAGTCAAACACAATCATTGAACTCAAATATTTCCAAATATTATCCAATATGCAAAATATCTCCCGCTCATGCACTATACAAATGCACTCATTTCTTATCTCAAAACATACAAACTCGCAATACACTCGTCACTAAATACAACTTTTGTCAAAACTGTTTAGATTTTCATAACATTAAACAATGCAAATCACAAAATCGCTGCTCAATTTGTCAACGCAAACATCACACATTTATACACATTGATTACTTGCACACTGATAACAATTCTTCTAATACTTATAGTGGCATATAAAATATAACATCCGCAGACGTGTCTGTCCAGCCCGTAACATCGCAACAAATAAATTCAAGATGTCGCCCGATGTCGACGGGTACGGCGGCGCACGCACATTCGTCGCCGCCCGAATCTTCCACGCCGCTTACACTCTCAGCACATACGCATGATATTTCTCACTCGACGCCGCCGGTTCCGTTCATTCAGTGCAATACACATTCATCTATTCGTTCACAGGTCGCTAACACAGATAACATTCAAACGCAATGCGAAAGAAACAACTTATCGCTCTCTGCTACAACCTACCCGCAATACAATAATTCTACTGTGTTATTGCCTACCGCTTCTGTATATGCGTACGATACGCATAGAAATCGTCATAAGTTGCGTGTATTTCTTGACACGGGATCTATGACTAACTTTATAACGCAAGATTGTTGTAATAGACTTAATTTAAAAATCAATTATTCTCCAATGACAATTATTAAAGGAATGGGGCGTTCGGAAAGTGTTTCGCAAGGTTTTGTCAATTTAACTTTTCAGTCTCGTTTCGATACGAGATATAAATACACTGTGTTAGCCCGCGTTATTGACACTATTACAGACTATTTGCCGAACGCACCGATTTGTTTATCTCAGGCAACGCATTTACAGAATTTACCCATGGCAGATGACGATTTTTACACGCCTGCATGCGTTGACTGTTTGCTAGGCAATGAAGTATTCCCATTTTTATTACGTAAAAAATAAAATATGTTCTCCACAATCCTCCATCGTAGGTGTTGAAACTACACTAGGCTACGTCGCAATGGGCCGAGCTCAGTGCGATGTCCCGCGTTCGCAACCAAGCAATAAAACCTTTCACTGTAATACTCAGACGCCCTCTTTAGAGACTATCACTCAACGTTTTTGGGAGTTAGAAAGTATACCCCATAAACAACACTTAAGCCCAGAAGATGAACAGTGTGAAAACATTTTTCAATCTACATACTCTCGCGATGATACTGGGACCTATACTGTGAGTCTGCCGTTTAAGTCCGACTTTTCAGAACTAGGTAAGTCTTATTTAACCGCTAAGCGCCGCTTATTTAACTTGGAAAAGAAATTTAACTCTAACTCTGACTTACGGACTGACTATAATTTAACTATTCAAGATTATATTGAACGGGGATACTTGTCAAAAGTCGAAAACCCTAATTTAACCGATAACTCTTATTATATGCCGCATAGGGCTGTATATCGCCCCGATAAAATCACCTCTAAAACTCGAGTTGTTCTTGACCCAAGTTGTAAAACCACTTCTAGAAAATCGCTTAACGATTTACTTTTTACGGGTCCAAATTTACAAAATAATATTTTTGATCTTTTAATTAATTTAGGAATTTTCTCAATTGCTCTTTTCGCTGACATAGAAAAAATGTATTTTTGTGTAAAATTAAATCCTTCTCATCAATCTTTTCAACGCATTTTATTTAGATTTGATTCAGAGTCCGTGATCGATACCTATCAATTTAATAGGGTTTCTTTCGGTGTTTCAAGCTCGCCTTATCTCGCTATGCGCGTCGTACGGCAACTTGCTGCTGACGAACGCGACAAATACCCAATCGCCGCTAGTGAAGCCACAACTCGAATGTACATGGACGATTATGTATCGTCCATGGACGGCCTGGTCGAAGCCGAACAGGCATACAACCAAATGGTTAATATGTTCTTAACCGGTGGTTTCAAATTAGTGAAGTGGAACTCAAATAGCTTGGAACTTATATAAAAAATCCCTAACTCGCATAAAAATTCCCAACTCGTAGATTTTGATTCTGACTCTAACGCCTGCACTAAAATTATAGGCATGCAGTGGCAGCCTAAAGAGGATATTTTTCTCTATAAGACTTCTACAATTGATGAAGGCCAATGTACAAAGCGTAAAATCTTGTCCGCTACTGCTCGTTTATTTGACCCGTTGGGCATCCTAGGCCCTGTAACCGCCTTTATGAAATTGTTAGTACAGGTGTGTTGGCAACGCGAATTATCATGGGATGTGGTCGTTCCTTGTTCCATTGAACAGAAGTGGACCCAGTTCAAAAGCGAACTTTCGTATTTATCGCTAATAAAAATACCGCGCCATATAGGTATAACCGCAGGTTGTCACGTGTCATTAGTGGACTTTGCTGAGGCTAGCGAAAAATGTTATGGCGCAATTGTATATATTCGCGTTAGCCCAGACTCACATTCGCCTGGAGTTGTTAAACCACTCACCTCAAAATCGCGAATCGCTCCGCTTAAGAAAATCACGCTCGCTCGTCTTGAACTGTGCGCTGCGCTTCTTTTAGCCAACCTCATCACTTCAGTCCGCGACATCATATCTCAACGTTACCCTGTTAGTTCTATTCACGCGTTTTCTGATTCTACTGTCAGTTTGTCGTGGATTCACTCACCCGCCTTTAGATTTCACACTTTTGTAGCCAATAAGATAACAGAATTAAACACTAAGCTTCCCGCTGATCACTGGTATCATGTCAGCGGTGATGAAAATCCCGCGAACGTACTATCACGACCTGTGACACCCAAGCTCTTAATAAACTTACCGCTTTGGTATAACGGACCCAGTTGGGTTTCTCACCCGCTTTCGCAGTGGCCTATTAAGCCGTTCCAAGTCACTTCTAGTGACGACAATTTACTAGAAAAGAAAACTATAGCTTTAGTTTCCAACGGAGATATATCAGAAACTCACATTCTCGATCACTTAATAGAACGCATTTCATCTTATAGAATACTATTACGCGGAACCGTTTATGTTTTACGCTTCGCAAAAATATTACGCTCAACAGGTATACTCACGCCATCAGATTTAGATTACGCTGAACTCTTTCTCATACGCCATGTACAACATACATTTTTCGCTCAAGATATACACGCTATTAAAAATAACAAACGCATCTCTAAAGAGCTTCTCAAACTCAACCCATTTATCGACTCCGATAGTATTCGCGTCGGAGGTCGACTCAAAAACTCAAACCTCAATTTTGGTCAAAAATACCCCATTGTACTCCCTTCAAAACATCGCTTAACATGTAACGGAACGTTCCAAATTTTATAAATAATTATTACATTTACGAGTAAACTAATTTAATTTATTACATTGTTTATCTTGATATTTTTAATTTTGTATTACTATTTATTAATTTACACGTTTAATTTAAACATTGAACATATAAAAATCATTATACAAAAGTGAATGCATCCAACTCATTTTGTTTCTGCCGTGTTCGCCGATATCCAATAAGCGATCGACGGCCATCTTACAGTCAACTGAGTCGGCTGTGTCACTTTTACTGCGCCCATATATATATTTTAATATAAACCCAACTAGTATTGCTTTAAGTACTCAGTCTAGCATTTATAAATGCAGCAAATATAACTTTTGCAATTTATTTTCCCAATTCGGGTAAGTTGTGCACAAATTAATGTTATAGTTCTCCTTGTTACGACTAGCTAAACCGTTGTATCAAACTATTTTTGGAATAAATGATTGCTGTTGTTAATATTAGTTTAATCAAGTAGAAATGTTTTCATAATTATAATTAATGAGTGTTTAAAAATATAGTTCGTTAATAGTTTTTGTAATTTCGTTTAATTATATCAGTTTCCAGTATTAGGTAATATTCTGATATTACCTAATATAATATATCGATACCGAATACTTGGTATATCTACTAGTACTGCTATTTGATATCTTAGTAGCTTTATATTTGTAACCGTTTCTGCTCTTTTCTTTCGCCACCTTGATCTTGCCTGCCTTGCAAATGCTAATTTGTATACTGATTTGCCTCATGAACTTAGCCTTTTCCTTGTGCTTAGCTTTACGCAGCGCTCTAATACGCCTCGCATTATTGCGTTTCAGGAACTACCTTTGGATTTTTTTAATAAGCTTTGCCAAAAGACAAAAGAAGATACCTGAGAGGACTACCAACCTAACTGGAACGCTGCCTTCTCTACCTAGAGGAAATTGCCTAGGGAAGTGCGGTATATCAGACTGACTGAAGCGGAGTCTAGCCTAGATGAACCTTTTGTTCTTTTATATATACATATATGTTATTCGTTTTTCTTCACAGTGCTTGTTGTATATGTTTCAGTAAATTAATTATAAATTATTATTCCTTTTTATTTTATTTTTGTTCACATTTAAAGTGTTACAAATGGCGCCCAAATACGTGATCTATGGTTAGGCTCCGCACTCGGTTTTGCTTGCATCTTAGTAGTTTGCCTTGGTGTTGGTTTTGTGTTTTAAGGTGAAAGAAAGAAAGAAAGAGAAAGAAAAATATTTATTCAGAACTACATATACACAGAAACGTACTTATAAATAAGACAATACAATAGAAATGAAGTTCTGAATCGTGAGGTGAGGTGAGTGTATTGTAAAGACGATACAATCACATGTAAAAAAAATTGTATCGCTTTATCATTACATTAGTTTGTAACAGAATGAATGGATCTTTATTTATTCTGCTTTTTGTTTCTTTTTTTTTTCTTCCTCTCTGTGTATATTAACATTGTTCAAATTAATTTGTGCACAATATATCCAGATTGAGCGATTACTTTTTCTTGTTCTTTATCTTGTTTAAATTGTTCTTATATTTTTATATTCTGTAATGGCCATTCAAATAAAATTTCTACTTCTTCAGAAATCTGAACTTATGTATGAAGTGGCGATTAGAGGCGAATCTCCTTCTGATAACGTTGCAAGGTTACGACGTCAAGTTAATAAACTGACGCAATTATATCCTTCAGACGACATCATAGATTCCGTGTATGATTTTTCAGATGACATAGAAGGTGTTCAAGAAACATTAGAAAAAGTTAAAACTAACCTAGATTTACTTAAAAATAACTTTAATGAACCATTATTTAAGAGAACTAAATCTCTTTTACACCATTTATTTTACAGACTGCAAAGAATAGAAAAACCGGAAACTGTTGATGAGACGTCTTTATTAAAAAAGTGTAAAATTTTTTATGAAACCTTTTATGAAAATCTTGTAGCCTTGCCTGGATCTAAAATTAGAGAGCCTAAAGATTTAGCTTCAACATCTGATGGTGATTCGTTACCTACTAATGTTCCAAATATATCTGGCTTAAATATATCTGTCTCTTGTGATCGAGGCTTAGTCGGTGAATTCGCTAAATTGAAATATGATGGGAAAACTTGCGTAAGGTCTTTCATACAATAATTAGAAGAATTTGGACTATCAAATGGTATCTCTGAAGACAAAATGCTTATTTCCGTCTTTGATATATTCATAGGAGATGCGCTCTATTGGTACCGTAATGTTAGGAATAAAGTAAACCACTGGAGCGATCTTATTGTCGCTCTTAAGGATGATTTTGATCGTCCGGATTATGATTACTTTATGACTTCAGAAATACGACAGCGTACACAAGGTGATGATAAAAGCATAACAATATATCTATCAATAATGGACGGTATGTTTTCCCGCCTAACTAAGCCTTTATCTGAAGAAACTAAATTAGAAATTTTACTACATAACATACGTCCTTCATATTCGACAATTATAGCAGCGAGTCCTTTTATAAAAACTATAGATGATATTCGAACCGTTTGTAGAAATTATGAACGTATTAAAGTAAGGTCAGAAAGCTTTAAAGAACCGCCCCCAGCTAGTATGAGCACTCTAGCACCCGAATTTAGTTATCAGTCTTCAAAGCACAAGAACTTAAGTCACCAAAATACGTCCTCAAATGCACAAAAGCGATTCGAATATCAACAAAACGAATCTTATAAAATAGCTACAATCAAAAAGAAACCATTTTGTTTTCGGTGCCGCGTTGACACTCACACTATGAGAGACTGTACAGCAGAGCGTTCAATATTTTGTTTTAAATGTGGTAAGAAAGATGTTTGTATTCCTGATTGTCCTGTTTGTAATCCAAAAAACTAGTTATTGAAAATTGTAGACCAACCAATTACAGAGATAGCTCGGACTGGAAAGATTGGTTGCTAACAATCAATAATTTATTCTCAAGTTGTTCTATATCTACAATTTTCAACAATAAGCCGAGTAATGATCCTCGTCCTTATGTCAAAGTTCAAATAAATAATGACCTATTCTTACATGGTCTTTTGGACTCCGGTTCTGCTGTTTCTATCTTAGGTCAAAATAGTCATAAACACTTCCTAAAATATGGTATGCTCTTATGTACAGATGAACTTATTACAGTCACTGCTGCGGGTGGACAAAAGATAATGTCCGTTGGTTATGTCCTGCTACCCATAACTTTCGAAGATCAATTTTTCTTATTAAAAACACACGCCATTCCAGAAATCGAAACTACTCTAATCTTAGGAATAGATTTTTGGAAAAAGTTTAACCTTTGTGCAAAATACCTTTGTAAAAAAGAAAATTTACATGAAATTGACCCGGGTCTTTCAGAAATTTTAAATTCTTCTCATTCTTACTTATATGACTATGATAATTTAAGCGATAGACAATAAGCTGTGGCTGATAAAATTGTAATCAAATTTAAAGATATCTCATTTGCGGAAAAAGGGTTAGGTAGGACTCATCTTATTAAACATCGCATTAATACAGAGGACGCCGAACCTATACGACAACGATACTATCGCATGTCACCTGAGAAGCAGCGCATTGTCACAGAGCAAATTGATGAGATGCTTGCTTTGGATGTAATTGAGCCTTATAAAAGCCCGTGGTCTTCTCCTGTACTGATAGTAGGCAAAAAGGACGGAAATCCACGGTTTTGTTTAGACAGCCGAAAGCTCAACTCTGTCACGAAAAAGGATGCATACAGTCTGCCATACGTATCTAAGATTTTGGATAATCTAAAGGATGCTCGATACTTGTCTAGTATAGATTTGTCTAAAGCTTTTTGGCAAATCTTAATCGAAGAACCAGACCGGGAGAAAACGGCATTCTATGTTCCTGGTCGTGGTACTTTTATGTTTAAGGTTACTCCATTTGGTCTCACTAATGCCCCGGCAACACAACAAAGACTAGTTGATATTTTATTTGGACCTGAGTTTGAATTAAAAGTTTTTGCATACCTTGATGATATTATTGTTATTAGTAAAGACTTTGATGAACACGTAGCTTTGCTTGAACAAATTCTCGACAAATTACGCTCAGCAAAACTTACTGTGAATCTCGATAAATGTCAATTTTTTAGAAGCAATTTACGTTACCTTGACTATGTCATCGATGCTCAAGGATTGCGTACCGATCCTGAGAAGGTTCAGGCTATTCTTGGCTTTCCAACACCTTCTAGTAGAAAAGAAGTAAAACGTTTTTTAGGGACTGCTTCTTGGTATAGACGTTTTATTCCTCATTTTAGTACAATTGCTGGGCCTCTAAACAAACTTACCTCTAATAAAAAGAATGCTCCTCCGTTCCAATGGACTGGCGAAGCTGATAGAGCATTCCTTGAACTTAAATCTAAGCTGACACAGGCACCCGTTCTAGCCTGCCCCGATTTTAATTATCCATTTGACGTACACACTGACACTAGTAGCTTTGGTATAGGTGCTATGTTAGCTCAGACTATAAACGGTGTCGAGCATCCTATAGCTTATATGAGCCGTTCATTAACTAAACCTGAGAAAAATTATAGTACAACGGAGAGAGAAGCCCTTTCTGTACTTTGTGCTCTTGAACATTGGCGCTGTTATTTGGAAAGTGATAAAACTTTTTTCGTTTATACTGATCATTCTTCTCTGAAATGGTTTCTATCATTATCTAATCCAACGGGTCGCCTCGCCAGATGGGGCGTACGTCTCTCTTCGTTTAAGTTTGAGATAAGACACCGACGTGGGAGAGATAATGTAATTCCAGACGCACTTTCAAGAAGTGTAAACACTATTGTTGACAATACTTCTGTAGTCCACGATCCTATTACTCAAGATAACTGGTATCTTAAAATTTTTAAAAGCTGTATAGAATCTCCAATTAGTTATCCTAATTACAAAGTGGATAATGATATTTTATTCAGATATATGAAAAGCAACAATATTCTTACTTCGGAGTTTGCATGGAAAGAAGTTATACCGAAAGAGAAGCGAAAAGATATCCTCGAAAAATATCATTCCCAACCAATTGCTGAGCATTTTGGTGTGTTTAAGACATATAAGCGTTTGGCACTTCAATATTATTGGCCTGGTATTTATTCGGATGTGGTCAAATTTATATCACAGTGTGACATATGTCTTGCATATAAACATTCAACTCATACTGTTCTTGGTAAAATGGGTAGACCAAAAGATATTACACGCCCCTTTCAAGCTCTCTCAATTGACTTGGTTGGTCCGCTACCTTCCTCTAGAAAACAGAATCAGTATATTTTTGTCGTCACATGTTGCTTTTCCAAATACTGTCTTCTCTTTCCCCTCCGCCGTGCTACCTCAGACTTAGTGTGTTGGAGCACGCACGGGGAGAGACGCGCGGAGAAGGAGGGGCCGCCCCACGACCACGGCTGGGCCGCAGGCGGCGGCTGCCGTGGGATCGCGGAACACTCGCCCGCACGACGGCTAGTGCGACGGACGGCCATAAATTGTATATTATAACTACCAATAAACCAGCATCTATCTAGACATTTATCTTTTATACAGTCCACAATAATTAAACCACCTTATCAGTGTGTCTGCTAGACAGGCATACTCTTCTACAAGTGTGTAAACACTTAGAGAATGACGTTTTTCTTGTTCATGGGATTCCACAAACTTTATTCTTAGATAATGGCAGTCAGTTTATAAGTCCAGATTTGGATAAGCTATTCAAAAAATACAAAATTCCTAACGTTAATTTTACTCCTAAGTATACCCCTCAAATTAATACTGTGGAGAGGTATAATAAGACTATTATTACTGCCATATCAACATTTGTTAATGACGACCATAGGATATGGGATGTTAATTTACCTCAAATACAGTTTGCCATTAACAATTCAGTAAATGAAAGTACTGGTTACACTCCAGTATTCCTAGTGCACGGTAGAGAATTAGTGACTTGTGGTTCGCACTATTTAGAAATTCCTGATTTGGGCAACCTTGTATTTCAAAAACGCAATGTTTATGCTGAAAATTTAGGTCAATTATCTAATGTCTTCGACAAGGTCTAAGCTTCACTATGGCATGCTCACAATAAGAATAGCCAGCACTACAATTTGCGTCGTAAAGCTGTAGAATTCAACGTAGGCGATATAGTTTGGAAATGTTGTTACTTTCAAAGTGACAAAGACGCACACTTCACTAAAAAATTTGCTCCAAAGTTCCAAAAATGTCGAGTGAAATTAAAACGATCACCCTTGGTCTACGTACTCGAAGACATAAATGGTCGTGACTTGGGTGTCTGGCATATAAAAGATCTAAAACTGGTTAAATATTAAGACCGTAATTAGACCTTACTTTCGATCCTTGTATATTAATTTATGTTTTATCTTTAATTTTACGGATTTAGCTGGAGGCAAAAATCCTTTCCTAGAAAGAGGGGTAATGTAACGGAACGTTACAAATATTCCAAATTTTATAAATAATTATTACATTTACGAGTAAACTAATTTAATTTATTACATTGTTTATCTTGATATTTTTAATTTTGTATTACTATTTATTAATTTACACGTTTAATTTAAACATTGAACATATAAAAATCATTATACGATAGTGAATGCATCCAACTCATTTTGTTTCTGCCGTGTTCGCCGATATCCAATAAGCGATCGACGGCCATCATACAGTCAACTGAGTCGGCTGTGTCACTTTTACTGCGCCCATATTTATATTTTAATATAAACCCAACTAGTATTGCTTTAAGTACTCAGTCTAGCATTTATAAATGCAGCAAATATAACTTTTGCAATTTATTTTCCCAATTCGGGTAAGTTGTGCACAAATTAATGTTATAGTTCTCCTTGTTACGACTAGCTAAACCGTTGTATCAAACTATTTTTGGAATAAATGATTGCTGTTGTTAATATTAGTTTAATCAAGTAGAAATATTTTCATAATTATAATTAATGAGTGTTTAAAAATATAGTTCGTTAATAGTTTTTGTAATTTCGTTTAATTATATCAGTTTCCAGTTATTTGATATCTTAGTAGCTTTATATTTGTAACCGTTTCTGCTCTTTTCTTTCGCCACCTTGATCTTGCCTGCCTTGCAAATGCTAATTTGTATACTGATTTGCCTCATGAACTTAGCCTTTTCCTTGTGCTTAGCTTTACGCAGCGCTCTAATACGCCTCGCATTATTGCGTTTCAGGAACGACCTTTGGATTTTTTTAATAAGCTTTGCCAAAAGACAAAAGAAGATACCTGAGAGGACTACCAACCTAACTGGAACGCTGCCTTCTCTACCTAGAGGAAATTGCCTAGGGAAGTGCGGTATATCAGACTGACTGAAGCGGAGTCTAGCCTAGATGAACCTTTTGTTCTTTTATATATACATATATGTTATTCGTTTTTCTTCACAGTGCTTGTTGTATATGTTTCAGTAAATTAATTATAAATTATTATTCCTTTTTTTTTATTTTTGTTCACATTTAAAGTGTTACAAACACAGTTAATTGTTGACTACTTTCACATTTCTAATTTACATACTGGTCCTTCACTTTTATTAGCGCTTTTAAGACAAAAGTTCTGGATACTGTCATCTAGAAACCTAGTAAGGCGACGCGTCCATCAATGCAACATTTGTTTTAAATCAAACCCTAGATCATCCTCTCCGTTGATGGGTGATCTACCATCGTTTCGTGTGTCCGAAGCCAAGGCTTTTGTCTATACGTCAGTAGATTACGCCGGTCCATTTTATATTACGCATATTCATCGACGTGGCATGAAAAGTCAGAAAACTTACATTTGTTTATTTTGCTGTCTAACTACAAAGGCTCTCCACTTGGAATTAGTTATAAATTTGAGTTCTGACTTATTCCTCGCAACATTTAACCGCTTTATTAGTAGAAAAGGTCCCGTGGCTATGATTTATAGCGACGGCCAATTTTCGAGGCGCTAAACGCAAACTCGATGAAATCTATACATTACTAGAGTCAAATTCGCATAAAAACTACATGAGTCAACAATTAGCTGATCAACGCATCAAGTTTCTCAACATTCCTCCTTACGGACCGCATTTCAACGGCATTAGCGAAATAAATGTTCGTTGTGTCAAAACGCATATTCATAAAGTTATAGGACGTCAGGTTCTAACCTACGAAGAATTCTATACGGTACTGGTCCAGATAGAAGGTCTGTTAGATAGCCGACCTCTATGTGTACTTAGTTCAGATCCCTCTAATATCTCTGCTCTAACTCCAAATCACTTTTTAAATGTTACGCCGCTTAAGTTTCTTCCCGCTGAGGATGTAGTAAATACACCTAGCAATCGCCTTACGCGCTTTCAACTAACAAACAAGTTAGCACGGAGCTTTTGGCGTCGTTGGAGTCAGGAATATTTATCCTCACTTCAACAACGTGAAAAGTGGAACACGCTGACCAAGCCCGTAGAGTTAGGTTCGGTAGTTGTAATTAAAGATAATAACACGCATCCTCTATTTTGGCCATTAGGAGTAATCGAAGAAGTCTACCACGGCAAAGATAATGTTATACGCACTGTCAAAGTTCGCATCAATAGTGGTAGTTACATCCGTCATGTGGTCAAAATTTGTCCTCTACCATCGCAATAAACACTCACATATATCGCTTATTTGTGTATTTATTACTTTATTCTTTTATCTCATGCTATGTAATGTATAAATACGTATAATATGTATTTATATAACGCTATTATTATTTAATATATTTACTGTATTTCTAGAGGATAACCTCTAGGCCGGGGGAGATGTACGCGCCATTCATTCCATTCGTTCATTCCTTCCCATTCCATACCCAAAGTCTCCCCCCTCTGCCCTCTTCCCGCCAAAAACGAGACGTTGCAAAATCCGCTCGCTACGCACGTACACGTACTAAAAGTTTCTACTCAAAAATAATTAAAAAATAAAATCTCAAAATCAATCCATCCGGGCCGCGACGTGTATAAAACTTATATATATTAAACTTAGAAGATGTGAGAGTGTTTCTACTGGTACCTGCTCATAGCTATCGAAGGACACGCACGACAAATTTGTGCAAGGTGCGTACCCTTTTACCTCGCATAATGCTTACGAGTAAAAGTAAAACCGCACAAATCGATTTTCCGCCGAAAATAAAAATGCTTGAAGCCCGTGTACAAGCCATATTCAATTGTTTGCATCATGTGTATGATATTTCCCGTAATCTCTCTTCCAGTGACTCCATTAATCGATTTTGTAGTGTAGGGAGCTCGCGTAAATGAAACATCTCGTTACGTGTGATCTTTTATTAACTCTCTTCATGCAATAATATGTTTAACTAATAACACCTACATAACATGCCCCTCTTTTGTAAATATAAACATTTGGAACTTAACAATTTAATTAATACATAACTATAAAACCTACATACTTTCTTCCCTCCCCTCTATGAATTACATATATTTTTGCTATTCACATAAATTCTCTTTACAGTAATAAAGAAAATAATGCAAGCGCTTTATTGTGAAATATAATTAATTTCATTTGTAGCTATCATTTTGAAATACATAAAAAGAATGTTTAATGAATGAATTTAACAACTAACTATATTAGAATGACACATTGAAAACAGTTTGTATTGACTATACAATTTATAGACATAACTTAGATATAATATTATGCTATAATCTAGCTTAAAACTAACCTAGACGGTGGACGAACCTGCCTACCAAAACATGTAGTAAATGTTTGTGTATGTTCATGACTATTATTTTGAAAATTTAAGTTTTGACCTGACCCACCGGCTACAGGTTCATCGAAATCGTCATATTTACCCGCGACTTTATAAGTTCCATTATTCTGTGGAACATCGGACTCATGTGGCGTTCGCATGATATGCTGCCTGTTCCTACGGTAGCGTGCACCACTCGGAGTGCTTACCCAGTAAGAGCGGGGCTGCGGCGCCGCGGCGTCCACGCGCGCGGGCACCCAGCGCCTCCCGCCACCGTGCTCGTAGATACGTACTCTTTCACCTGGCTTGAGTGGTACTAGTTCACGAGTATTTTTATCATAATTATATTTTCTTACTCTTAATCTATTACTGCGTTTCTTTTTTATTACTTGTGTATCTGGGATATGCGCGTCAAGTAATTTATGGTAGGTTGGTAATCTCGTGTTTAACCTGCGACCCATTAGCAATTGAGCTGGAGAATAATCCTCGCCTGAAATAACGGTATTCCTAAAGTTTAATAATGCTAAATATGAATCGCTGCCATCTCTCGCAGCTTTCTCAAATAATCTCTTAACAGTTTGCACGTTTCTTTCTGCAAGTCCATTTGAACGAGGATAATATGGTGAACTGGTAACATGTTCAAACTCCCACGTCCTAGCAAACATTTCAAACTCTTGTGATTTAAATTGCAAACCGTTGTCTGATATTAATTTTCTTGGTATACCGTGTCGGGCAAATATGCCCTTCATTTGTTTGATGACACTTATGCTACGTAAATCTGACAAAGTAACTACTTCAACAAACTTTGAATAATAATCAACTACTAACAAGTAATAATTATTTTTGATTTGAAAAATATCGGTAGCCACCACCTCCCAGGGGCGGGCCGGTTGCTTATGGGGCTGCAGCGGCTGCTTGGGCTGCGCGTTGCGGTGCTCTGCGCATACGCCGCACTCGCCAACGGTGCGTTCTATCTGTGCACACATGCCCGGCCACCACATGACGTCACGTGCGCGACGTTTACACTTCTCGATGCCAAGATGACCCTCGTGTATTCTTCCTAACATTTCCTTTCTTAAAGATGCCGGTATAACTACTCGGTCACTACGAAACAATACCCCGTTCACCGAATGCAACTCTTCTTTAACAGGCCAAAATAGTTTCGCTTCACTTCTAACTTTGTTCTTTGACTCTGGCCATCCCTCATAGTAATAATTGATAAAAACGCTTAAAACTGAGTCTTTTTCCGTTTCTAATTTAATTGTTTGTAATTTATCACTGCTAAAATTGGTGTTCTCATACAGAGCTGCTACTTGAAGATCTATTTTACGCTGCATGCTACTGTCGTCCCCCTCACCTCTTTTACGCGGTAGGGGTATGCGTGATAATGTGTCCGCCACGTACATTAGTTTCCCTGGCACGTAATTAACCTGAAGTGTGTATTTTTGGAGAACCAACATCATTCTCTGTAATCGAACAGGTGTATCACATAATGATTTTTTAAATATCGATTCGAGAGGTTTGTGGTCCGTTTCTACGACAACCCGAGCGTGCCCATAGATGTACTGGTGAAACTTACTGCAACCGAAGACTATAGCCAGCATTTCTTTTTCGATTTGAGCCCATCGAGACTCTGCGGGGGTGAGGGTACGTGCAGCGAAAGCTATAGGCCTCCCGCCTTGTATTAAACAAGCCCCTAAGCCAGTCTGACTGGCATCTACTGAAACTGTTACTTCTTCATTCAGATTATAAAACTTAAGAGTTGGAGCTGTACTAATGTAATACTTAATTTTTTGAAAAACCCTATCATGCGATTCATTCCACTGAAATTCAACGTTCCGTTTCAGTAACTGTCTTAAAGGTTCCACTAGATCCGAATATCTATTTATAAATCGAGACAAATAATTGCACATGCCTAAAATTCGTTCTAACTCTTTCCTAGAAGTGGGAGCTGCCAATTCTTGTATTACTTTAACTCTTTCCGGATCAGGCCGCATCCCCCTACTATCAAAAATATGGCCTAAATACTTTACCTCTTCTACGCCTATTACGCATTTTTCGCGGTTGAAACGTACCCCGAATTCGGCAGCCCGCTTTAGTACGGCTTCTAACCTCGCATCGTGGATCTGTTTCGTGGGGCCGTGGACCAGAATATCGTCGAAATAACACCTACATAACAGATTTATTACGTCTTCCGCTAATGTTGAACAATTACGGTCAGATTTCTTAAAGTCGATCGATGAGCTTAATTTAGAAAAAATCAATTACGACTCCGATTTTGTCCCTGATTATAATTATTTCATGGCATTTACTCTTGTATAAAAATGCATTAGGCGAATTGAAAGAAAAGAAACCTAATAATTTAGAAAAACCTAAATTGAAATTACCTCCAATTAATCTACCAGATTTTGAAGGTAAAATAGAAAATTGGCCTTTATTTTACGAGACTTTTAAATCTAATATCCATAACAATAAACAATTAAATATTTCACAAAAAATACAATATTTATTAGGAAATGAACCTGGAAACGCATTGAAATTAAAGGCTGGTATAATATACCTTCTGGTGAAAATTATAACAGTTTATGGCAAGGCTTAGTTCAAAAATATCAGGATGTTAGAATGCTAGGATCGCATTATATGACAAATCTGTTAAATATTAAAAGTGCAAACAATAACGCTGCTTCCTTGAACTCTTTTATTGAATGTTGTCACGCTTCTGTTTCGGCTTTAGAACAATTGCAAATTATAGACTTGAAAGATTTTATGCTTCTTAATTTAGCTTTAAGAAAGGTAGACCAAAATACCGTTCAGGCTTTTGAAATGGCTATGCGAGATAAAGACGGGCCCGCTTATCAAGATTTTGTTGAGTTTGTAAAATCACAAGTGAAAATTCTCGATCGTTCAACACCTATTTCTTCAACTCAAAATTCCGCATACGTTCAATCATCTAATAAAAAAATTACAGTCCATAAATCGTTCATTACTCGCGAAAATAAGAATAAAACCTTTTGTTCATTTTGTAACAAAGTAGATCATTTTCAACTTTATAATTGACCGTCCTTCAAAAATTTGAGAAAGAAAAACTTTATTTGAAGAAATTGCGACGCAATTACATTCCTTATACATTTCTATACACAAAGCATATTTTGAGAATTTGTACGCCGCATTTTCAGCAAACAAGGTTTGCACTCAGCATATTGCTGTGTCGGAATAATATCCGACACAACGCTGATTTTCAGTGCAAACCTTCCTTTAGGTGTAAGACCAAAATGACCCAGTTTTGTTAATTAAATAATAAATAAGAATAATAATTAATGAAAACTAATTCTACTTATATAATATTTAAATTGTAAAAAAACAAATAAATAAATTTTAATAAGAAACCAACAATAAATACGTTGCTACAAAATTAAAATAAATACTCGTGTATCAACTTGTATCGAATGATTTATTCGAATACAATTCGCTAGTGCTTGCCGAGTATTAATTATCACATTCCGTGTGCCACGTCACTGGCATGAGGCAACAAATGACATTTTACTTCATAACCTATAAAATACTGATTGTGTTATTTTAATGTTAAGGTATGAAATATTTAATATATATTATTTTCACTGTATATATAGCTTAGATCATATAAACGTCTAGATCACGCATCAATTGCACAAAAACGGCCCAAAACAAGTGCACCAAAATTGGTGCACTGGCTTCAGTGGCTTCCCACGCCTGTTAGTGTCGTTTCGATTACTTTACTGGTTAGAGCTCTCGCAAAAAAAAAACATTATGCCTGCCTGCGCTATTAAAATGTGTCGGAACTATTTTAAAACGGGAAAGGATAAGGATAAGATGTCATTTAATCGGAAAACTTAACATTTTTCTCATAATTTCTTTGTAACGTGAAATTTAATTTCGACATTTTCAAGGTTATCGAATTGATTGATGTTGTCAGGTGAGAAGTGTGACTTATTTTCCAAAATTTGGGGACTTTTGTTACGATTTTTTTTATTTATGAAATATGAATAATTGAAAAAATCTATAGAAAACAGACATGTAATGTTTGTGTATCCGGTTTTCTTAAACTAGTTTATATTACGTTTCAGACTTCCTACGGATCCAATTGTAGCATGTTGCTGGACAAAGAGATGGATTTTGAAAGAAAATATTTTGAATCATTTTTGGAGATATTTTTACACTATGTTTTTTATATTTTCTTATCAACGGCACAGTTGCATTGAAATAAAGTACCTAAAATAATTATATATGATCGTGACCGATAAGATGTAAGTTGTGTGAAGGATAATTAGAAAATTTAAGAATACTTAACCACCATATAAAATTATTTCTAATCTAACCTTAGCGCTTTGGACAATATAAACTTTTTAATGTAACCTTATGACGTTTGACATAGAATTGACAGAATGCGTGCTGCAAATATCGTCAAAGAGGATGTAAAAAAAACTGAATATCTTTTAAAGCAGATGCTTCGGTCGGAGTTATCTGTACTAATATTATAAAGAGGTAAAGTTTGTAAGTTTGTGACGTTGTAGGGAATAATCTCGGGATCTACTAAACCGATTTAAAAAAAAAATTTACTGTTGGAAAGCTACGTTAACAGGGAGTGTTATAGGCTATATAACATGACGCTTTATACCACGTGAGCGGTACAGACCGCGGGTGAATCTGCGCCGGGCCGCTAGTAAATATTATAGATAACTCTTTATTGTCATAATTAAGATATTAATTTTGTCTATATTCTGTTAGCTGCATCTCCATTAATTTCTAATAAAGAAATAATTTAATATATTAATATGATAAAAAACAAATTTTAGTTCATAAAATAATCAAACTGAACTAGTTTGAATAAAAACTTTTGGATATGAATATTTTATATTTGTATATCTTTCGAGACCACGGTCCATAAAAATGGCCCGGACATTTGGAGGGCTTGCGTGGGGCCATGGAAAGGCCAACACGTAGAGGCCCTTTGACAAATTTAATGTAAATGTGGCGTGACACTGACTGGCGATTATCCCTGTCTACACCATATAACAATGCACCCAAGGACAAGCCCCGGCCAGCGTAGAACTATTGTGGGAAATGAGGACAAAAAGTACCGGACTATTGGGGTGAACTGCTAGTGGTACTAGGGGTCAGGGAATATGGGGACTATGGCGTCTGCCCGTCGCAATGTTCAGGGAACATGGAAAAATGGGCAGACGGTGACTCGCCACTCTTATTTTTATAATAGCCCTTTTCAAGTGGTTTAGTTGCTCTTAAGTCCCTGCATTAAACTATCCCGTGTACCTACCCCGTAGTTCCTACTACTGATATAAACTTTGGATTACACATGAAGCCTACTACCCAATATAAGCCTATCGAATCGTTCCAAGTCTACTATTACAAATGATTTCACTGACTTTTAGCGCAGGATAATCTTTGGGTTATAAATAGTCATCTAATAGCCTTCGTGAACATGATGTGTAACACAAAAATAATTTGCCATTATTAATAGTTTTTTTAGAATTATTACATTAGTATTGGTAATTAACAGACTTATAAATATGTACTAATATCTGTACAGGCATTTTATTGCGAATTAAAATTACTACATGTGCTAAAATGTGTTATGAACTCATTTGTGCATGTATTTTTTAATGGTTCATTCCAAGATCCACAACTTTTGTTGCTAAAACTTTATTTTAAAAAAACCTAAAACCTCGCAGTAATATTAAATTATATCACATAAAGCGATTAAATCATAACGATCATTTAAACTTTTCATTTACATAAAATATATTTAATTATAAAAAATGGGGTAATATTTTTTTCCTGATATCCCGAAAACGCAGAGTGAATATAGCAACGCTTCGAGTTTTTGATGCCGTTTTTGGCGATGTTGTTTGTTAGCAATGCTCTCTCTAGACATGTTATATCTCACTGATATATAGGCTGTGCACAAGACTTGTATCATCCCCCCCCCCTCTTAAAACAACTTGATAACTATTACTACCACACATGAGTAATAATAAACACACATATGAACAACACATATGATATATGAGATGTGTGTAACCATCAATTAGAATATTACATGAGATTATATCTCAAACCATACATGTCACATATATAGAGTAATCTACCAATCTGCATCACTATACATGAGTAAAGCAGATCACGTATATCACTCCACATACCCATACACATAGGCTTCTGATATACACTCATGAGTATAGAATTAACTTTATATTATTTGGCGTGAATCGTCAGAGTAGGACTCTTTGTTGTATATTGTAGTAACCCTTAGTCTTTTATGGAGGTCTATCGAACAGGACTGCTTAGTCAATCGAAATGTCTTGAAATGAAACCAGTAAAATCACAAGTTTAATTAGATTTATTTACCTAAAACCTTACTATAATTAACTTCATTTAACAACCAGTTTAGAGAATAGTTATTATACATCCATATAGTAATTTGCTTATTATGACACCTATAGTCATAAACATTAAGATTTTCTACATGTGATATAAGATACTGATGAAAACCTATTACATATGAACTTTGGCCCTACACTACAGTATTTGATATAAGATATATTTGTGTTATAGATGAATAGAAGTCAATATTACTATATACTACATAAAGACAAAATAATATAGTATAATACTCATATAACATAAATCATGGGTAAAGTAATAAATTTATTTATATAAAGGAACTATGATATAAATTTTAACAATATCCTAAAACTCATAGTGTTACGGCTGCAAGAACAGTATATTAAATTGTAAATAATCAAATTAGAATTGTGTTATATTTATAATAAAAAAGGATGTCCAACACAAACAAACCAGAGACATAGGTACAAGAAGGTCGGTTTTGATATAGATTTAAAAGTATATTTTGGACAGTACAGTTACCATATATAGAAAATGTAGCCAGTGTAAAATACATTATTGTCTCTAACACCACCCCTCAATAAAATATTTTACACAGTTATTCAAATAATTTATTTCTAAATTTTTGAAACAAAATACCCCCTAAAGCATTTTGTAAAAATATCCCCTAGCTGTTCACCAGTATTGACATATTCTATTTTAATAATATTTGAAACAATATTTTCTCCTTAATAAAGCATTGTTTAATTTCAAGATGTTTTACTCTAGAATTTCCCACAGCCATGTGAGCCATTTTAATAGTGGACTGATTGTCTTCAAATAATGTGATAGGTCCCACATTAATATCAAAATCCACTAAAATATCTTTCAGCCAGCAAGCTTCACTGGTAGCATGACTTAGAGCCACAAATTCAGCCTCAGTGGAGGATAAAGTCACCGACTGCTGTTTTTTAGAAAACCAAATAACAGTACAACCAAATAATTTAAAACAACATCCAGTCGTTGACCTACGGTCCTCACTGCCACCCCAATCACTATCAATATAGCCCACAACATCATCATTACAATCTTTAAAATATGTTAAACACAAATCAATAGACCCTTTTAAATATCTTAGAATGTTTAACAAGAGCTTATACAAAAGCACAGATGCACAACTTTGGTATCTGCTCAATATATTTACAACTGCACATAAATCTGGTCTTGTTCCCATAGCAACATATATCAAGCTTCCTATCAATTTTCTACATTTATTCTCTATATCTTTACTCTCTGAGCTTTCTCTTTTCAACACATGAAAGTTATAATTTTTGTCTATAGGTAACAATAAAGGCTTACAGTCTAACATATTATATAATTGTAGCAATTTTTTCAAGTAGTCTTTTTGTGAAATAGTTGTACATCCCTTAGACAAATCCTGTTTAACTTCAATACCCAAGAATTTATTAATATGTCCCAAATCTTTCATCTTAAAAGTTTTACATAACATTTCCTTTAGTTTTAAGGTTTCATCTTTACAATTACTAAAATACAAAATATCATCTACATACAATAATAAAAATGATTTTATATTTCCTTTACACTTTGAATACAATAATAGTCTTTTTCAGATTTTGTATAACCGATTGATAACATAACATTATTGAAAGTATCATTCCAATACTTTGGAGCCCTTTTTAACCCATACAATGATTTGTTTAACTTTACATTTTTAATGTCAGACCCACTTGGTAATGTTAAGTACAAATCTTCATCTAATTTAGCATTGAGGAAAGCCCCGCAAACATCCATTTGATTTATTTGCAAATTTAACTTTGTAGCAACAGATAAAAAAATTCGGAAAGTATTAAGTCTAGCTACTGGAGCATACAAGCCATATTCATAATTACAGTTTTGTTCGAAACCTCTAGCAACTAACCTTGCTTTAAAAGTATTGTCCTTTTTCTTAAAAACCCACTTTGAACTAATCACCTCTTCTCCATCAGGTATGCACATAACCTCAGTCCATGTATTATTGTCTTTCAGTTGCTCTAGCTCACTTCTGATGGCCTCTTTCCATTTTTCTGCATCCTTAGAATTCATCGCCTCTTTGTAACTCCTCGGCTCATCATCAATTGCCAGCATGCTTAGGTCATAATCATTCCACCACATTGGTCTTGTTGTTATCCTTCCAGATCTTGTTCTCTCTCTTTCTTCTTGCCTATCATTATCATTTTCAAGTAACTCTTCTTCCTGGCTTTCATGCACATTCTCTTTTTCAGATGTCGCATCTGATTGCAGTTTCTTACTATCTTCTTGAAGGTTACTTGTCAAATCCAATGAAACCACTGTTTTTTCATCATTTTCAATTTCCTCATCTTGTCCTTGGATATCTCTCTTCTCTCGCTGAGTAAATACAACATCTCTTTTTATTTCTACTATACTCTTTTCTGGATAGAAAATTCTTAAACCTTTTGATTGCTCAAATCCCACAAATATGCCCAATTCACCTTTAAGATCCCACTTTAACCTTTTCTCTTTAGGTATATGAACAACAACTTCAGAGCCAAAAACCATTTTTAATGTACCAACATCAAAATTTCTTTTCTCCCACAGCTGGTAAGGAGTTTTGTCTTTTATGCGGCTTGGACTGGTTCGATTTAGAACATACACTGCCATGTTTATGGCTTCAGCCCACAATTCCTTTTCAACTTTTGCTGCGCTGATCATTGTCCTTGCTGCCTCTACTAAGGTTCTCATATCACGTTCAGCTTTACCGTTCTGTTCTGGTGTATATGGAACTGTAGTCTGGTGAATTATACCCTTATCTTCCAGAAGTTCCTTTACATCTTTATTCACAAACTCCTTCCCATTATCTGTCCTCAGGACTTTCATATCTTCAGATGTACAATTTTCTGCAGTCAAAATAAAATGTTTTATTTTCTCTGCCACTTCAGATTTATTTTTTAAGAAGTAAACAACCCTGTAGTTGGTAAAATCATCTTTAAGAAGAAGAAAGTAGCGCGCCCCTCCAATAGATTCCCTTTCCATTGGTCCGCATAGATCACCATGCACTAACTCTAATGGTTTTGTTGAGCAGCTTGTGCTATTTTTAAATGGTAATAATCTGTGTGCCTTCCCCTTTAGACAATCAATGCATTTTTTTTTATCTTCACTAAAGGCAATATTATTTTGATTTAGAATTAATTTTACATAATCAAAGTTTTGATGGCAAAGCCTCTCATGCCATTCACTTAACGAGCACACAGCAGCATAGTCCTCTTTTAAGACTGACTGTAATAGGTAATGCCCGCCTATATGAACACCTATGCCACACACAACACCTTGTTTAAGAATATGACACTCTTCGTTAGACATTATTACCTTATATCCATTTTTCGTTGCCTTTGGTATTGAAAATAAATTTACTTTCATGTCTGGCACATGCAAGACTTCATTCAATGTTGATTTTACATAAGAGTTCCCATTGTAAACATTTAAATGCACTATTCCAACTCCCAAAACAGGTAACCGCCGACCATCTCCGACTATAACAAACCGATCTGACACTAACAAGTAGTTTGACAGCAATGACGCTTCACTAGTCATATGTTCACTTGCTCCGCTGTCAATCAGCCACCTTTGCCCAAACGATTGTTCATATTTTTCACCCCCTAATGTCATGGCCGTCACTAAAAATGCATTATTATTCTGTGATGTATTCCCCGGTTTTACATTTACACTTTTGTTTTTAAGCTTAGGACAGTCAGCTTTTAAATGTCCCACTTTATCACACATGAAACACTTACGAGTGTCCCTCGTACTTTTACACTGTTGAATATAATGTCCAACTTTCCCACATTTGAAACATTTTCTTTGTACACGTTCAGATGTTTTCACCAACAAAGCCATATTATTGTCCTCAACCAAACTTCTTGATTTAATTCTTTCTTCCTCCACAAGAAGTCTCGCAACCAGGTCATCATAGTTTTGTTTGGCTGGATCCACTGACTCCCAAGCAGAAACAAAATGACTGTACTTCTCCGGCAAAGACATGAGTACTTTAGTGATGATAAACTTATCTGAAATTTCCTCTCCTGCCTGTTTCAATTGACTCTTCATTTCTTGTAATCTAGACAAGAATAATGATATGTCTGTCCCTTCTTCATATTTATAGGTGAAGAACCGCTGCTGTAGTAAATGTATACTTGTGCTAGATTTTTGTTCATAAACACTCAAGAGCTTCGACCACATCTGAGATGCTGTTTCACAAGTTATGATGTGAACCATAGCGCTTTCACTCAGCCTGGTGACTAAAAGGCTCTGCGCTTTTATATCCTTCTTTGTCCATTCTGCTGAATTGGTTTCAGACTTCACCTCTGTACCGTTGACTACATCGAAAACACCTTGAGCTTTCAATAAAACTATAACTTGGAATTTCCATAAACCCCAGTTCCGCTGACCCTCCAGCTTGATAACTCCAACAGATGTTAGCCCCAGTTGATCCATTTCCCTGAATTAACTGAATAGGTAACGCAAAGGTATCTGCCACAGCAACGTCTAAAGCAGTGCTTATCTCCCTGGCACCAAAGACTCCAAGACGCCGCTAACCTCAGAGACCGTTAAACTCGTTTTCACATTATAACTTCTTTATTCACCTGAAACAGATTTACGAAGCCATCTGGGCCCATAACCTGTCAGGATTTAAGTAAAAGTCACGCTTGAAGCTTTATATTTATAATAAAAAAGGATGTCCAACACAAACAAACCAGAGACATAGGTACAAGAAGGGTTTAGATTTATGACAGTACAGTTGCCATATATAGAAAATGTAGCCAGTGTAAAATACATTATTGTCTACAGGTATAATCCTTTAGAATATTGATATTAACCTTATCTTAGAGTTTGGTATATATATTACCATATAAATATTTCATTAAGTCAGAGTATGAATACATATATAATACATACATAAATCTTGGTATCTCTATTCATTACTGATATTGGACCCAGTATGTATAGATATTTTATGGAATAGGGCTTTAAATACATGTAATAAATACATAACTCTTGGACTATAATAACACATAAGTGTTAAGATATTTAAATATTGTTTGTATTCCAAACTTTAATATTATGTACAGATATTTAGTGAAATAGGGCATAACATACATAACCCTTGGACTATAATAACACAAGTGTTAGGGTATATAAGTATTGTTTGTATTCCAAATTTTAGTATTATGTATAGATATTTTATGAATTAGGTATTGAACCTATGTAATAGTACCTAACACTTAGACTATAATAACACATAAGTACTAGAATATTTAAGTCTTGTTTGCATTTCAAACTTTAGTATTATGTATAGATATTTTATGAAATAAGTATTGAACCTATGTAATAGTATCTAACCCTTGGACTATAATAACACATAAGTGCTAGAATATTTAAGTCTTGTTTGTATTTCAAACTTTAGTATTATGTATAGATATTTTATGAAATAGGTATTGGACCTATGTAATAGTACATAACCCTTGGACTATAATAACACATAAGTGTTATAATATTTAAATATTGTTTATATCTCATACATAATGAACCATTTTTAAGCCTGTACCATTTTGAATAACCTTCTGCGAAGAAGGCTAGGCTAATTTCATATGTAATGAAAACATAGGTTAAAGGCAGTCATATACCGTTAAATTAGTACTGTAAAATTTATTTCAAATTTACTTCGAATTAACGAGTAGATGGAAGACAAGCTTCAGGTTATTTATGATAATTCTTAGTTAATGATTTTATACAAGTTCCTATAGATATCGTTCAATGTTCCTATCGCCTATTCGATATTTTACGACGCACTAATAATAATGTATTGGCCAGTTCCTACATATATATATATTATATCTAATGAACGCTTAAACACTTATAATTAATGATTAATCAACGCATTAATAATAACGTTTTGCCGGTTCCTATACCAATGCCTAACGAACGTTTCAACCGCCTACCTACTTATAAATAACGCCAAAACCAACGCACTAGTAATAACGTTTTATCTGCTTCCTATATACTATATCTAATGAACGTTTAAAACGCTTATAATTAACGACTAATCAACGCATTAATAATAACGTTTTGCCGGTTCCTATACCAATGCCTAACGAACGTTTCAACCGCCTACCTACTTATAAATAACGCCTAAACTAACGCACTAGTAATAACGTTTTATCTGCTTCCTATATACTATATCTAATGAACGTTTAAAACGCTTATAATTAACGACTAATCAACGCATTAATAATAACGTTTTGTCGATTCCTATACCAGTGCCTAACGAACGTTTCAACCGCCTACCTACTTATAAATAACGACTAAACCAACGCACTAGAAATAACGTTTTAGCCGTTTCTATGTTAGTATCTGATAGACGTGTAAATCGCTTACAACTAACGCAAGCCCTATACGCTTAACCTAAGCGTTCCGCTATTTTTCGTTTTATACCCATTTATAATTGCCGCACTTAAATCTAAGGCCGTTCGTATCACTCTTACAAACTAACGCATCGCAAATTACCGTAACGCCTTAAAATTATACGCAATCTCACTTACTACATTAACACTATAACCGCCCTACCTACCTTCTTAAAACTAAACACTCCGCAATTTATCGTAACGCATTAAAATTATACATCTTATTATCCGCCCTACCTACATTAAAGCCGACTCTGGTATATTTTATTGATCACATCTAAATTCTGAATAACGTATTTTTGTCATAGATATATATATATAGTGCACATTATAGAAACCCTTCAACAAAACGATAAATGCATAAATTAAATATAACTTGAGGAATCCCTGTCAATTTGTTCAAAAACTCACCGAAGTCGGGAGCTCCTGTCCCGACTTACCTTAGTCTTTGGAGATTCTAACACAAAATATACTATTAGACCCACGACACTGGTCTCCTACACTAAGATACCTTCCGACACTAGGTATTCTACCATCTATACGCAGATCACAAGTTACTAATTTACTGATTCAATCAAGCCTACAATACCAGGATTAATTTACACGTAACGGCTCCACTAATATATCATTGTTTTATTTTTTAAACAATCTAACGTAATTCAACAATATTTAAAACAAATCAATATCCCTTTTATTCTACATTTGTTACACTAAATTTGTTGCATCAGACATGTCTTGCAGGAAATAATTTATTAGTTTATGTTATACAGATCTGAATTAATTTTACATCAAATTTTATTATAACTTAACCGAAACGATTGCTTTATAAATCTTAAAAATATTTGATTCCCTAGACAAACCATCTCTTAAAATTGTATATTTTAAATTGGATTTTATATCGTTTAATTTCTTGTATAATTTTTATTTTCTCATTTTTTATATCAAATTAAGAAGGTAGATTTATTTTTGAATATTTTTAATGAATTCATCATCGTTTCATTTAGCGAATCCATGTATTTTTTTTTTTTGATGATTTAAAAGAAGGTAGACTTTATTTAACGCGACGTTTTATGATTACATTAAAATATTACATTATTTCCCGAATTAATTTGGAAACGAACAAGATATTAGAAATAACTTTACACGAGCCGTTTATATGATTTTAAAGCAAATTAAACAATCGTCTATTGATTAAAATCGCACGAACTCACGTAATTCCTTACATTTTAAAATTTATTTAACCACGACTATAAATTACTCTTTTGATTTTGATTTAATTAGAAACTGATTGAATCACCTAGCTATTCTATTATAAATCGAAATATAAATGATTTAACTTTACTGCAGGCCTCCTCGACGACGCAGCACTATTAAATTATTTAATTTTTAATTTAATTTAATAATTATTTAATTTTAGCCCTAGGAATGGCCACTTAGTTTCCGACTAGCAGCACTTCGCGGTAGTAAAATATCACGTTGACTGTCCCCTTCTTCTCCACCCCTTGGTATTTATATTTTTTTCACCAGTCCCCGCGCAGAGCATTGCTTTTTACATGTTAATTTGTAAAATTAGAAACTTCGAATCATTGTATTATAATAAAATCTTTTTAAAACTATTTTGCTATCTTCTAATATAAATATTTTATACGTATTTCTAATAAATACCGAAATATTCCATATTAAAGGATACGACATCGCTAAAAGCGCCCCCTACTTAGCATTCGTATTTTGTATTTCCCTTTCAATAATTTCTTGTTTTTCTACCTATGACGTTTATTACTTTATGCACTATTAATTATTTATATTTTAACTATTTTATCTAATCACAAAATAGATATATTTCTTTAATAATGTAAATTAACTATAAAATGCTAATTTCTTATTTTTCAAAACTACCCTCTTTTATCTTACTCAAATTTAATTATTTCCTACTTCACATATTTATTCATTTCCTAATTACATTTATCATAGAATTTTTAATATTTAATTACTAACTTGTGTATATAAATTTATATTTTTAATTGTAATAACTAATTGTATACTTATAAACCTATATTGATAATTTCTCATCTTTATTGTGAGGTGTTATTGACTAAATTATTTTATTTTATTCCTTTTATCATTAAATTTCCAATTCTAATCGGCTTTTGCAAGTGATATTACTTCTTCTGCATTAATCTAGCATATCTATTCATAAGTTTCTTAACTCTCAGCTCCGTTTTAACAAGGTAAAATACCGTTTTTGTGAATTTTCCTCCTAAATGACATTTCTGTTTTTGCCAATAACTTATTCATTCTCTAACATTTCTAAAATTTGTTAATTATACTACGATATACATGTTATCTAACGTCTGCAAATCACTAACTACTTACTCCAGTGTGTAAACTTTATTCATATTTTGATTTCATAACATAATTGTCTATTTTTTCAGAGATATGCTTTTGTTCTTTGAACTTTTTATCAAATGCAAAACACATACTTCCTTACGGAACCCAAGAACGACACACTCGCCAAAAACATATACTGAAGTGTATATTCAACAAATAAGAAGAAAATCCTAAAGTGTTAGCTATTTTCCAGAATGTGTTTTGACTGCTACACAAATCAATGAATACTGCATTCCCAACATAATAAAGGTAACATATTTTGTTAATTCACCATAGACTAGATGCTTGTGGTTATTTCTAATGCATTTTGCATGCCCTAATCTCTGAATTACCGAAGAAAATCGGATTTTCAAAATGCAACGCCTCCATGTTAACATATTTTTGTTTCAGCGTCATCTATTATCGCACGCTGAAACTACATGAAAATGAAGAATGTCTGACAACGATTTATATGAATTACCCAAGTTAATGACGCCAGATGTCATCATTCTTAATTTAATTTTAATATATCCTATTAAAAGAATGTCATTATCATTTTTATTAATCAATATTCGATTGATTGAATATGTAATTTAATATATTCAATAAACTACACGCTGTAATTTAATATATTCAATAAAATACACGTTTCTCACATGTAATTAATGTCTTTAATTGAAATTTTGATTATTTTATTTACATATATGGTTTTAATTGTATTATTATATCAAACCCCCACCTTTTGACAACGTTGGGTCCGTCACAGTCGCCCTACTAGATTTTATGTAGTTTATCGAAATAAAATATAATTAACCTACAAGACGGCAGTTGTCAAATGGTTTCATAAAAATTCACCTTAATGACATGCCGTCACAGTCCTAGAAAGCATTATTTCCTGGCAACATTTCCTCATTCACACCCTTATTCGGCCGGTCACCAGTAGAGGGCGCTGCGCATAAGCATGCGTCTCATTGGCCAAGCAAAATTTCTCATTGGCTGCCTAACGATCATAACGACGCCACGCTCGTCAATTAACATTAACAAAACGTTGGAAAGCCGCTGAATTGTACCGCAAAACCGTTTCTCAAAGTGCCATCGTCTCCCGCAAACCAGTGTAGTGTATGCGCAACGCAAGAAAGCTAATCTGGCCAAAATCCTGCATATCTCCTTACACAGCTCCAGTGACGGTAAGAGTTCAAATTTCTTTATGATTGTTTCGCTAGGGTTTGAGAGGCGGCATCGGGTGTACAAAGAGTGAGGGTTTGCTCCGGCTGAGTAGCCATTCATATTATTAACAGAGTCAGATCTGCAAATCAGCAACTTTACAGGAGAGCGCTCCGAAGTTTGAATTGCTTATATTTTTTTTACTACAAGAATTAAATTTTCAAAAAATATATTATTTATTAATATATGTTCGAGAGCTTATTTGCAATGCAATTAAATAACATTATTACTTATCTAAATATTTGAAAAGCTAGTAATGGCTTTGTTATCCGTACATGGCTCATCATGATTTGTCGGATCTGTCACATCCAACAAAGTTACATGGACAAACATATTTATTCTTTGTAAGAAGTTCCACATACAACATTGTTATTAGTAAATCCTGTTTAAGTTTATGTCGTATCTAAATTGATATTATAAATTAAACACATTTTTTAATAAATTTGTTTCACAAATAACAAACAATCAAACATAATTGACAATTTAGGAACAAAATGAAAACAATCTTTATCATAAAATTTGTAAAAGTATTAATTATAAAGTCTACCTGTATGAATGGCACTTAATAATCACATTTCAGGTTTCATTAGCTTAGATAATCAGTCTTAGTAATTGCTTTCTTACAAAAATAGAAAATATTCTTAATAATTATCTTGGAAAAAGTTTTCTAAAAATCAACAAAAACAAAAAAAAAATACGCTGTTACTCTCAAAACAAAACAGTTCACAAAATAATCTCTCTAAAACATCAACAATCACAATCATTTTACTACAGTAATTAAAAAGTTTAAAGAACAACAAAAAGTTTCATTCATATTAAAATCAGTCTTTAATATTAATCAGTCATCTTCTGAAACTATCTCTTGAGCATTGTTACAAAATTTTAAGTTTTCATAAAAGCTATGGTACTTCTCCGGAATTATTCCATTTTGACACAAATTCATTAAATCTTTATGTTTATCACGACTGATAAGAAGATCTCCATTATAGGCTTGCTTGATTTGAAAATCACGAGACAGTCTGTTTGTACTTCTGTTACCAGATCTCAAAACGATTACAGTTTTTGGTTCATCTTCAAAATTATATTTATATTCTATCCTATCATAGTGCTGTGCATGTACTTTTACCTCTCTCAAACGAGTCCACTGTATTTTCTCATTGTCTGTGTTTTTGTTCCAATTTTTATTACTTAACAAAGACTTAAAATCAAGTATATCAGAAGTTGTCATTTCTTTTACTATATAAGGTCTACCTTCAGCTTTAGCCCAACGAACGAGGCAATACCATTCTTCTGGTACATAAATGAGCTTTCGATCACTAGCCCGCTCAATAGTGGAATGTACACTGTCCCCCTCGTTCTGGGTATGTCCTTTCTCAAGAAATCGGTGTGTGATAGTTACCCCAAATTCTTTCACAGCTAAAAGGTACAGAGCAAAAACAATTCGGTTTCTATTTTGCCCGGCGCAGTTATCAGACCAGAATCTAAATGATTTCACTCCTTGTAAAGCTTTTTGTTTTATGAATTGATAGATACAACTGGAGACTTCATTTGCGCCACGTTTTGCGATGGCCTCATGCCACATAAAGCAGGTAGCTTCTTTTGTAGCTAACTCATATAAAGTGAAATTTAGGGTAGATAATTTTCTTTTATAATAAAACACACTCACGTCTCCATGTGGTGTAATTAAAACTTTTTCGAAATCAAAAGTAGCAGCAATAATTTCTTTGTTTGTCTGGGCTTCATTTTTATCCTGTTGTTTTAAATGACGCGCAACATTTTTAGCTGTTTGATGTTTTAAGAACGCAGACTTTTCTTCTTCTGTCGGAATGTTCTTATTATTATATATATGACAAATATCACAAAGATCTTTCTTAGGTTTATGAAAGCCTATATTGAAATTAGCATTTAATATATCACGATATTGTCGTTTAGTTAATGCTTTGCTACCATATTTATCAGCATCAAACCATTCGCAATACAAAGAAAACATCCGAGATGCACTTTTCACCCCTTCCAAGTACAATTTATTTGAATTTTGTCGAACATAGTGAGATTCCACTAAAGGAAATGAGTTTACATGATCACACACGCTTCTGATCATATCATCGTCTATTATTCGTTTCTTGTGTTCATATTTACCACGTTTATCTTCCCTTACATTTATTTCTCCGTCGTACTTTTTCCATGCCGTAGATATAATTCGCTCCCCTGTAGATATTGTATTTATAAACATTGTCTTGCATACTTTTGTTTTTTGTTTCTCCTCATTTGGAAGAAAATAGCGGAACGTATTTTGCCGGTCATGTTTCGTTACCTCAGTAGTTTGACGGCGTTTTGGTACCTTTTCTGTGTATTGAATCACAAACTCCCATTGCCTTTGACGATCACCAAGTTTCCAAAACTTTTCAAAAACGTTCATGCGCTGTCTTTCACTAAATTTAGTAGAACATTTTAAACGACATTTTTCATTACATACTTCTTGTAACTGCTTTTCTTGTACTTGTTTTCCTCTATGGTTAGTAAAACCCTTTCCTTGATTCTTTAAAGTTTTCCTCTTAGTTACCACCCAATCCTCTTTATGTTGAAGTTTTTTCTTTCCTATATCCGTTTTAAATCTGGACTGGCGAGTTTGAACACTTTTCGTGGAGGTAGGTGTGTAAACACTTGTGGTAGAAGTCATAGAAGGTGTAGGCAGGTTTCCATACAAGTCATCACTAGTCAAGATTGGCGGGTCTTCGTTTTCAATAAGGGTTACACAGAAAGCCTCATTGCAGGTTTGATGCATAGGTGATGGCATAGGAGTTATTTCTAAATGAATTTCATAGTCACAAGCAATATTATTTTGGGATTGTGTAACAGAATTAGACGAGGTAGAAGCAATAGGCTCATTGTATTCGTGGTTATCGAAGGGCTCATTCTCATTAAGTACATCTCCAAGCAACTCATGCAGCTGAATTAATTCATTACTATTAGGTGCTGGAGATTCTCTATTAACTAGGAAAAAAAAAGAAAAAAATTAAGCTTTAAGCAATAAACAAAATATAATCTGTCATTAAGTAACAGTTTTTTGGTTAATTAGCATGAAAATATGACAGTAAAATCAAGCCCGTGTCACATTTGGCAATAAAATAAAGTTAGTGAAGTGCAAATACAAGATTTAAATATGTAAAATTGTTAAATTAAGCCTTTTTTATACCACAACCGTCACATAAAATATATTATCTATCGTGCAACAATGCAACATGTACCATATCCCACAAAAAGTAAAACAAAAAAGTTGTTAACATTGTATGAAGTACCACTTTCAACAAGTTAGATTTATATTGGAACAAACAAAAAAGCCGGATGTGGTACTACCGTCATATATAATATCACAAATGGCAATTAACAATGTAGGAAGTATCACATACGACAAATTGGGAAAATATTCCAACCAACAAGAAAGTCGGATGTGGTACTACCGGCATAGTTTACATTCTACAAGACCGTAATTAATGTTGGATATGGTACATCCGACAATATCAATCGGAAAATGTAATATATTTTATCAATTAAGTAATTTAATAATAATATTATAATAATATCACAATAAAAAATGTTATTCGACCAACTACTAAGACTTCATGATTGTAAATAATAAAATAATTTACCTGTTACGTCCTGTTCACCTAGATTAGGTGAAATATTTCTATCAATACTGTTTTCGTTGTCTCCATTTTTGTCTTCATAATGTTTTGTTGCAAGTTTAATTAAGCGTGCTGATCTACTCATCATTTATATTGTAAAAAGAACAAAAAATCTTTACGCAATAATATTTGCGCAAAACTAGCTCGCGACGAGTGCATGTTCCTCTAACATAGTCCGTACTGGCACATCCGCGTGCGCATACCCCCCTCGCGCCCCGCTAATAACGTCGGGAGTTAACATTCGTCATTGTTAATAGGAGATGGTGGCATATATGACATTGTTAATGTGGCTATTTTAAAAACTACGAGGAAAAATTACCTTTTTGTTGCTGCTATAGAAAAACAATGCTTTTTTAGGGTAATTAGTGAAATAAAACCAAAATGTCGAAAATGGCATATCCTACATTGTTAGAAGTAAGTCAACCGCCTTCCACTTCTCAATTAAAATTAAATTCAAAATTAAATCGCCTCAATAACAATAATTCGCGTAATAATATATCTAAAAATAATATTCAAAATAATTACAGTCCACTGCTACAATCATTTGTTACTACTACACATGACGAAAAACGCTATTTTCTTTGTCCATGCTGCCAGAATTCCCACAGCATATATAAATGTTTAAAATTCCAAGGTCTAGACGTTCCAACTAGACGTCAATTAGTTAATGATCTTAAACTTTGTTTTAACTGTTTGAGTTCGGGGCATGAGATTAATGCCTGCAACTCTAAGACTACCTGTTTGATTTGCGGATCTAAACATAACACTTTGTTGCATATTGACATGCCAACAGAAAGTGCTACATTAACTAGTACTATTACTAGACCTAGTAATCAACATACCATAAAATTACTAGGCTCCGCTGTAGTTCGTTTATGCGATATAAATGGTGAGATACAATTTGCACGAGCCCTCATTGATAGTTGTTCAATGGATTCGTTCATTACAACTGCATACGCACGAAAACTTGGTCTGCCTGTGCAACACTGTAGGATGTCTGTCACCGGTCTGGGACAGAACAAGGTAGACGAAATACAAGGTATAACCTTTTGCTCGATTACGCCTAAACATAGCGATTACCCGCGCTTCGACTTATCCTTAGTTGTTTTAAAGAAAATCACTTCCAATATGCCTAGTGTACCTATCCCTTCGACAATTCGTGATTATTTTAAACATTTGAACCTCGCTGATGAAAATTTCGATAGACCAAACTCAATCGACATTCTGCTAGGTGTAGATTGCTTCGATCAAATCTACCTTGGGCCACGTTATGCGCCGGGTCCTGGGTTGCCATGCGCGTTATCCAGCGTATTTGGTTGGGTGATAACTGGTCAATATAATGACCGCTCGTTTATTCGTGCTCCATCTCAGTCAGTTACATCTCTCGTCGCGTCTACATGTGCTCTCGACGAAATAGTTCAACAATTCTGGGAAGCTGAAGAACCTCCAAAAGTTCATATATCTGTTCCAGAAGATGATATTTGCGAACAAATTTACAAAAGATATACTTACCGTAAACTAGATGGTCGCTACGTTGTCCCTCTTATGTTAAAAGAGGACGCTTCTCTATTAGGGGATTCTCACCAATATGCTCTCAACTGTTTCTTGAGTTTGGAAAAACGCCTTGCTCGTGACCCAAACCAAAAAACTGAATATGTAAAGTTTATGCACCAGTACGAGGAACTCGGCCACATGCAGCCGGTAACAGCTTCTTCGCCTACTGACCAAACTTATCTTATTGCTCATCATCTTATCGTTCGCTCTGAGAGTTCCACAACCCCAGTTAGAGTTGTTTTTAACGGCAGTGGCCCTACGTCTAATGGTAGATCACTTAATGATGTAGTTCACGTCGGTCCAAAATTGCAAGTTAATATCATTGACTTAGTCACAAAGTTTAGACTGCACAAAATTGTGATAACGGCTGATATCTGCAAAATGTATCGGCAGATCCTAATAATATCGCAAGATAGGGCTTTTCAACATATTCTTTGGCGTAACGAACCCAGTGAACCGCTCCAGGAGCATGAACTCAAAACAATTACATATGGTGTAAGTAGTGCCCCTACTTAGCTATACGCACACTACGACAACTTGCTGAGGATCATGGTGCTACTTTTCCTCATGCTGCACAAGTATTACGTGAAGATACTTTTATGGATGACATCACCACTGGCTGTTCGTCTGTAGACGAAGCTATAAAACTTAAAGAAGACCTAATTTCCTTGTTAAAGTTAGGCCAGTTTGAACTTCGGAAATGGAGTAGTAATACTCCGCAAATCCTTACTGATATTCTAGCGGAGCATTGTCAAGCACCTAAAATTTTTTCCGAATTAAACGATGAGTCTTATCTTAAAATCTTAGGTATCAAGTGGGATCCAGTTTGTGATCGCTTTACTTATTCCTTTTCTAACAAATTCAACGTGGAATTCACTAAACGTTCGATCCTCTCAATTATTGCTAGAATATTCGACCCTCTCGGATGGATTGCTCCTATTGTATTTTCAGCTAAAGTACTCCTTCAAGAAATGTGGCATCTTGGCCTTTCTTGGGATGAACCTATTCCTAAGAACATTGCCAAGAAATGGCATACACTCGCCGGGAATTTTGCGGACCTTCAAGAAATCAAGTTACCAAGATTGATTTTGCCTGAAGATCCAACAGAGATTCATCTTGTGGGGTTCTGTGTTGGATCATCTAAAGGATATGGCTGTTGCGTTTATCTCTGCGTGGTTACTTCTGAAAGTACTAAATCTAGTTTAATTATAGGAAAGTCTAAGGTAGCTCCCCTTAAACCAGTTACAGTTAACCGTCTAGAGCTTAGTGCAGCTGTTCTTTTGGCTCGTGTTCTACGTTATATTCATAACTTACTTAGTCCGAAAATCAAAATTGGTTCGATAATTGCATTTTCAGACAGCAGTACGGTCCTATCCTGGATCCATACCTCTCCTCATTTGTTGAAAATGTACGTTGCCAATCGTGTGGTTCAAATTACTGAATTAGTTAGTACTCATATGTGGCATCATGTCTCAACTTATGAGAACCCAGCTGACTGTTGTAGTCGAGGTTTGACTTGCGGAGACCTTGCTTCTCACCAACTTTGGTGGTCAGGTCCTATCTGGATGTCCCAACACCCGAAAAATTGGCCATCTGTTCAAGTTTTTGTACCAGATGCAGACCTTCCAGAAGTAAAGGATCCTTCTAACACATGTATGCTAATTACACATTCTGAAGACTTATTTAATCTAATATCTAAATTCTCTTCCCTAACTAAATTACAACGAACTTTTGCTTGGTGTTTACGTTTCATAACAAATCTTAAATCAAAGAGTGTAGATCGCCATTTTAATTCGTTGTCCGTTGCAGAATTGGATACGTCCCTAAAATTCCTTGTCAAGCGTGTGCAACAAGAGCACTTTTCTTCCGAATTAAAACAAATTTAAAATAATTTGCTTTGTTTAAAATCGATCCAAAAGTTATGCCCCTTTATCGATGAAGACGGACTTTTAAGAGTGGGGGGACGTATACGCAATTCAAAATTGTCAAAAGCGCATGCACATCCATTACTGTTACCTAAGTTATCGCCTTTATCGCGCCTAATAGTTGACGCTTATCATTTAAAATATTTTCACTGTGGACCCCGCACCCTCCAATCTCTTATCCAATGAAAATTCTGGATTTTAGGAAATAGATTATTAATCCGTTCTCGTTTATCGAAATGCATTGTGTGCTTTAAAGCTAAGCCGGTTCCGTGCCAACCGATAATGGGCGACCTTCCCGCTGAACGAATACAGCCTGGAAGATGCTTTCAAAGTACGGCTATAGACCTAGGAGGACCTTTCACTCTTAAAGAAAGTCGCCGTCGCAACGCTCGCACTTTTAAAGCGTATATTTGTCTCTTTATTTGTCTTTGAGTCAAGGCTGTGCACATTGAAGTTGTCACAGAACTCAGCACCGAAGCTTTCCTAGCTGCTCTCGACCGATTCGTGTCTCGCCGCGGCTTATGTCAAACCGTGCTCACCGATTGTGGTACAAATTTCATAGGCGCCGATCGACAATTAAAGGAAATCCATGAGTTGTTGAAAAGGCATCACCGAGAAATCGCGGACGAGCTGAGTAATAGAAACATTATATGGCACTTCAATTCACCCGGTGCTTCTCATTTCGGTGGCATTTTCGAGAGTGGAATTAAATCTACAAAATATCATCTAAAAAGAGTTGTGGGTTCACAAGTTCTGACACTCGAAGAGATGTTCACCGTACTCTCTAAAACTGAAGCGATATTAAATTCTAGACCTCTTTGCGTTCTTTCGACAGATCCAAAGGAAGTGGACGTTCTTACTCCTGGACATTTTCTTGTCGGTGGCCCGCTTGTTGCTTTGCCTGGAGTGCCACTGGAGAATGAAAGGTGTCCCCGCTCTCGCTGGCAAATGCTACAGAAGTTAACTCAGTCCTTCTGGCATATTTGGCAGCGCGATTATTTACATACTCTTCAACAGAGAAACAAATGGTTCAAAGCTCAACCCAATCTACAAATTGGAGACGTAGCCTTGCTAGTAGAACCCAATTTACCACCTTTGCACTGGAGGTTAGGGAGAATCGAACAACTCCATTCTGGCAACGACGGTGTAGTACGAGTCGTTACTATCAGGACTGCGAATGGTAACTCACTTCGTCGTCCTGTCGTAAAATTATGTCCCTTACCTAACTAAATGCTCTATTCTCTACTATTTAGTATATTTAGCTTAAGTTTTATTATGTTCATTAATCTTAAACTATATTTATAAGTTTTGTTTAACTTTCACATTCCGAGCACAATACAATTGATCTTGTTCTGAAATCCTGGCGAATTTCAAGTGGGGGGAAAATGTTACGACATGCCGTCACAGTCCTAGAAAGCATCCTTTCCTGGCAACATTTCCTCATTCACACCCTTATTCGGCCGATCACCAGTAGAGGGCGCTGCGCATAAGCATGCGTCTCATTGGCTGCCTAACGATCATAACGACGCCACGCTCGTCAATTAACATTAACAAACGTTGGAAAACCGCTGAATTGTACCGCAAAACAGTTTCTCAAAGTGCCATCGTCTCCCGCAAACTAGTGTAGTGTATGTGCAACGCAAGAAAACTAATCCGGCCAAAATCCTGCATATCTCCTTACACAGCTCCAGTGACGGTAAGAGTTCAAATTTCTTTATGCTTGTTTCGCTAGGGTTTGAGAGGCGGCATCAGGTGTACAAAGAGTCAGGGTTTGCTCCGGCTGAGTAGCCATTCATATTCGTTCACCTACTCTCAATTTTATTTAAGTTTAAATTTAGTCGCATAGAATATATTATCCCTAATCTATTAGATTTCCCAAAAAAAAAATCCTTATTTACCCAAATACCCTCTTGGGAGAATTATTTATCTAGACTAACTAAATTCCGAGATAGTACTTACTAAATTACGAACAACTCCGCATCTAATTCTCTATTTCCTCTATAGTACGTTTTTATCTAACCCGAATGACTGTTATTCTCATGCCTCCAAATTCAAATAAATTTCCCAAACCATTTTATAATACAATAACCACTTACACATCTCTATATAACTTTCCGCGCATCTTAATTCTATCTTCCACACTAACATTCCTTCCCTATTCAATCCAGTTATTAACTCCATCGTTCTATGTATAAGGTAAGTCGAATTCAAGGTAAGTCGAATTACTCCACCACGTTCCGTGCCCGTGCAATGAGGCTTCAACTCCTGGCACGGTTGTCCGGGCCCGGGCTTCCCCGGGTAAGTTATATCACACTCGTGGACACGGAAAACGCCACGAATTGACTCCCTACGTCACTCCGGTTAAGGTAGTGCCGTTGACTCCCAGTGCGCATCGTGGTACGGCTTTCCGTTGAAATGAATGTTTGCACACCCATCCAAGTACTGACCGCACCAAGCGACGCTTAACAATCATGATCGACTAGCTAATGCACGTTCCACTGTGCCAACTAGCCGCTCATCGTTCTATGTATAAAGCCTCAACTTTTTTTTTTTTTTTTTTTGATAACGCAGGGGGAATGTCTTTTCTTGCGACACTCCCTCGGGCCCTGGGGAAGGGTAACCGAGGGGAGTGTGGGACTCCCAGCGCAAGGGATCTCCACGCATCACTACCGCCGTGGGCGGTAGTAGTCGCGAGATCCCGTCCGCCGGACTACCCACTAAACCTAACCTGCGCCTCTTTCCCACGCTTTTACGGGGCGCCACGAGAACTAGAGCAATTGCTACTACATTCGTGACGCCCCTACGTCTGGCAATCTTCAGGACACCCCGAAGGCAAGGTGCCAAGGTGCTTCATCAACAGGGGAGGAAGTCCGCGGGTTCCCCCGGTCCCCGCGGCCCCCTGTGACGGCACTAAGGGAGGTGGGCTGCGTAGCGACGCCGCCGGCCGCCAGTCCGCCGTCGCCGAATCGGGTCTGCGTACGCATCCACCTCCCTGGTCCTCTCCGCGGCCTCCTTCAGGGACATTACCGTCTCGCTGAAGGAGGAAACCGCTCTCCATCCGTCCTCGCTCGACAGCATGGCTTCGACCAACTGCTGGAGCGAGGACACAGGACCGACAATACTTTCTAGCTGATGACGCTGAGGTCCCCATGCGGCGCACTCCACCAGCGTATGATACGCTGTATCGCTGGGTGCGCCGCACTCTGCACATTCTGGCGTCGGTTCACGCCCCGCTGTCTGATGCAGATACTTACCGAAGCACCCGTGCCCGGTAAGTATCTGCGTCAGCCTGTACGTTATGGTCCCGTACTTCCTCGAGACCCAACGAGACAGGTGGGGGCGAACCGCCGCCACCGTATCTACTCCTGCTTCTGGGGACCTCAGGTCATCAGCCCATGCTTGGATCAGGACCTCGGTCGCCAAGACCCTGATCCTTCTTACTACTGCCGGACACGGCCTCTCTCCTCTGTCTCTGGTGTCCTGCCGGTAGCGGTGCACTGCCGCGAGCGTCTCCGCCTGGAGCTCCCAGGGCGGATCACTCGCGAGCAGTGTTGCCGCTGTCCACGACACTGTCCGGTACCCTCGGATGGCCCGCACCGCCAGGACCCTCTGAGAACGTCTCAGATGGGTCCTGTTCTTGCGGTGAAGAGCATCGACCCATACGGGGGCGCCGTACAGCGCCATGCTCCGCAGGATACCAGTATACAACTTTCTACAGACCGTGCCCGGCCCTCCCATATTGGGTAAGAGTCTGGCCAGGGCGGCAGCGGCACCTAGCAATCTCGGGGCCAGCTGGGTGAAGTGGGCCCCGAAATTCCATTTTGCATCTAGGACAAGGCCCAGGTACTTCATCTGGGCCTTTACCGCTACCGCCACTCCCTGGTCAGCGACATGCGTGCCCCGAGGCGGTTGTCTACGACGTCCGTGGAACATGAGGGCCTCCGTCTTCTCCGGGGAGACCCTCAAGCCCAAACGGCGCACTCTCTCGACTACCAACGCCGTCGCGGCGTTGCCTAGTTCCACGGACTCGTCGTAGGTTCCGCCTCGGGCCGTGACGAGGGTGTCGTCTGCGTAGCAGATCACCCCCATCCCGGGCAAGACTGGCTCGCAGAGGAGCCAGTCATAACCAATATTCCACAGGATCGGGCCCAGCACCGAACCCTGTGGAACACCGCACACGACACGTCGCCTGTCCTGTCTTGGAGGTACACCTTCAACAGTCTTACAAGGTAAAGAGGCACTCCATGAGACCGGAGTGCCTCTAAAATCGTTTCGAAAGGTAGACTGTTGAAGGCATTTTGGATATCCAAAGATACCACCAAGACAGACACCTCTATGCTCTCCGCCTCTCTCGTGAGGCTCCTCAGCGCGAACAGGGCGTCCAGAGTGGATCGCCCTGACCTAAATCCGTACTGAGCCTCCGAGAGTCTAGGCCCACCAGAATCAAGGTGCTGGACGAGGCGGCTCGCCAAGAACTTCTCGAACACTTTTGCCAACTCGTCCAACAGCACGATGGGCCTGTAGGCGGAGGGATCTTCGGGAGGGCGGCTCTCTTTTGGGATGAGGCACAGCCGGCCCTCTTTCCACTGCTTCGGGAACTCACCTGTCCTGATGCAGGCGTTGAAGAGTTCCCGAAGCTGGTCGCCTAGATGTTTGGCGGTCAGGAAGAGGATCCGGCCTGGGACCCCGTCCGGTCCCGATGCCGTTTTCCGGCCCCGGAGTCTATCCAGGGCCATTTCCATTTCTTCCTCGGAGACTGGGGGAGGATCAGTCTCCGAGGGTACATTCCGAGGAGGACACATCGTCGGAGGAGTGAAAGCTCCCGGGTCCGGGAAGAGTCCGTCAATGATTCTGCTCAGGACCCCGTCTGGCAGGGACTCCGTGACCGGGGTAGAGCAGACGCGCATTTTCTTGCGTGACACCCGGTACGGACGTCCCTAGGGGTCCCCATCCAGCGTAGACAAGATTTTTTCCCGGGCCCGGGTCTTCGCCTTATAGATGGCTATCTGAAGAGCCTTCTTGGTTGCTCGATACTCCTCCAAGCGATGTTCCTCCTCACCTCTGTCCGGAGGATGCCGACGTCGGCAATTCTTCAGAGACCGGCGAGCCCGAAGGGCTGCCTCCCTCAGACTGCCGATCTCCGCGGTCCACCAGTAAACCGCTGGTTTTTGCCGACGTCGACGCGACCGTGGCATCGTGGCATCACAGACCCTCGTAAGGGTTCTGCGCATGCCTTCCGCCAGATCCTCCGGACGGCCATTTCCTCAGCCAGCTCGGGATCGTGCCGGCTGATGGCCCATCGAGGGAACTGACCGTGATTGCGTGGGGGGTTTGACCCTGTTCCATTGGGAGGAGGGGAGATTTCAAACCTTATATAAAGGTGGTCTGACAGAGTCTCCACCTCCTCCTCGACTTACCAATTCGTCACCCTGCGTGCGATCGCATGGGTGGCAAACGACAGATCTACGACGGAGCCACCCCGCTCTCGCACGCAGGTGTGGACCGAACCTCGGTTCAAAAGGGTCAAACCACTTTGAAGCGCCCACGTTTTCACAGCCAGTCCCCTCAATTCGGTGACACTGTTTCCCCAGGAGCGGGATTTGGCGTTGAAGTCGCCGAGTACGAACGTCGCCCTCGGCGACTGTCTGCCCACGGCGGCCCTGACAGAATCCAAGAAACGCTCGAATTCTGCCAGGGGTCGGTTGGGGGAAAAGTACACACCTATGAAGGTGTGCTCCCCCCACCCTGCCACCGCGTAACCCCGCCCCCGCTCAATCTCGATGAGCGGGGTGCCAGCGCCCGAGCTGGCCACCACTGCCACCGTGTCGTCCAGGTCCCCAACCCAGTTGCTCTGGGCGGGGACGTAATACGGCTCCGATATTACGGCCAGACCAACCTCCCACTCCGCCATGGACTGCAGGAATAGATCCTGAGCCCCGGCGGAGTGGTTTACATTCCCTTGCAGGAGTCTAGTATGTCGTCCGGGCATGTTAGTGGGACATACTAGACTCCTCCTGGTGTCTTCCTACCCCGACGTTCGCCGGGCGCACAAACTTGCCGCGGACGTGTGGAGGGAGGCAGCCCCTCGACAGCGCCACGTGGTTTGCGTCGAGACCCGACTCGGCGCAAACCACACAATGAGCATTGGGCTCCTTACATTGAGCGACCCTGTGTCCGCTTCTACCGCAGCGGAAGCACAGGGCCGACCTGTCGACTCGCCCATCTGGGCACATTACTGTGATGTGGCCCGTGTAGAGGCACCGCATACAGCGTATGGGTCGCCTCTCACGGGCCGAGACCTTCGCTGAGTTGAAGCCCACGCAAATGTGCTTCAGCTCAGTTAGCATTTTCGCGACCGGGATAGGGCATTGGACGTAAGCAGCGCCCATCCCCCCCGGTCCCACACCGATACCGCCAGATTTAACATGCTCGCGAGGGCAGTTCCCTGCGCGAGCGATAGCCTCCTCTAATAACCAAGGCGTGACCGAGCCCTGTGACACGAATGTCTCCTTTCTTCACAGGCCGGGCGACCTCGGCCACGCCTGTCAACACTGCGCTGAGGGCCAAAGCCAACCGGTCGGCCTTCTCGATGCCCTCCGGCCCTGGTGGCAGCTCCAAGAGCCGGGCATCGTTGGCCGTCCGGTTGATCTTAAGGCCCTCTTTGAGGCCCATCACTTGCAGGTCCACTACCTTCGCGGCCTGCTCAAAAACCTGGCGGTATGTTACCCCGTTCCTGGCGGCCTCGGGCAGCAGCGTCACCATTACTGCTGCTGCCTTGGCCTCCACTAGCTGGGCCGGCTTCCTCGGAGGAGGTCTCCTCACCGGCGCGTATCTCTGCTGGGGGGCGGAGTATTGAGGTGCGGGGGTCAGGGCAGGGTATCCCCCTGCTCCTCTTGCGCCCCGCCCTCTCCCTCTGCCCCTCCTACCACCTCCCACCACTGTCCACTTACCCTGGTCTTCCTGGGAAGGGTAAGGGGCAGTGGGGGGGATCGACCACATTGGGGGGGCAGGAGCCACCCCCTGTCTTCTGGGGGCCCTCTGAACGCCGGAGGGGCCCGGTTTCGACGGGGGGCGCGGAGGGCCCACCACTTTTGCATACGACGGGGGAGCGGGAGTCGCCACCGTTGGGTTTGGTTCACACTCCATCGCCAGGGGCTCCGTCAGATCGTCGGAGACCTGGGAGGAGCAGCCGTGGGCGGCGTGGCACCCGAGGTCCCGGGTGCCGCTTTGTTCCTTTTGTCCGCCGCAAGCGGCGGACGAATGACCGGGGGGGGAGAGTAGGCGGTCCTCAAGGCCCACGAAGCGGGCGTTGATGAACTCCCCCATCGACAGGATTATGGAGTGTTTCAGCTCCTCCACGTCGAATGGGGGAAATTCGGTGGTGGAACTCCCCCCCTTTTTCTGGGGCGGGGGCTCTCCATCGCCAGCCGCGGCCTCCTTGGCCGCAGCTTCCCTGGCCGCGGCCTTCTTGGTCGCGGCTTTTCCTTTGGCGCTGGCCTCATTGGCCGCAGCCTTGTCCTTGGCCGCGGACTCTTTGGCCGCGGTCTTCATTTCTTCGAACTCCCTACGGTCCGACCGAATCTCGGCCCGTAGGGAGTCCACCTCTCTCTTGAGCTTCAGATTATCGAGGCTCAGTTTCCTCGTTTCGGCGTCGACGGTCCTCTTGGTGAGACTTTCCGTCACCTCCATTAGGGCCGCCGCCGCCTCTTTCAATTTCTTGATATAACCCCCCTTGAGGTTCCCCGAGGTCTGGGCAACGTTGTAAATCGCTGCCACATGGACGCCGGCCATGGTGCGGAGCTACTCCGCATCCAAAAGGTCGACGTCCGTGACTCTCGGGTCCATCTCAGGGGGTATATCTTTTCCTGCAGGCGCAGAGGCCTTTGTCTTCTTCTTAGCGTTCTGGCGGAGGTCGCTGACAAAGGCCTCTGCCTGAGCCTCGACATCTGCAGTCTCTTCGCGGGACAGCGTCGTCCCGACGCTTGCTCCGCGGTGACGGACCCCCAGGAGCACCTTGGCGCGCCGGGTCCCTGGCCTCTGGGTGTCCTCCTGGGTCACCACCTTTCTACCTGACTCATCCGAGTCAGAAGCAGCATTCTCCCCTCGGGAGCGTGCGTTAGCCCGTTTCCGGACCTCGCACACTCCCGAAGCGCGACTCTGTGCCGAGCCGGCCATCAAGAGAGGGTCCCCCCCATGGGGATGAAGAGGGGAGGTCAAAAACGGTCAACAAGTCCAAACACGCAAGTAGAATCAATAACCAGTGACAAAAAGTCAAGTAAACAATCAGAGTAGAAATAAAACCAAAACAGACAAATCCGGGTCAACGAGTAGGCAAGAATGTCAGAAATCCGATAAGCTAGCCGAGTCGTCAACGAAAAACATACAAAACACCATCCAGAATACTTTCGAAAAAGAATCAAAATCTCTAAAAATGTTGTTCCTCGAAAATGTTGTTCGAATTTATCCACCACTTATCGCACCCGTGCAATGAGGCTTCAGCTCCTGGCACAGTTGGCCGGGCCCGGGCTTCCCCGGGTAAGCTATATCACACTCGTGGGTACGATTAGCCACAAATTCATCTTTCTAAAGCTAACCGACACACAGTTTTCCAATGTCCGGGCTTCCCCCATCCATGTACTGACTGCGGCCGGTGTCGCTTAACATTCGTGATCGGCTAGAGCGCGGCATTCCGCCTGCGTCAACTAGCCGCTCATAAAGCCTCAACCTTTTTTTTTTTTTTTTTAACGCAGGGGGAATGTCTTTTCTTGTGACACTGCCTCGGGCCCGGGGGGGGGGGGTTGACCGAGGGGTGTGTGAGACTCCCAGCGGTCGGAATCTCCACGCATGGCTACGATGAGCGTAGCAGTCGGGAGATTCCGTCCGCCAGACTACCCACTAAACCTAACCTGCGCCCCTAATCCCAAGCGCTTTTATGGGGCGTCACAGGATATAGACCGTAGGTACACGACTGTGACGCCCCGACGCATGGCTTAACCCTAGAGTGGCCCTCGGGGAAGGCCACCCTCTTCACCAATAGGGGGGGAAGTACCTATGATGGAATCCCTAGGGCAGGAGGAGACGGGCGTAGCGACCCCTGCGCCGGCTTATGCGCCGCCGGCGAATCGGGTCTGCCGCCGCGTCTTCCTCCCTCTCCCTTTCGGCGACCTCCTTCTGGAGCATTACCGCTTCACAGAAAGAGGCCACCGCCGCCCAACGGTCCTCACTCCGCAGCATGGCAGTGACCATACTTTGGAGTGAGTCGACCGGTCCCGCCACGTTTTCTAACAGGTGACGCTGAGGTCCCCAGGCGGCGCACTCCGTCAGCGCGTGGATCGCTGTGTCCTCGGATGCGACGCAGTGCTTACACTCCGGAGTCGGCTCACGCCCCGCAGTACGATGCAGATACTTACCGAAACAACCATACCCGGTAAGTATCTGCACCATCCTGAACGTAAGGGTCCCTCTCTTTCGAGGGACCCAACGCGACAGGTGGGGGCGGATCGCCTCCACCGTCGCGGCTCCAGCCACTTGGGACCTCAGGTCCTCCTCCCATTTTACCATCAGGGCCGCGGTCGCCTCGGCCCTGACTTTCGCAACCTCTGCCAGGCACGGCCTCAAACCTCTCCCTCGGGCATCTTGGCGGAAGCGGAACACCCTGGCGAGCGTCTCCGCTTGGAGTTCCCACGGCGGATCACCCGCCAGGAGTGTCGCCGCCGTCCACGACACCGTCCGGTACCCCCGAATGGCCCTCACCGCAAGGACGCGCTGACAACGCCTCAGCAGCGTCCTGTGCTTGCGGTGAAGGGCATGACTCCACACGGGGGCACCGTACAGTGCCATACTCCGTAAGATGCCCGAGTACAACCTCCTACAGGCCGCACGTGGCCCTCCCACATTCGGCAGGAGTCTGGCCAGGACAGCGGCGGTCCTTATGAGTTTCGGGGTCAGCTGCTCGAAATGCGCCCCGAAACTCCATTTTCCATCCAAGACGAGGCCCAAATATTTCATTTGGGCCTCTACCGCCACTGCCACTCCCTGGTCGACGACGTGCGTGTCCCGGGGTGGTCTCCTACGACGCCCGTGGAACATCAGGGCCTCAGTTTTCTCGACGGAGACTCTGAGGCCCAGACGCTGCATCCTTCCTATGACCAACGCGGAGGATGCGTTGGCCAGCTCCACGGACTCTTCATACGTACCACCCCGGGCCGTGATGAGGGTGTTATCCGCGTAACAGAACACCCCCATCCCGGGTAGGACTGGCTCTCGGAGGAGTCAGTCGTATCCGATGTTCCACAGGATCGGACCCAGAACCGATCCCTGTGGAACACCGCACACCACACGCCGACGCCCAGCGATCTGACCATAGCCGCCCCCCTCCCAGAGGACGTATCTGTCCTGGAGGTATGCCCTCAACAACCTCATGAGGTACAGAGGCACTCCCTGATAGCGGAGTGCCTCCAGAATCGTCTCAAACGGGAGGCTGTTGAAGGCGTTCGCTATATCCAGCGATACCGCCAGGACAGACTCCTCAATCCCCTCTGCCTCTCTCGTGAGGCACCTTAACGCATCCAGGGCGTCCAACGTGGAGCGCCCTGGTCTAAACCCGTATTGTGCCTCCGAGAGACCAGGCCCGTCGTTGATCATGTGCTTGACGAGGCGACTGGCCAATATCTTTTCGAAGATCTTTGCCACCTCGTCAAGCAGGACGATGGGCCTGTACGCAGAGGGGTCATCAGGGGGGCGGCCCTCCTTCGGGATCAGACACAGCCGGCCCTCCTTCCACTGCTTCGGGAACTCACCTGAAGTGATGCAGGCATCATACAGTCCTGGAAGCTGACCGCCGAGATGTTTGGCGGCCAGGAAGAGGGCCCGGCCTGGAACCCCGTCTGGTCCCGGTGCCGTCCTACGGCCCCGGAGGCAATCCAGGGCCGTTTCAAGTTCCTCTTCTGAGACAGGGGGAGGTGCCGTCTCAGAAGGAATAACCCCGGGAGGAGGATTCATCACGGGGGGAGTATGGGCTCCCGGATCCGGGAAGAGTCCGTCGATAATCCTTTCAAGGACCCCGTCCGGCAGGGACGCCGTGATCGGGGCGGCGAAGGCAGGCAGCTTCTTGCGTGCCGCCCGATACGGACGTCCCCAGGGGTCCCTGTCTAAAGACTCCAGAAGTTCTTCCCGGGCCCGGGCCTTCGCCTGGCAAAATGCCACTTGAAGGGCCTTTTTGGCAACCCGATACTCCTCCCCTAGCCTGATCTCCTCCTCCAACTCCGGAGGAAGCCGAAGCCGGCAGCGTTTGAGAGACCGGTGCAACCTTTGAGCTGCCTCTCGCAGGGCACCGATCTCCGCAGTCCACCAATGGACGCCTGGCCGCTGCCAGCGCCGACGCGACCGTGGCATGGAGGCATCGCAGACCCTTCCCAGAGATCTGCGCATGCGCTCCGCCAGTTCCTCCGGAGTTCCACCATCCACCGGATTGGTCCAGCCCTCGACGACCGCCGTCTCCTCAGCCAGCTGGGGATCCAGCCGGCTGACGGCCCAACGCGGGAAGTGCCCGTGGCCACGTGGGGGGTCTGTCGTCCTACTGGGAGGAAGGGAGACCTCGAACCTGATGTACAGGTGGTCCGAGAGCGTCTCCACCTCCTCCTCAACCGTCCAATTCACCACCCTGCGTGCGATCGCATGGGTAGCGAATGATAAATCCACGATGGATCCACCCCGCGATCGCACGCAGGTATGGACCGACCCTCGGTTGAGGATCGACAGACCACTTTGTAACGCCCACGCCTCCACGAGTCTTCCCCGCGCGTCGGTGACGGTGTTCCCCCAGGAACGGGATTTGGCGTTGAAGTCACCGAGGACGAACGTTGCCCTCGGCGACTGTCTCGCCACGGCGGCCCTGATGGAATCCAAGAACGTCTCGAACTCCGCCAGGGATCGGTTTGGGGAGAAGTACACAACGATAATGGTGTGCTCTCCCCAACCTGCCGCCGCGTAACCCCGTCCCCTCTCGATGGAAATGAGAGGGGGGCTAGAGCCTGATCTAGCAACCACCGCCACCAGGCCGTCGAGGTCCCCTACCCAGTTCTCCTGGGCGGGTATGTAGTATGGCTCGCTTACTACCGCTGGACCAATCCTCCACTCCGCCATCGACTGCAGGAATAGGTCCTGAGCCCCGGCGGAGTGATTCACGTTCGCCTGTAGGAATCTCACATGCTGCTGTACAGGCATCAGTCAGACATGTGAGATTCCCCGGCACCTGCTCCCACCACACTTCCGGTTCTACTGACCGGGGGAACGAACCTAGGGCGCACGATGCCAGGATGGCAGCGCCTGGACATCGTGACGTGGTTCGCTCTACGCCCCGATTCGGCGCACACCACGCAGTGCGCCTTGTCCGACCTGCACTCTATCAGCATGTGGCCGCTCTTACCACACCGATAGCACAGGTCGGACCTGTCCCCCCGGCCGTCTGGGCACGTCGCGGTCGAGTGCCCAGCGGCGAGACACCTGAAGCATCTCACTTGGCGCTTCTCATAGGCCTCCACTTTGACCGAGGTGAAGCCTATGAGAAGCTCACCAGCCTAAGCCAGGTGTTTCGCCACTGGGATCGGGCACATCACCCACGACGAGCCCAGACCCCCCGCTCCAATGCCAATACCCGCCGCCCTGATCTGGGAGCGGGGGCAGTTCCCTATGCGGGCCAACTTATCCACTATCATTTCCGGGGTGACTGAGTCGTCCAAACCCGTGAGCCGGATTTCGCCCCTTTTCACGGGTCTGGAGACCTCAGCCACTCCGGTTAGTGCCCCCTGGAGGAGCCCGGCCACCCAGTCCGCCAAAGCTGCACTCTCGGCACCGGGCAGGAACTCCAGGAGCCGAGAGTCATTGGCGGACTTGATGACCCTGAGCCCCCTCTTTAAGCCAAGGGCGACGACGTCCACGACGCCCCTTGCCATGGCGAAGACGTCGCGGTACGTCGTCCCCTTTTTCACGGCCTCCGGTAGTAAGCTTACCCTTACTACCGGAGCCTTCTCCTCGGTGAGCCTCCCCGGGTTGATTTTTCCCGGGGGCCCACGTCGACGCTCCTGTCGAGAGTCCCGGCGGTCCTCGCGACGGTCTTCCCGCCGGGAGGTGCGCGGCTGGGTTTGGGGTTGGGCGGACTGGAAGGGGGCCGAAGAGTTCGGTCCCCTGTCCACTCCCTTCCCCTTACCCTTCCCGCCTTTCCCTTTTCGCCCCCGCTCCACCACGGTCCACTCATTGTCCGTGGGGGGGGGCACTGCTCTCCACGGGGGCAGAGAATCCCTTGATCTGGGACCTCGGAGCCCTCAGAGAGGGGAACTCCTTGGTCCCAGTACATGAGAGGCCCGCAGACCCCACCTTTTTGGGAGGCGGGCGTGGAGGCCCGGCCTTCGGAGGCGGGGGTGGAGCCTTCTCCACCCTCTCGTCTACCACCATCACCTCCGTGGGGACGGAGGTGGGAGCAGCTCCCGAGGGGGGGTTAGAACCCCCTTCTTTTTCTTATCGCCCGCTAGCGGCGGGCGGACAATCCTTGGAGGAGGAAGACGATCCTCCAACGCCGCTAAGCGGGCGTCCACCAACGTCGAACCCGCGGGCCCCTACGATGGAATCCTAGGGTGGGAGGAGATGAGCATACAGACGCAATCGGCGGCCTGTGCGCCGCCGCCGGATTGGGTCCGCTGATGCGTCCTCCTCCCTTTCCCTTTCGGCGACCTCCTTCTGGAGCATTACCGCTTCACAGAAGGAGGCCACCGCCGCCCAACAGTCCTCACTCCGCAGCATGGCGGCCACCATGCCTTGGAGTGAGCTGACTGGACCCACCACGTTAACCAACGAGTGGCGCTGAGGCCCCCAGGCGGCGCACTCCACTAGCGTATGAACCGCTGTGTCCAGGGGTGCGCCGCATTCCTTGCAAGCCGGGTTCGGCTCCCGCCCCGCAACACGATGCAGATACTTACCGAAGCAGCCATGCCCGGTAAGTATCTGCACCATCCTGTACGTTAGGGTCCCTCTATTTCGAGAGACCCAACGAGACAGGTGGGGGCGGACCGCCTCCACCGTCTCAACACCAGCCACTGGGGACCTCAGCTCCTCCTCCCACTTAAGTATCAGGGCCGCGGTCGCTTCGGCCCTGACCTTTTTCACCTCTGCCAGGCACGGCCTTAGGCCTCTCTCCCGGGCATCCTGTCGGAATTGGTACATCCTGGCGAGCGTCTCCGCTTGGAGCCGCCGTCCAGGACACCGTACGGTATCCCCGAATGGCCCTCACCGCAAGGACGCATTGACAGCGCCGTAACAGCGTCCTGTTCTTGCGGTGAAGGGCCTCACTCCACACGGGGGCACCTTACAGTGACATGCTCCGCAGAATGCCCGAGTATAGCCTCCTACATGCCGCGCCTGGCCCTCCCACATTCGGCAGGAGTCTGGCCAGGGCAGCGGCGGTCCTAATCAACTTCGGGGCCATCTGGGTGAAGTGGGCCCCGAAGTTCCACTTTCCGTCTAATGTGAGGCCCAGATACTTCATCTGGGCCTCGACCGCCACTGCCACTCCCTGAACGACGACATGCGTGTCCCGAGGTGGTCGCCTACGACGCCCGTGGAACATCAGGGCCTCCGACTTTTCTGCGGAGACCCTGAGGCCCAGCCGCTCCACTCTGCTTACCACCAACGCAGTGGCTGCGTTGGCTAGCTCCACGAACTCCTCGTAGGTACCACCCCGGGCCGAGATGAGGGTGTCGTCTGCGTAGCAGATGACCTCCATCCCGGGCAGGACTGGCTCTTTAAGGAGCCAGTCGTATCCGATGTTCCACAGGATCGGACCTAGAACCGACCCCTGAGGAACACCGCACGCGACACGCCGACGCCCAGTGATCTGACCATGACCGCCCTCCCAGAGGACGAACCTGTCCCGGAGGTATGCCTCCAACAGCCTCATGAGGTACCGAGGCACTCCCTGGTACCGGAGTGCCTCGATTATCGTCTCAAACGGGAGACTGTTGAAGGCGTTCGCGATGTCCAGCGATACCACCAAGACAGATTCCTCGATCTCCTCTGCCTCTCTCGTGAGGCACTTCAATGCGCTCAGGGCGTCCAGTGTGGAGCGCCCTGCACGAAACCTGAACTGTGCCTCTGAGAGACCAGGCCCATCGTCATTTAGGTGCTTGACGAGGCGGTTGGCCAAAATCTTCTCAAAGACCTTGGCCACCTCGTCAAGCAGCACAATGGGCCTGTAAGCAGAGGGATCTGCTGGGGGGCGGCCCTCCTTAGGGAGCAGGCACAGCCGGCCCTCCTTCCATGGCTTCGGGAACTCACCTGACCTAATGCAGGCATCAAACAGTCCCCGAAGCTGGCCGCCTAGATGTTTGGCGGCCAGGAAGAGGGCCCGGCCTGGGACCCCGTCAGATCCCGGTGCCGTCCGACGGCCCCGTAGACGGTCCAGGGCCGTCTCTAACTCCTCCTCTGAGACGGGGGGAGGTTCCGTCTCAGAGACAACAATCCCTGGAGGAGGATCCATGACTGGAGGAGTATGGACTCCCAGGTCCGGGAAGAGACCGCTGATCACCCTATCAAGGACCCCATGCGGTAGGGACTCCGTTATCGGGGCGGCGAACGCACGAAGTTTTTTGCGTGCCGCCCGAAATGGACTTCCCTAGGGGTCCCTGTCCAGCGACTCCAAGAGTTCCTCCCGAGCCCGGGCCTTCGATTGGCTGATTGCCAACTGAAGGGCCTTCCTGGCAGCCCGATACTCCTCCGCCAACCTAAGCTCCTCCTCCAGCTCCGGAGGAAGCCGACGCCGACAGCGCTTTTTTTTTTTTTTTTTTTTTAATTGCAGGAGTTCAGCAGACAGGCAGACGGCCCACTTGATGGAAAGCGGTTACCATCGCCTATGGACATTTGCAACACCAAAGGTGCTACAAATGTGCTGCTGCTCTCTTAAGGGAGACTGGAACCTGGTCGTTTCGTCGTCGTCTTCGTCGCTTTAGAGATCGGTGAACCCTTTGAGCTGCCTCTCGCAGGGTACCGATCTCTGCAGTCCACCAATGGACGCCCGGGCGTTGCCAGCGCCGACGCGACCGAGGCATAGAGGCATCGCAGACCCTTTTCAGGGTTCTACGCATGCGCTCCGCCAATTCCTCCGGAGTGCCATCCACCCGATTGGTCCAGCCCTCAACGACCGCCGTTTCCTCAGCCATCTCAGGATCGAGCCGGCTGATAGCCCAGCGCGGGAATTGCCCGTGGCTGCGTGGGGGGTCTGTCATCCCGTTAGGAGGAGGGGAGACCTCGAACCTGATATACAGGTGGTCCGAGAGGGTCTCCACCTCCTCCTCAACCTTCCAGTTTTCCACCCTACGTGCGATCGCATGGGTAGCGAACGACAAGTCCACAATGGATCCTCCCTGCGATCGCACGCAGGTGTGGACCGATCCACGGTTCAAAATCGACAGACCACTTTGCAGTGCCCACGCATCCACGAGCCTACCCCGCGCGTCGGTGGCGGTGTTCCCCCAGGAACGGGATTTGGCATTGAAGTCGCCGAGGACGAATGTTGCCCTCGGCGACTGTCTAGCCACGGCGGCCCTGACGTAGTCCAAGAACGTCTCGAACTCCGCCAGGGATCGGTTTGGGGAGAAGTACACCCCAACGATGATGTACTCTCCCCAACCTGCCACCGAATAACCCCGTCACTTCTCGATGGACATGAGAGGGGGGCTAGTGCCTGATCTAGCAACCACCGCCACCAGGCCGTTGAGGTCCCCTACCCAGTTATCCTGGGAGGGGATGTGGTACGGCTCCGACACCACAACTGGACCAATCCCCCACTCCGCCATGGACTGCAGGAACAGGTCCTGAGTCCCGGCGGAGTGGTTTATATTCCCCTGGAGGAATTTCACATGTCGTCCAGGCATTACGACGACATGGGACAAGGGAGGAAGTCCGCGGGTTCCCCCGGTCCCCGCGGTCCCCGCGGTCCCCTGTGACGGCACTAAGGGAGGTGGGCTGCGTAGCGACGCCGCCGGCCGCCAGTCCGCCGTCGCCGGATCGGGTCTGCGTACGCATCCACCTCCCTGGTCCTCTTTGCGGCCTCCTTCAGGGACATTACCGTCTCGCTGAAGGAGGAAACCGCTCTCCATCCGTCCTCGCTCGACAGCATGGCTTCTACCATCTGCTGGAGCGAGGACACAGGACCGACAATACTTTCTAGCTGATGACGCTGAGGTCCCCAGGCGGCGCACTCCACCAGCGTGTGATACGCTGTATCGCTGGGTGCACCGCACTCTGCACATTCTGGCGTCGGTTCACGCTCCGCTGTCTGATGCAGATACTTACCGAAGCACCCGTGCCCGGTAAGTATCTGCGTCAGCCTGTACGTTAGGGTCCCGTACTTCCTCGAGACCCAACGAGACAGGTGGGGGCGGACCGCCGCCACCGTCTCAGCTCCTGCTTCTGGGGTCCTCAGGTCATCAGCCCAATCTTGGATCAGGGCCTCGGTCGCCAAGACCCTGATCCTTCTCACAAATGCCGGACACGGCCTCTCTCCTCTCTCTCTGGTGTCCTATCGGTAGCGGTGCACTGCCGCAAGCACCTCCGCCTGGCGCTCCCAGGGCGGATCACTCGCGAGCAGTGTCGCCGCCGTCCACGACACTGTCCGGTATCCCCGGATGGCCCGCACCGCCAGAACCCTCTGAGAACGTCTCAGATGGGTCCTGTTCTTGCGGTGGAGTGAATCGACCCATACGGGGGCACCGTACATGGGGGCGCCATGCTCCGCAGGACACCAGTATACAACTTTCTACAGACCGTGCCCGGCCCTCCCACATTTGGTAAAAGTCTGGCCAGGGCGGCAGCGGCACCTAGCAATCTCGGGGCCAGCTGGGTGAAGTGGGCCCCGAAATTCCACTTTCCATCTAGGACAAGGCCCAAATACTTCATCTGGGCCTTTACCGCTACCGCCACTCCCTGGACGGCGACGTGCGTGCCCCGGGGCGGTTGTCTACGTCGTCCGTGGAACATGAGGGCCTCCGTCTTCTCTGCGGAGACCCTCAAGCCTAAACGGCGAACTCTATCCACAACCAACGCCGTTGAGGCGTTGGCTAGTTCCACGGACTCCTCGTAGGTTCCGCCCCGGGCCGTGATAAGGGTGTCGTCGGCATAACAGTTCACCCCCATCCCGGGCAGGACTGGCTCGCGGAGGAGCCAGTCGTAACCAATGTTCCACAGGATCGGACCCAGCACCGAACCCTGTGGAACACCGCACACGACACGTCGCCTACCAGAGATCTGACCAAAACCGCCCTCCCAGAGGATATATCTGTCTTGGAGGTACGCCTCCAACAGTCTGACAAGGTACAGAGGCACTCCCTGAGACCGGAGTGCCTCTAGAATCGTTTCGAAAGGTAGACTGTTGAAGGCATTTTGGATATCCAAAGATACCACCAAGACAGACTCCTCTATGCTCTCCGCCTCTCTCGTGAGGCTCCTTAACGCGAACAGGGCGTCTAGGGTTGAACGCCCCGCCCTGAAACCATACTGAGCCTCCGAGAGTCCAGGCCCGTCGGAATCCAGGTGCTGGACGAGGCGGCTCGCCAAGATCTTCTCGAACACTTTTGCCACCTCGTCCAACAGCACGATGGGCCTGTAGGTGGAGGGATCTTCGGGAGGGCGGCCCTCTTTAGGGATGAGGCACAGCCGGCCCTCTTTCCACTGCTTCGGGAACTCACCTGTCCTGATGCAGGCGCCAAAGAGTTCCCGAAGCTGGCCGCCTAGATGTTTGGCGGCCAGGAAGAGGACCCGGCCTGGGACCCCGTCCGGTCCCGGTGCCGTTTTCCGGCCACGGAGTCGATCCAGGGCCATTTCCATTTCTTCCTCGGAGACTGGGGGAGGATCAGTCTCCGAGGGTACATTCTGAGGAGGACACATCCTAGGAGGAGGAGCAAAGGCTCCCGGGTCCGGGAAGAGTCCATCTATGATTCTATTCAGGACCCCGCCCGGCAGGGACTCCGTAACCGGGGTGGAACAGGCGCGCATTTTCTTGCGCGCCACCCAGTACGGACATCCCCAGGAGTCCGCATCCAGTGTGGATAGGATTTCTTCCCGAGCCCGGGTCTTCGCCTGACAAATGGCCACCTGAAGAGCCTTCTTGGCAACCCTATACTCCTCCAAGCAATGTTCCTCCTCACCTCTGTCCGGAGGATGCCGACGCCGGCAGTTCTTCAGAGATCGGCGGGCCCGAAGGGCTGCCTCCCTCAGACTGCCGATCTCCACGGTCCACCAGTAAACCGCTGGTTTCTGCCGACGTCGACGCGACCGTGGCATCGAGGACCCTCGTAAGGGTTCTGCGCATGCCCTCCGCCAGATCCTCCGGACAGGTGTTTCTCTTTCGGTTGGTCCAGCCCTGGACGACGGCCATTTCCTCAGCCAGCTCGGGGTCGAGCCGGCTGAAAGCCCATCGAGGGAACTGACCGTGACTACGTGGGGGGTTTGACCCTGTTACATTAGGAGGAGGGGAGACTTCAAACCTTATATAGAGGTGGTCTGACAGAGTCTCCACCTCCTCCTCCACTTTCCAGTTCATCACCCTGCGTGCGATCGCATGGGTGGCAAACGACAGATCTACGACGGAGCCACCCCGCGCTCGCACGCAGGTGTGGACCGAACCTCTATTCAACAGGGTCAAACCGCTTTGTAGCGCCCACGTTTCCACAGCCAGTCCCCTCAATTCGGTGACAGTGTTTCCCCAGGAGCGGGATTTGGCGTTGAAGTCGCCGAGTACGAACGTCGCCCTCGGCGACTGTCTGCCCACGGCGGCCCTGACAGAATCCAAGAAACGCTCGAATTCTGCCAGGGGTCGGTTGGGGGAAAAGTACACACCTATGAAGGTGTGCTCCCCCCACCCTGCCACCGCGTAACTCCGCCCCCGCTCGATCTCGATGAGCGGTGTGCCAGCGCCCGAACTGGCCACCACTGCCACCGTGTCGTCCAGGTCCCCAACCCAGTTGCTCTGGGCGGGGACGTAATACGGCTCCGAAATTACGGCCAGACCAACCTCCCACTCCACCATGGACTGCAGGAATAAATCCTGGGAATCCTCCTCCCCGGCGGAGTGGTTCACATTTCCTTGCAGGAGTCTTGTATGTCGTCCGGGCATATTAATGGGACATACTAGACTCCTGCTGGTTTCTTGCTATCCCGACGTTCGCCGGGGGGACAAACTTGCCTCTCACATGCGGAGGGAGGCAGCCCCTCGACAGTGAGACGTGGTTTGCGTCGAGACCCGACTCGGCGCAAACCACGCAGTGAGCATTTGGCTCCGCGCATTGAGCGACCCTGTGTCCGCTTTTGCCGCAGCGGAAACACAGGGCCGACCTGTCTACTCGCCCATCTGGGCACATTACTGTGATGTGGCCCGTGTAGAGGCACCGCATACAGCGTATGGGTCGCCTCTCACGGGCCGAGACCTCCGCTGAGCTGAAGCCCACGCAAATGTGCTTCAGCTCAGTTAACATTTTCGCGACCGGGATAGGGCATTGGACGTAAGCAGCGCCCATCCCCCCCCGGTCCCACACCGATACCGCCAGATTTAACATGCTCGCGAGGGCAGTTCCCTGCGCGAGCGATGGCCTCCTCTAATAACCAAGGCGTGACCGAGTCGTCAAGCCCTGTGACACGAATGTCTCCTTTCTTCACAGCCTGGCGACCTCGGCCACGCCTGTCAACACTGCGCTGAGGGCCAAAGCCAACCGGTCGGCCTTCTCGATGCCCTCCGGCCCTGGTGGCAGCTCCAGGAGCCGGGCATCGTTGGCCGTCCGGTTGATCTTAAGGCCCTCCTTAAGGCCCATCGCTGGCAGGTCCACTACCTTCGCGGCCTGCTCAAAGACCTGGCGGTATGTTACCCCGTTCCTGGCGGCCTCGGGCAGCAGCGTCACCATTACTGCTGCTGCCTTGGCCTCCACTAGCGGGGCCGGCTTCCTCGGAGGAGGTCTTCTCGCCGGCGCATATCTCTGTTGGGGAGCGGAGTATTGAGGTGCGGGGGTCAGGGCAGGGTATCCCCCTGCTCCTCTTGCGCCCCGCCCTCTCCCTCTGCCCCTCCTACCACCTCCCACCACTGTCCACTCACCCTGGTCCTCCTGGGTGGGGTAGGGGGCAGTGGGGGGGTAGGTCGACCACATTGGGGTGGTCGGAGCCACCCCCTGCCTTCTAGGGGCCCTCTGAGCGCCGGAGGGGCCCGGTTTCGACGGTGGGCGCGGAGGGCCCACCACTTTGGCATACGACGGGGGAGCGGGAGTCGCCACCGTCGGGATTGGCTCACACTCCATCGCCAGGGGCTCCGTCAGATCGTCGGAGACCCTGGGAGGAGCAGCCTTAGGCGGCGTGGCACCCGAGGTCCCGGGTGCAGCCTTGTTCCTTTTGTCCGCCGCAAGCGGCGGACGAATGACCGGGGGGGGGGGGGGTGGGCGGCCCTCAAGGCCCGCGAAGCGGGCGTTGATGAACTCCCCCATCGACAGGATTATGGAGCGTTTCAGCTCCTCCACGTCGAATGAGGGAGATTCGGTGGTGGAACTCCCCCCCTTTTTCTGGGGCGGGGGATCTCCATCGCCAGCCGCGGCCTCCTTGGCCGCAGCTTCCCTGGCCGCGGCCTCCTTGGTCACGGCTTTCCCTTTGGCGCTGGCCTCCTTGGCCGCAGCCTTGTCCTTGGCCGCGGACTCCTTGGCCGCGATCTTAATTTCCTCGAAGTCCCTACGGTACAACCGAATCTCGGCCCGTAGGGAGTCCACCTCTCTCTTGAGCTTCAGATTGTCGAGGCTCAGTTTCCTTGTCTCGGCGTCGACGGTCCTTTTGGAGAGACTCTCGGTCACCTCCATGAGGGCTGCCGCCGCCTCTTTCAATTTCTTAATATAACCCCCCTTAAGGTTCCCCGAGGTCTGGGCAACGTTGTAGATCGCTGCCACATGGACGCCGGCCATGGTGCGGAGCTCCTCCGCATCCAAGAGGTCGACGTCCGTGACCCTCGGGTCCATCTCGGGGGGTATATCCTTTCCTGAAGGCGCAAAGGCCTTTGTCTTCTTCTTTGCGTTCTGGCGGAGGTCGCTGACAAAGGCCTCTGCCTGAGCCTCGACATCTGCAGTCTCTTCGCGGGACAGCGTCGTCCCGACGCTTACTCCGCGGTGACGGGCCCCCAGGAGCACCTTGGCGCGCCGGGTCCCTGGCCTCTGCGTGTCCTCCTGGGTCACCAGCTTTCTACCCGACTCGTCCGAGTCGGATTCGGCATTCTCTCCGCGGGAGTGTGCGTTAGTCCGTTTCCGGACTTCGCACACTCCCGAGGCACGACTCTGTGCCGAGTCGGCCATTATAAGAGGGCCTCCACCATGGGGATGGAGAGGGGAGGTCCAAATCGAGCAACAAATCCAATAAAACAAGCAGAATCGATATCTAGTGGGAAAAAGCCAAGTAAACAGTCAAAGTAGAAAACAAACCAAAACAGACAAATCCGGGTCAACAGGTAGGCAAGAATATCAGAAATCCGATAAACTAGCCAAGTCGTCAACAGTAATCATCAAAAACACCATCCAGAATACTTTCGAAAAACCTCCAAAATGTTGTTCGAATTTCAAAATGTTGTTCGAATTTATCCACCACTTATCGCACCCGTGCAATGAGGCTTCAGCTCCTGGCACAGTTGACCGGGCCCGGGCTTCCACGGGTAAGCTATATCACACTCGTGGGTACGATTAGCCACAAATTCATCTTTCTAAAGCTAACCGACACACAGTTTTTCCAATGTCCGGGCTTCCCCCATCCATGTACTGACTGCGGCCGGTGTCGCTTAACATTCGTGATCGGCTAGAGCGCGGCATTCCGCCTGCGTCAACTAGCCGCTCAAAATGTTGTTCGAATTTATCCACCACTTATCGCACCCGTGCAATGAGGCTTCAGCACTATTTGTTTGTGTTGTACCAATATATTGACGACCCCCCCGTTGACTTTAGAGATAAGAAAATGTTTAGGACACCAAAGAAACCTATACAGAGGGAGGAGGCATCGCCTGCGCTGTCGGAGTCATCAACATCCCCAGGATCGCCATTGAACATCACAGGGCGATCCACATTGACTAAAAGGACCCCCCCCCCGGAAGCCCATGCATCCAGTGGGGGAAGGAGCATTGACGAGAGGAGGTTTTCCACCTCCTCATATCCAAAACCACAGCCACAGGCGAGCAAAACTGTTACCCTAATGTTTTCACCCCCAAGAAAGGCCCTGTCAGAGGAGCCCGGGCTGAAAAAGGACCCCGGAAACAGAACCTACACAAAAATCGCGTCGCCAGAGGGAACGCAGAAAAAAGCGACTAAATATAAAGACAGGATGACAGAGGCAAAGGCCTGTCTGACCAAGGCGAACCTGCATCTCAGTAACTCGAGGAACCTGAAAACTGAGATCAAGATGGGCGTACTGAGTGCCGTCGAACGCTTGTACACCTTGGTCAGGGAGACTGAAGGGGCTCTAAAGGAAGCACTGGAAACGAACGAAGCGGGAAATGGCCCAGCGAGCGAACAGCAACAGCCCAGAAACTACAAATGTGTCGAGACACAGACGTGCAGTACTACGCAAGAAAAAATGAGAGAAGGAAGCAAGAAAGAAGAACCAGGGGAGGCCATATATGTGAAAAAGCTGGAGGAACATACTCAGCTCTTGAAAGAGAGCTTTGCCAAGATTGAAAGTCTCCAGCAAGCCATTGACCAGCACAGGGAGGAGCTAAGTGAGGCAAAGGTATCAAGACCTACCTACGCCAATGTGGCGGCAGCCAAGCCGGAAGTCCCAAAATACAGGACACTCCACTCTGTGTCGGTTATTGGTAATAGCGAGGACCGCTCAGGAGAGGAAACTCTCAAAGAAGTGAGGCAGGCACTAAACGCCAAGCAGGGTGGCGTAGAAGTGGAGCGGGTCCGGAAGACCAGGGATGGGCGGATCATCATTGGCTGTAAAACCAAAGAAGAAAGGGAGAAGGTGAAGATGAAACTCGGAAAGGAAAAGGACCTGACAGTGGAGGACATAGTAAACAAGAACCCACTGGTCATGATCATTGGTGTACAAAAAATCCTAACCGACGGAGACCTACTCCAGGCACTGCGGAATCAGAATAAACTGATCTTCGAGGGCCTGGAGGAGGGCTCCGCCGGCATGGAAATTGCATATAAAATAAGGGGGAAAAATCCACGCACCAACAAGGTAATCCTTAGAGTTTCGCCCATCCTCTGGCAGCGTTTCACTAGCGCTGGAATTGTTAAGGTCGACCTGCAAAACTTGCAGGTTGTCGATAGGTCTCCCCTGACCCAGTGCACCATATGTCTGGGCTTCGGACACGGCAAGAAGCTGTGTACCGAGACCCAGACGGTGTGCAGCCATTGTGGCGGCCTCCACTTAAGGTCCGAGTGTTCGGAGTACGCGGAAGGCGCGCCACCATCGTGCAGAAACTGTGTGAAGGAGAAGCGGACGGAAACCGAGCACAACGCCTTCAGCGAGGCGTGCCCGGTCCGAGCACGGTGGGACACCATAGTGCGCGCGACCGTCGCCTACGACTAGGGCGCCCAGGACAACAACACAATAACAATGGGGCGGAAGTCCCACCTCGTTGTGCAATTAACTAACTGGCAACTAGTTAAATTGGTGGAAACTACATATAGGTACCAGCCAACGAGGAGGGGCCGACGCCCTTTTTATTGTGCGTGGAGTCTTGGGTAGTCCCTGGAAGTAAGTGACACGGTACGTGGGGGCTGCCAAGAAGAAGGAAGGCCTGTACAGGAAGCGTCTGCGAGTCTACACCCCGGCCTTGAATACCAAGAGAATTAATGCAACTCTTAGAGTTGCAATAGTTCTCATCGTGTGCAAACTGGCTCCATACTACAGCATATCGGGAGAAGGTGGAGAAGGGGACATCAAACCACGGCAGTAGTATAACAAGGAAACAAACACCTGCAGTATAAACACACACGAAAAGATGTACTTTTTATATATATATAAAAAGACACTTTGTAAAACACATCACAAAAACACTAACAGACAGACATAAACACACTCTAGTAACAACAAACAAGAATAAATACACAAATCAACACATACAACACAAAAACAAAACATATAATAAAAAACACTTACCTGTCGAGGAACTGAGGCGTCCAGATAGAAAACCGTCGGCTGCAGAAGTCTGGGGCACCTAGCGTCGGCCCGGGGAGACGCGGACTCGTCGACGAAACCTGGAACAGAGAAGAAAGAAGATTAAAGTAGGAAATGGTAACAACAAGCGACAATAAAATAATAACCAAATAACTAGTACATACAAACAAATAGTATTAAAATAGAATAGTTACGATATAACCCTGTAGATATATATGTTTATATATTCTTACAGTGTTAGTATAAATAGCAAAGTAGAAAATAAGATAGTATACAATAGTAAGTAGTTATAAACAGTTGATACCATAGGATAGTATTAGATAGAACAAGTAGTCTCGACAATTAAATTAATATAAGTTACTAGAATAGACATAGAAAGAGTATAATGAAAAGACAATAACTTTAAATCATAAATCTACTACTTACACAACATACACTTACAATACACTCCACAAATATATAAATATATATATATATATACAAATATTTATATACATATATATAAAACATAATTGAAAGACATGTATGTATCATTTATAGGTAAATCATGTAATAGAATAAAATATTAAATTTACAATTATATTAAATATATATATTATAACATGTATTATATTTATAGTATGGATCCGCCATGTCATCCTAAACTACATAATAGATAGCAACTTTTAGGAATAAATTAACAAACAAATGATATTGAAAAACTTAAACTAGGTCAAAAATAAAAATAAATAAATAAATACGATACCAATGAACCAAACGTTATGATACAGAATCGAACCTGAAACTAACTAAGATTGCTAGGACAATAAAAAGATAAGAGATATGGAATTCGGACAATATACTGACATGCGGAAATATGCTAGCAAATGTATGTATATGTAGGACAACCCGTACCCCCTGATCACCAACCCTAATCAGCCAGCGCTGAGGGGAAGGAGTGCGGGGGGCCCGGGGTAAAGTAGTATACGTAGTCAAAATGTATTCAAAGAATGTATATAGATAGAATATGTATAAATAGTAATCAATATATATTTAATGTAATATGAACAAACTATAGAAACTAAGAAATAGATTTAATATAGTATAATATGTAATAGAATAATAAAATGCGTATAAACATCTATATGTACGCATATGTATGCGAACATCATGGCGGCCTGACCGGCGCCCGCCAATGGCGAACCAGATCGGGTGGCATGTGGTGACCCGGTGCCGTGGTGGAGTACCATTGGATGAGCGCCGCTCTCACTGGAATGGCGCCCGCAAATAGCGTAGAAGAACGGGCGGATTGGCGTCGACCGAAGGTGAGGTGCAGGGTGATTGGAAGCTCGCCGGATTCGGTGCCCGCCAATAGCAAAGCAGAACGAGCCCAGGGCGGCAGCCGCCGGAGCAGTGGAACGTGATTGGACGTGGGCGGCGCCCAATGGTTCGGCGCTAGCCATTGCGAGATCCCCGGTGAAACGTGACTGGACGCATAAGCCCATGGTCAAGCAATGGGAATATATATTTATAATTAAGTATTAAATGTAATTAGAATCTATACCAATAGGAAAATAGTAGTAATAACTTATAAAAACGTTTTAAAATGTACTAGAATAACAATCCGATTAATTGAGTAATGTATGGAGCACATAAAGGTATAATATGTACAACAGTATGTATGTATTAGAATATAAAAGATATGTATGTACCACTACCGTACCCCTCTGTCCACCGACCCTCGACTAGCCTGGTGCTGTCTGGAAGGGGGGGTGGCCAGGGGGGCCGGGGTGAAATAGAAACTATAGCTATAATAAAATATATATAAATAAATATAAAATAAATGTAATAGAGTATGAATATGTATTCTGAAAATTATATTATGTATGTAGGGAGGCCTCCCCCTCCCCTCCCCCGTCTCACCAACTGTTCATCAGCCCGGTGCTGATTGCAGGGAGGGAGCCGGGGTGAGGGGGGGGGGGGTGGGAGCAATAAAACAATTATCTTCAAAAAATATTTGTTGGACAATATGAGATGTATGCGAATAATAGAATATATATGAGATATAACTTTATAAATAGGTATTTTCTAAATATGAAATAGAACAACATGGGTATAGATATATATAAGATATGTATGTATAGAATGTAATCGAATAGAACCTATAGATAAATAGATACCGATATGTATAAATAGTTTATATAATACTTATTAGAAATAAATTATATGTAATAAAAATTGTAACATCAAGTAAGGCAATTGCCTTGGTATAATTTATATAAGAAATTTATGTAAGTATATTTGTATGTGTCTGGTCATCTTCTCTCGACCACCACCACTGGACCGGATATACCGGGAAAGCGATGGTGGTCTGGAGAAGGCAACGTGGATACATATGTATATATATAGGAATGTATGTAATGGAATTAAATAACACCGCACACTTTGTTTTCATTTTATGAGTATATACGTAATATTTTTATGTAATACATTGAATAGTATAAATATATGTAAAATATATATCTATGTGTCCGATCATCTTCCCTGGTCCAGCATAGCCGACACAAACGCAAACCGTGGGGGTGGTGCTGGCCTAGGGAAGGCAACGCGGGCATATACGTATGTAAATATATAGCATAATAACAAGTAAGTATATAACACACCTAGTATATATATATATGTAAGTATAAAAATGTATAGTAGTAATATGTAAGTTTATAAATATAACTCCCAATAACCCAAATCCTTCCAATACCGATCCTAACCACTTCCAACATTTTTTTTTTTTTTTTTTTGGCCAGGGGAAATCCGTTTGAGGACTAAGCCACGACAGGCATAGAAGCCTGGGGGGATGTTCGCGACCCGTGTGAGTGTGGGATTCGCCAGATCGGGGGTGGCACTAGCGTGCCCGGTCAGAACCGGTGCCACGCTATTGCCACTCCCCAGTTAGGGATACCCACTAAAACCCCTGGGTGTTCCGTCCTGCGCCTTATGCCAGGGCTACGTGAATGCGGGATTCCCAACTCCGCGTGCCCTGGCAGGCGTGGGCCCCCCTCACTGGGCCTCTTCCTATGCCAGGGGACATATCCCCCGGCTACTACTAAGTCTAGTCCATGCGTGGGGCGGTTTGTAACGCGCCCCACGGGAAGAGAGATGAGCGCGCGCGGAACACTCGCGCTCTCATCTCGACGGCATATGCGGGTGAGTGAGAACCCCTATACCCCTAGGGGCCCCACCCGCGCCGCCCGCTTACGGCGGCCGAAGGTCACTGTCTGACCTCCGGCGTCGGCGCGTCCTCCTTTGCCGGGAGCGGAGCAGGGAATTACGCTCACGCTCCCGTTCCGCCTCCTCCTTCGCGAACATGACTTGCTCGCAGAAGGAGGAGACGGCGTCCCATCCGGTGGAGCTCCCGACCATGGTGCGTACCACGGCCGGGAGCGAGGTGTCTAGTCCGGTATGGGCGACGAGCTCCCGGCGCTGCTCCGTCCAAGCTGGACATTCCTGGAGAGTGTGCAGCGCCGTGTCCTCGTCGCCCGTGTCACAATGATGGCACCCTGGCGTGGCCTCGCGGCCGAGGCGACACAGGTACCTTCCGAAGCAACCATGCCCCGTCAGGACCTGCGTCAGCCTGAACCATTTTTTTTTTTTTTTTGGCCAGGGGAAATCCGTTTGAGGACTAAGCCGCGACAGGCATAGAAGCCTGGGGGGATGTTCGCGACCCGTGTGAGTGTGGGATTCGCCAGATCGGGGGTGGCACTAGCGTGCCCGGTCAGAACCGGTGCCACGCTATTGCCACTCCCCAGTTAGGGATACCCACTAAAACCCCTGGGTGTTCCGTCCTGCGCCTTATGCCAGGGCTACGTGAATGCGGGATTCCCAACTCCGCGTGCCCTGGCAGGCGTGGGCCCCCCTCACTGGGCCTCTTCCTATGCCAGGGGACATATCCCCCGGCTACTACTAAGTCTAGTCCATGCGTGGGGCGGTTTGTAACGCGCCCCACGGGAAGAGAGATGAGCGCGCGCGGAACACTCGCGCTCTCATCTCGACGGCATATGCGGGTGAGTGAGAACCCCTATACCCCTAGGGGCCCCACCCGCGCCGCCCGCTTACGGCGGCCGAAGGTCACTGTCTGACCTCCGGCGTCGGCGCGTCCTCCTTTGCCGGGAGCGGAGCAGGGAATTACGCTCACGCTCCCGTTCCGCCTCCTCCTTCGCGAACATGACTTGCTCGCAGAAGGAGGAGACGGCGTCCCATCCGGTGGAGCTCCCGACCATGGTGCGTACCACGGCCGGGAGCGAGGTGTCTAGTCCGGTATGGGCGACGAGCTCCCGGCGCTGCTCCGTCCAAGCTGGACATTCCTGGAGAGTGTGCAGCGCCGTGTCCTCGTCGCCCGTGTCACAATGATGGCACCCTGGCGTGGCCTCGCGGCCGAGGCGACACAGGTACCTTCCGAAGCAACCATGCCCCGTCAGGACCTGCGTCAGCCTGAACGTCAGGGTGCCGTGACTTCGTCTAATCCAGCGTCAGCCTGAACCACTTCCAACATATCCCAACCTAAGCCAACTCCTTCCAACCAAAGCCAACCATTCCCAACCTCATCCAACCTGACTCCAAAAACATGTATAACACTACACACATGTATTAACACACATGCACAATAGTATTAAGTAGTAGTTAAGATATGTTAAGTAGAAATAAGATAAATGTAGTAACGAGACTCGGGCAAATCTTGATCGCCCGGGCCAAAAGGGGATAAAAAAAAAAAAAAAAAAAAAAAAAAAAAAAATGAGGCTTCAGCTCCTGGCACAGTTGGCCGGGCCCGGGCTTCCCCGGGTAAGCTATATCACACTCGTGGGTACGATTAGCCACAAATTCATCTTTCTAAAGCTAACCGACACACGGTTTTCCAATGTCCGGGCTTCCCCCATCTATGTACTGACTGCGGCCGGTGTCGCTTAACATTCGTGATCGGCTAGAGCGCGGCATTCCGCCTGCGTCAACTAGCCGCTCTAATATGATAGAAAATGTTGTTCGAATTTATCCACCACTTATCGTACCCATGCAATGAGGCTTCAGCTCCTGGCACAGTTGGCCGGGCCCGAGCTTCCCCGGGTAACCTATATCACACTCGTGGGTACGATTAGCCACAAATTCATCTTTCTAAAGCTAACCGACACACAGTTTTCCAATGTCCGGGCTTCCCCCATCCATGTACTGACTGCGGCCGGTGTCGCTTAACATTCGTGATCGGCTAGAGCGCGGCATTCCACCTGCGTCAACTAGCCGCTCAAAAATGTTGTTCGAATTTATCCACCACTTATCGCACCCGTGCAATGAGGCTTCAGCTCCTGGCACAGTTGACCGGGCCCGGGCTTCCCCGGGTAAGCTATATCACACTCGTGGGTACGATTAGCCACAAATTCATCTTTCTAAAGCTAACCGACACACAATTTTCCAATGTCCGGGCTTCCCCCATCCATGTACTGACTGCGGCCGGTGTCGCTTAACATTCGTGATCGGCTAGAGCGCGGCATTCCGCCTGCGTCAACTAGCCACTCAAAATGTTGTTCGAATTTATCCACCACTTATCGCACCCGTGCAATGAGGCTTCAGCTCCTGGCACAGTTGGCCGGGCCCGGGCTTCCCCGGGTAAGCTATATCACACTCGTGGGTACGATTAGCCACAAATTCATCTTTCTAAAGCTAGCCGACACACAGTTTTCCAATGTCCGGGCTTCCCCCATCCATGTACTGACTGCGGTCGGTGTCGCTTAACATTCGTGATCGGCTAGAGCGCGGCATTCCGCCTGCGTCAACTAGCTGCTCAAAAATGTTGTTCGAATTTATCCACCACTTATCGCACCCGTGCAATGAGGCTTCAGCTCCTGGCACAGTTGGCCGGGCCCGGGCTTCCCCGGGTAAGCTATATCACACTCGTGGGTACGATTAGCCACAAATTCATCTTTCTAAAGCTAACCGACACACAGTTTTTCCAATGTCCGGGCTTCCCCCATCCATGTACTGACTGCGGCCGGTGTCGCTTAACATTCGTGATCGGCTAGAGCGCGGCATTCCGCCTGCGTCAACTAGCCGCTCATAGGGATTTTTGCCTTTTTTTTTTTTTGGCCAGGGGAAATCCGTTTGAGGTCTAAGCCGCGACAGGCACAGAAGCCTGGGGGGATGTTCGCAACCCGTGTGAGTGTGGGATTCGCCAGATCGGGGGTGGCACTAGCGTGCCCGGTCAGAACCGGTGCCACGCTATTGCCACTCCCCAGTTAGGGATACCCACTAAAACCCCTGGGTGTTCCGTCCTGCGCCTCATGCCAGGGCTACGTGAATGCGGGATTCCCAACTCCATGTGCCCTGGCAGGCGTGGGCCCCCCTCACTGGGCCTCTTCCTATGCCGGAGGAAGTATCCCCCGGTTACTGCTGAGTCTAGTCCATGCGTGGGGCGGTCTGTAACGCGCCCCACGGGAAGAGAGATGAGCGCGCGCGGAACACTCGCGCTCTCATCTCGACGGCATGTGCGGGTGAGTGAGAATCCCTATACCCCTAGGGGCCCCACCAGCGCCGTCCGCTTACGGCGGCCGAAGGTCACTGTCTGACCCAAGCCATGTTGACCCTGGAGCACCGCTTCGACCATGCTACGAAGCGAGCTCACAGGGCCAACGACGTTCTCTAGGAGGGCCCTTTGGGGTCCCCAAGCGGCGCACTCCACGAGCGTGTGAAACGCCGTGTCTTGGAGTGCGCCGCAATCGTGGCAAGACGGGGAAGGTTCCCGCCCAACTATTTGGTGCAGATACTTACCAAAGCATCCATGCCCGGTAAGTATCTGCACCATCCTGAACGTCAGGGTCCCGCATTTCCGCGAGACCCAACTAGCCAAGTGGGGCCGAATCGCCTCCACCGTCACGATTCCAGCTTCTGGGGACCCCAGGTCCCTCTGCCAAGCGCGGATCAGGGCCTCGGTCGCCTGGGCCCTGATCATTCTAGTTTCTGCCGGGCACGGCACCTCTCCTCTCGCCCGTGCATCTTGCCGGGAGCAGTACACTGCTGCGAGCACCTCCGCCTGGAGATTCCAGGGCGGATCACCCGCCAGTAGTGTTGCCGCCGTCCAAGACACAGTACGGTACTCTCGAATGGACCTCACCGCCAGGACCCTTTTTTTTTTTTTTTTTTGGCCAGGGGAAATCCGTTTGAGGACTAAGCCGCGACAGGCACAGAAGCCTGGGGGGATGTTCGCGACCCGTGTGAGTGTGGGATTCGCCAGATCGGGGGTGGCACTAGCGTGCCCGGTCAGAACCGGTGCCACGCTATTGCCACTCCCCAGTTAGGGATACCCACTAAAACCCCTGGGTGTTCCGTCCTGCGCCTTATGCCAGGGCTACGGGAAATGGGCTGCCCGACTCCGCAGTGCCCTGGCAGGCGTGGGCCCCCCTCACTGGGCCTCTTCCTATGCCAGGGGACGTATCCCCCGGCTACTGCTTGGTCTCATTATTGCGTAGGGCGGTTTGTAACGCCCCCCACGGGAAGAGAGATGAGCGCGCGCGGAACACTCGCGCTCTCATCTCGACGGCATGTGCGGGTGAGTGAGAACCCCTATACCCCTAGGGGCCTCACCCGCGCCGCCCGCTTACGGTGGCCGAAGGTCGAGCTCGGACCTCCGGCGTCGGCGCGTCCTCCTTTGGCGGGAGCGGAGCAAGGACGTACGCTCACGCTCCCGCTCCGCCTCCTCCTTCGCAAACATGACGTGCTCACAAAAGGAGGAGACGGCGTCCCATCCGGTGCGACTCCCGACCATGGTGCGAACCACGGCCGGGAGCGAAAGGTCGAGTCCGGTGAAGGCGACGAGCTGTCGGCGCTGCTCCGTCCATGAAGGACATTCCTGTAGGGTATGCAACGCCGTATCCTCGTCGCCTGTGTCACAATGGTGGCACCCTGACGTTGGCTCGCGGCCGAGGCGACACAGGTACTTCCTGAAACAGCCGTGCCCCGAGAGGACCTGCGTCAGCCTGAATGTCAGGGTGCCGTGTGTTCGTCCAATCCAATCCGGCAGGACGGGCCTCACCGCCTGGATGGTGGCGGGGCCCGCACTGGGGCGTCTGAGGCGATCTTCCCACACTCCCACGGCGACCTGGCGGAGCTCCGACCTGCACGCCTCGATTTCGCGAGGCGCGGGTCTGGTGCCCCTAGCCAGGGCCTCTTTGTGCCACACATACAGTGACGCCAGGACCCTGGCTTCCAGGTCCCATGGGAGGGATCCGGCGAGTAGCGAGCAGGGGGAATGTCTTTGGACACCATCCTCGGGTCCTTCGGGGGAAGGGCCAAAATGCAGGCATAAGGCCTGCATCGAGGGTGTGTGGGACTCTCAGCGACCGGTCCTCCACGCTGGCTTCTAAAACGAAGCTGTCGCGAGAAACGGCCGCCAAACTACCCACTAAACCTAAACCTGCGCCCCATTTATAGCGCTTTTACGGGGCGTCATGGGATCTCGTACAGAGTAACTGCACCATGACGCCCCTACGCTCTGTAACTGGGCCACCCCGGGGAGCAGAGTGACCCACTTCGTACAGCAGGGGGGGAAGTCCGCTGTCACCCCCGTGACAGCGGCCCCCTGTGACGGTAACTATGGGAGGAGAAGATGCGCGTAGCGGCGCCTGCGACCGCCGGTCCGCCTTCTGCGGACGGGGTCCGCGTGCGCGTCCTCCTCCCTCGCTCTTTCAGCGGCCTCCTTCTGCGACATGACGGATTCGCAGAAGGAGGAGACCGCAAGCCAAGAATGTTGACCCTGGAGCATCGCTTCGACCATGCTACGAAGCGACCTCACAGGGCCAACGACGTTCTCTAGGAGGGCCTTTTGGGGTCCCCAAGCAGCGCACTCCACGAGCGTGTGAAACGCCGTGTCTTGGTGTGCGCCGCAATCGTGGCAAGACGGGGAAGGTTCCCGCCCAACTATTTGGTGCAGATACTTACCAAAGCATCCATGCCCGGTAAGTATCTGCACCATCCTGAACGTCAGGGTCCCGCATTTCCGCGAGACCCAACTAGCCAAGTGGGGCCGAATCGCCTCCACCGTCACGATTCCAACTTCTGGGGACCCCAGGTCCCTCTGCCAAGCGTGGATCAGGGCCTCGGTCGCCTGGGCCCTGATCATTCTAGTTTCTGCCGGGCACGGCATCTCTCCTCTTGCCCGTGCATCCTGCCGGGAGCAGTACACTGCTGCGAGCACCTCCGCCTGGAGATTCCAGGGCGGTTCACCCGCCAGCAGTGTTGCCGCCGTCCACGACACAGTACGGTACCCCCGAATGGACCTCACCACCAGGACCCTCTGAGCTCGCCTCAGCAGAGTCCTGTTTTGCCGGTGAAGTGCATGAATCCATACGGGGGCCCCGTATAACGCCATATTCCGGAGGATGCCAGCGTACAACTTCCTTATCGCCGCACCCGGCCCTCCCACGTTTGGAAGGAGCCTGGCCAGGGCGGCAGCGGATTTAATTAACCTCGGGGTGAGCTGGGTGAAATGGGCCCCGAAGTTCCATTTGCCATCTAATACAAGCCCCAGATATTTGATCTGGGGCTTGACCGCTACCGCAACACCTTGGACGACGATGCGCGCGTCCCGGGGTGCACGTCTATGTGGTCTATGGCACATGAGGGCCTCCGTTTTTTCGGGGGAGACCCTCAGGCCAAGACGCCGGATTCGTTCAAACACCAACGCCGTTCCGGCGTCGGCGAGTGCCATAGACTCTTCATAGGTTCCGCCCCGGGCCGTGACGAGGGTGTCGTCTGCAAAGCAGAGCACCCCCATCCCGGGCAGGACTGGCTCGCGAAGGAGCCAGTCGTAGCCGATGTTCCACAGGACCGGCCCCAGCACCGACCCTTGTGGAACGCCGCACGCGACGCGTCGTCTTCCTATAACCTGGCCAGTTTGGCCGCCCTCCCAGAGGATGTACCTGTCCTGGAGGTAGGCCTCCAACAGCCTCGTGAGATACGGGGGGACTCCGTGAGACAGGAGCCCCGCTCTTATTGTCTCGTGAGGGAGACTGTTGAAGGCGTTCTTGATATCAAGAGAGACCGCCAGGACGGACTCCTCTATGTGATCCGCCTCTCTCGTGAGGCTCCGCAGCGCGTTTAGGGCGTCCAGTGTCGAACGTCCCACCCTGAAACCGTATTGAGCCTCAGAGAGCCCAGGCCCATTTGTGTCCAGATGACGAACGAGGCGGCCGGCAAGTATCTTCTCAAAGACCTTGGCCACCTCGTTGAGCAAGATGATGGGCCTGTAGGCGGATGGATCGTCGGGAGGGCGACCCTCCTTCGGAAGCAGGCATAGCCGGCCCTCCTTCCACTGCTTCGGGAACACGCCTGACCTGATACAGGCGTTGAAAAGTTCCCTCAGCTGGCCGCGTAGGTGTTTAGCGGCCAGGAAGAGGACTCGGCCCGGAACTCCGTCAGGTCCCGGCGCTGTCTTCCGGCCTCAGAGGCGCTCCAGGGCCACTTCTAATTCTTCTTGGGAGACGAGGGGAGGGTCCGTCTCCGAATGAACGGGGTGTGGAGGATTCATTTCCGGGGGAGTGAAGGCTCCCGGATCCGGGAAGAGTCCGTCTATAACGGAGTTGAGGACCCGCTCTTCGAGGGATGCCGTGACCGGAATGGTGCAAGCCCGCATCTTTTTACGGGCCATCTGGTACGGACGCCCCCAGGGGTCCCCATTGAGGCTATTTAGCATCTCTTCCCGGCACCGGGTCTTCGACTGGATGATGGCCAGCCGAAGCCTTTTTGGCAGCCCGATGCTCCCCGATAAGACGATTTTCCTCCACATAGTCCGGAGGTAATCGGCTCCGACGGCGTTTGAGGGACCGGCGTGCTCTGAAGGCTGCCTCCCTCAGGTCACCGATCTCGGCGGTCCACCAATAGACCGCCTTACGCTGTGGAGGCCGATGCGACCGAGGCATCGCAGCATCGCAGACCCTTACGATGGTTCTGCACAGGCGCTCTGCCAGTACCTCTGGATCCCCGGAACTAACGGGATTGACCCAGCTCTGGACGATTGCCATCTCCTCAGCTAGCTCTGGATCAAGCCGGCCGAGGGCCCAGCGCGGAAACCGGCCGTGACCGCGTGGGGGAACCGAGATCGTGTTCGGAGGAGGGGAGATCTCGAATCTGATAAAGCGGTGATCAGAGAGAGACTCCGCCTCCTCCACGACTCTCCATCCGTCCACCCTGCTTGCGATCGCGTGGGTGACGAACGACAGGTCTATTACGGAACCACCCCGCGCTCGCACGCAGGTCTGGACCGCTCCTCGGTTTAGCAACGACAGGCCGGATTGGAGCGCCCACGCTTCAACGGCCCGTCCCCTCGCATTGGTGGCGACGTTTCCCCAGGAACGGGATTTGGCATTGAAATCGCCGAGGACGAAGGTCGACCTCGGCAACAGCCTGATCACGGTGGCCCTGACGGAATCTAAGAAGGACTCGAAACTCCGCCAGGGGACGGTTGGGGGAGAAGTACACGCCTATGACGACGTGCTGACCCCAACCTGCCACCGCGTAACCCCGTCCCCTCTCTATGATAGAAAGTGGGGTGCCACAGCCCGATGTGGCAACCACCGCCACCGTTTCGTCCAGATCCCCGACCCAGTTGCCTTGGTCGGGGACGTAGTAAGGCTCGCTTACTACGGCCAGGTCAATCCCCCACTCCGCCATGGCCTGCATGGCTAGGTCCTGTGCACCGGCGAAGTGGTTTACATTAATTTGGAGGAGGCTATGTCGTGCGGACATTGTTAATTAACTGACATAGCCTCCCCTCTCGTCGAGACTGTTGTCGCCCTCGCCGGGGGGGCGAATCTGCCCTTGACGATGGGAGGGAGGCAGACCCTCGCCAACGTCGGGTGCGTTGCTTGGCATCCCCCAGCCGCGCAGACTGCGCAGTGAGGGGCTGGAGCTTTGCAGTCGGGCATTGTGTGTCCGCCCTTCCCACAACGGAGACACAAGCCCGATCTATCGGGGCAGGTTTCGGGGCACATCTGTGTGCTGTGACCCAGCCCGTAGCATCGGTAACAGCGGATTGGAACCTAACCTAAACCTTTTTTTTTTTTTTTTTTGGCCAGGGGAAATCCGTTTGAGGACTAAGCCGCGACAGGCACAGAAGCCTGGGGGGATGTTCGCGACCTGTGTGAGTGTGTGGGATTCGCCTGATCGGGGGTGGCACTAGCGTGCCCGGTCAGAACCGGTGCCACGCTATTGCCACTCCCCAGTTAGGGATACCCACTAAAACCCCTGGGTGTTCCGTCCTGCGCCTTATGCCAGGGCTACGGGAAATGGACTGCCCGACTCCGCAGTGCCCTGGCAGTCCTAACCTAAACCTAACCTAACCTAACCAACCCAAACCAATCTAAGCCAACATAAACCAATCTAAACCAACTCCAGATCTCCTTTAATTTCATAACACTGGAATAACATTTGATCATTTAACCACATAACACTACTATAATAGATATACGCCCTACAAAAACCCCCATTTACTATCCTCCTAGTACCATTTTCATTCCCTTCTAGCATAAACGCCTAAAATCTGTTCCCTACGACCTAGCCCTATCTACAGTATACATTCATAAAATACATACACCTTTTATATATTTTTAGTTCTAGCAAATGAAATTATAAATGAATAACTCAGTTATGGTATTATGCTATGAAGAATTCTGCAGTAAAAAAAAATGTGATTGAGTTGTTTGTGGACATTTCATACTGATAACTAGAGATGTGTAACTCAGGAGTGATTGATTTAAAGGATGTATAATCTTTCAAAATTCGAAATCACTCTTCAAATCTTTGAGTTTAAAAATACATCTTTAAGTCACTGCGTTAAGATTATTTTTAGTCACATGGAAAGATGAAACTAACAAGTCAGATACTTGGATGCAGTTTGAGACGGTAGATACAGGATATTGTTAATTGAAATGAGATAACGCGCACTCTAATAATTACAATGATAACACACAGTAAATTAGACTCTCTAGAGTTGCCTTTAAGCTTAGAAACCGGTCAATTGAATGAATTATGTCATTCGAAACTTACTTAGAAGAGTTAAAGATTTAAAAGAGTGATTTAGACCCTCCAAGAAAAAGAACCATAAATCATTGATCTCATTGGTGATTTAGTTTGCGCATAGCTACTGATAACTGTAAGCTTTTATCTAAAGTTTGAATTTATTTCTTTATCTTGTTTGACATTCTAGAACTTTTATTATATAGCACCTATTCAAGCGCATATGATTTTGTCAATAAAGATTGATTACACAAACTAACAATCCACACTGTTGCATATATGCCTACCTTAAATTCATATTTCACTGTAGCATTGATTAAAAACATTCAGTTAAATATTTTCTTATCTTAATGATCGTATAACAAGATATGTTTCATAACGCGTTATGCATGTATTGCCTAATTTGTATCTATTTGAAATAATAACTCAATTATTATCTGACAGTACTATTCATTCCCGAGTCATATGTAAACACAACATTCCTAACTTATAGAACATCTAATTGTTCATAAAAAGTCCTATAATCATCATTCATTATTTCAAATATATCTAGTCATCTTTTGTACTAACTCAATATTTTTATTACCTACAATTATTTTTCAAATAACATCCTAAACTAAACACTAAGCAACTCAATCAGTCTTCTAGAACAATTGTTATTCATTTATAATTGACACTTTTACACAATACATTTTAATGCATTTGGAGTTGTACCCAACTTTAAAGAAATCTTTAAGGCTCAAACCCCAATAGTTTGTTAATTTAACTTCAATTGTAAAATAACAACTTTATTTTGGCAGTGGCATTGAAAAGTAAATAGATCTACATGTATTAATTTTGTAATAAACAATTAACCCTATTACTAAAATATATATATATAGTAATCAGTGATCTAAAGTTACTAATGTAATTACCATTGCATGCCCTGCCTACTAGATAAATGAATTTGTTTATAATATATTGTTAACTTCTTTTATGACAAAACTGAACTATATGATATTATAAAATCATTGTATAATGATTCTATACATGCTATGACTACATATGTTTTCTAAAATACCTAATTATTATTTTCCATCCCAACTATAGACCTATCCCTACCCAAGTATAATTGATTATGTCCAGAAACTGAATTCATATCACTTCCTTGTCTGGCTATGTTTAATAGTTCTACTATGACCCTTATAGACCTACAAATCTTTCTATTAGTACTTGTTCTATAGTAGCTAGTCAGACTAAAGTACTGATCATTCTATTACATATCACACTACTTCAAACTAAAATAGCTATAACAATATATCTCTTCTAACATATTATATCAATAATTCTACTAATCACCTTTAGCTAATTCTCCCTAAGCTATCAGAAGTATTTGAGATTACAATCTTACATCACAACTCACTACACATATCCCCACAATCTTTCACTGCAAAATTATATTAACTACTCATTCAATATCCATAAAATTGGGCATAATATATAATATTCTTTGATCATCATTCATAATATATATCAGAGGTTATGTTTCATCTCAAAATACTTTTAATCTTGAACGTTAGTGTTGTGCCTCAATGTACAATTCAACAAATGTATCGATGTATTACATGACATTAAAACAACAATAAATTATTTTAACAACGTTAGAGATCAATGAATAATGTTTAAAGAACTCCAATCATTCCATCATTCATCCTGCTTACTACAAGTCATTCCTTCCCTTGTAAATTTTTATTCTAATACAGTCGATATAGTTTGATATCGAATTTCGCAACAATACCACTTCACTACTCAATGTTGCCACTTAAAAGAATTTATTTGTTGCTAATTATTTAGTCGCGTGCGCGCGCATCCGTACGGTCGCGAGTGCAAGTCGCTAAAAATGTCAATGAATATTGTTGATAATGCTGATACGCTGAAGTGTAGTAATTGTAATATAGTTATTTCGGAAGTTCTTGCGTTTATACGTAATAAGCATGATGTAATGGATAATGAAAGTTTGATAAGGATTTGTATATCTGCTTTTTCTGAAGAGGATGTAGACGAAGCCAAGAAATTACTGTATATGTCAACAAAAACAAAGCAGAAGATTGTATCTAGGAGAAAAGATAAGAAGAATAAAGATCTAGAAGACATGATTGCGGTTTTTAAAACAACTGACCCCGAACAAATTCCTTTGTTCGTTGCGTATGATTTACATAAACTGCCTCCGATATCATTCGATCATGTGGATGTTACAAAACTTTTGAAAGATTTGCTTATCATGCAGGCTGAAATAAAGGACATTAAAAGCAAATATGTAACTAGAAATCACCTAGAAGAGATCAAAAGTGAAATTGTATCGAATTTGCAAAATAACTGTTTGACGAAATTAAATAGCGAAAAAAGAGGGTGTATTGAAAAAATATCGGTGTATGCGCAAAGTACAGGTGATAAGGTGATTCATAGTCAATGCGACGCGAACGTAACGGCTGTGGTCGCTGTCTCTAGCCCCTGTCCGCTCGCTAGCCCCTGTCCCGCTCGCACTTATACGAATTGTAATAGGGCTGTCACGCCTACCACTACTAAGATCTCTCAGCCGCAGTTGGACTCGGTTGTTTTGAATATGAATAAACAGAAAACAATGGCTGATATGGTTAAAAGTAATATCGATTGGCAAGAAGATAAGCGAGATGAAAGATTTTGTCGGAAAAATGGGAAAAGCTTGCTCAGAGGGAAATTTTAAAGCAGCGGAAGTAAAAATACCACTTTTTATTTCAAATGTTAGCAAAGATACTTTAGAGAAAGACATAAGCGAGTACATAGAAAAGAAAACAAGTGAAGTTGTCCAACTAGAGAAAATCGATATGAAGACAGAGAAGCCGTATAATGCTTTTAAATTGTTTGTTCCAAAACATAAAGTGGATATGTTTTTGGAAGATGATATTTGGCCGGAAGGGATTTCGTTCAGGCGGTTTGTCTTTTTTAAAAAAGGGACAAATGCAACATGAATTTTGAAATTTTATATAAACATATTAAACCGACATGAATAGTATACAAAACGTGACATTAGCAACTTTTAATTGCAAGAATATTGTTACATCAGCTGACTGTGTGCGAAGGCTGTGTACACACGCGGATATAATCGCCCTTCAAGAAACATGGCTGCTACCACATGATGTGCCATACTTGGGAAGCTTGCATACTGATTTTGCTTATACAGGAAAGTCAGCTGTTGATACGTCTGCTGGTATTCTTACTGGAAGACCGTTTGGTGGAGTTGCGCTTCTATGGAGGAAAACCTCTTTTCCCACAGTAAACGTAATTCAGTGCAAAAGTGATCGTCTAGTGGCTATTAATTTAGTGAATTATGATCGGTCAATATTAATTTTTTCAGTATATATGCCAGTAAATTCAAATGATAATATGGCTGAATTCACGCAGTGTTTTTCTGAAATAATTTCAATAATAGAATTTCAAAATTCGGAATCTGTATTCATACTAGGTGACTTTAACGCACATCCTGGTGAGCGCTTTGCCAATGAAATGTTAAATATTTGTGAGGAACAGAGTTGGTCGTGTGTGGACTTAGAGCTTCTGCCACCAGACACGCACACATTTATAAGTAGCGGAAATGGTGCATTGCGCTGGCTGGACCACTGTATTGTAAGTACTGCGGCAAGACTTTCCGTAACGAGTTGTACAGTTTTATATGACGTGTATGCTTCAGATCACATCCCTTTATTGATAAATTGTAATATTAATTTAATTAATTGTGCCAAAAATTTATAAGACATCAAATAATTGTAATAAAGTAACTTGGGGAGAACGGGATAATAATCAGACTAGGGATTACTTTGAATATTGTAATTCTAGATTAAAATCTATTGACTCTCCTATGGAATTTAATGACTGTTGTTATAATACGTGTTGTAATATTAATCACCGTGTACTATTACAAGACATGTACCAAAACATGGTAAATATTTTACAAGCAGGTGCTAGACATAGTTTTTCAGGCAACAGCCAAAGAAACCGTCATAAAAATAAGTATATACCAGATTGGAATGTGCATGTCCGCGAGGCTCACATGGCGGCTAGAACTTGTTATAAAGCATGGGCTCTGAATGGTAAACCTAGAAGTGGTGAATTATATACAGTGACATGTGTGAAACAAGAAAAAATTTCAAAAATAAATTAAAATATTGTCGAAATAATCAAATTCAGATTAAAATGGATTTGATAGCTAAAAATCACTGTTCCAAAGATTTTAGTCAATTTTGGAAATTAACAAACAAGCTTAATATAAAGTCGAGTCGTCCTCTTGGCTACTGTCATCGCTAAGGTATTGGACAGTCTGCTTGACAATTTACTTGACAAACATTTAAAGTCACATGATGCTCAATTTGGTTTTAAAACAGGATTATCAACGGAAAGTGCTATACTATGTCTTAAACAGACTGTTCAGTATTATACTGTTAGAAAGACACCTATTTTCGCCTGTTTTTTGGACTTGTCGAAGGCGTTTGACCTCGTAAATTATGGGATACTATGGAGGAAATTGGAAGGTGAATCGACTCTGCCGCCTGCTATTGTATCAATTTTTAAATATTGGTACAATAATCAGAAAAATATTGTAAGATGGGCAGAGTCGTACTCGGACATGTATAGGCTGGAATGCGGGGTGAGGCAGGGGGGGTTAAGCTCTCCTCGCCTTTTCAACTTTTACATGAATCAGCTGATGGATGAACTCAGCAGAGCACATGTCGGATGTCATATAGATGGGGTGTGTATGAACAACATTAGTTACGCTGATGACATGGTTCTGCTGAGCCCATCTATCGGCGGTCTGAGGCGGCTCTTGTCAATATGTGAATCGTACGCGGTGAACCATGGCCTTAGATATAATGTTAAGAAGAGCGAGGTTATGATATTTAAATCAGGCGCTAAATCTTACGATATCATTCCTGAAGTATACCTCTGTGGCAAACCGATATCAAGGGTTTCCAAGTTTAAGTATCTGGGACACTGGGTAACCGAAGACTTAAAGGATGATTGTGATATAGACCGGGAACGTAGGTCGCTGGCTGTCCGATGTAACATGCTGGCCCGCAGGTTCGCACGCTGTACTCAAGAGGTAAAGAAGACGCTTTTCCGAGCATACTGTCAGTCCTTCTACACGTGCAGCCTGTGGGTCAGTTATACGCAGCGGGCATACAGCGACCTACGTGTCCAGTATAATAATGGACTGAGGGTGTTGTTGGGGCTGCCATGGCGGTGCAGTGCGTCAGGGATGTTTACAGAAGCGCGAATCGATGGCTTTGCGGCCATCATTAGAAAGAGATGCGCATCCCTACTGGCCCGCGTTCGCGGCAGCACCAACAGCATGCTCACTCTTTTTGTAGATCGATGGGACTCGCCACTGCTACGTAAATGGGTGCAACTGCACACCCAGTTAAATGTATGAGTTTGTTTGTTTTCTGCCGCCTCGCGGCCCGGTGGTAGAGTCCATACTTGACATCATTTGGTATACATGTCCCTTTGACGCCGTGGAATAGAAACATTTATAATAATTATAGTGACGCGGGTGTAATGCCCTAGTATGTGTTTTATTAATTGTTGTGCCGTGTACTCATTTTGGAATTTAAATTTTAATAACAATGGTATAATTTATAATATGAAACTGTATGATATGGAAATACTCAATTTCTGAAATAAATGAATTATTATTATTAATAGAACGCAATTTACATCGACTACTGCCACACCAAAATTTTGCTACGATTTAACCAGTACCCGGAATCGATTTTAATATTAATCGATTTTTATATTTATTTTAATATTATTATCTCTCTCTATTTCTATTTTAATATTAATCGATTGTAATATTACTCTACCAATTTTTCCTTAACTAGCAACACCGAATCCCTCCAAAAACGTCAAACGTCATTTTTTTTGTTTACAAATAATAATTTCATATTAATTCTGTAAATTAATTTGCTTCTATAATTCTGACTATTTAACAATGAATATAATTTTATGTTTGATATATACAGTTATGTTATTTAAGTACAAATGAACGTAAGTAATAGTGATAACCATGTGAAAAGTTTGTATTTCACTTCTTGTGTATTATTGTTTAACAATGGAACTTTCGATTTCCAGACGTGAATAAACCTAATATTGGTAAACTCACCGTACATGAATAAAACTGACTCCTCATAGCGACTTTAGGACAAGATTAATATTATTTAACCAGCAAGTTATCTTCAACGCTGAAGACAACTGGTGTTAATTTACATCTCTTACCAAGTTAATGTTTGTTTTTAATTGTATCAGGTAATAAGTTTCCCATGTTAATGTATACTAGGTTATTGCTTTAATATTAAATATTTACCTAGAAGCTAATATCTATTTTATTTTACCTATAGATTGATCTGTAGAAAGTAGAAAATTTAAATTCCCTATATTTCAATTGTCAATATTATTCAAGAAGTCTAATCATTTATTACTCTAATATTTTCTTAAGTTTTCGCGACTTGTATACATAATAAAACTACGTTTTAACGGTTTTAAGCGCGGTAATTTTATTTGATTTTGGTTTTTCCGACGTTTCGGCCACTTTTCAGTGGCCGTGATCACGGAAGACAAAGATGTCAAGTGTCAACGAGTATTGTTAAAGTTTTATTTAGCCTACCGCCAACTTATTAATTTTAATTATTTAATTTTTAATTTTGTTTATGGTTATTATTTAATCTATGGGAGCCTAATCTAATTTACTACCGCTTCGCAACATGTTATGGCTTGAAGAGAAGAAGCGGCGCAAGAAACTCTTCAGCAAACATGCCTAGCTCTAATAATTTTATATAATATTAAAATGGGTGGAAGGAAAAATAAAAGTAATTATCAGTCAAGTTGGTTTGTGTTCCGTTGTACGCAGAAAGAGCTCACAGTGTCTTGAGGTCTGGCAGCTGGTTTTTGCTGGGTTTGGGTCTTAATAGTTTTGATAATTGGATCCCAAACAGGTGGTACTTGCCAACCATCTTCTCTATTGAAATTTGGGTGTTTTTTGATTTCAATAGCCTCACGCATCATTCTAGGTATGAAACGATTCTCTTTCGCGAGGATTTGTGGGTTATCGAATCTGATGTAGTGGTTGGGTTTATCCAGCGTGTGTTCACTGATCGCAGACTTCGTAGACCTTGTGTGTTTCATGTCAGCAATGTGTTCTTTTACTCGTGTTTTTATGCTCCTCTTTGTTTGCCCAATGTATGACAATCCACACTCACAATCAAGCTTGTAAACCCCTGCATCCTGGAGTGGGATATTGCATTTCACAGGTCTCAGAAATTGGGTAATCTTTTTCTGCGGCTTGAAATATGTTTTGATTGAAGCTCGCCTGAGGATGTGACCAATTCTGTCTGTGACTCCCTTGATGTAGGGTAGGGTAGCAGGGCACCGCTCAACTGAAGGTGGTTTGGGGCCTTTGTGACGTTGGTGTGGAGTCTTCAGCTGATTGCGTTGTAGAACTCGCTTGACATGCTGAAGCTCTCCAGCTATGTGGTTCTCGTCACAAATTTTCCGTGCTCTCTGAAACAAAGATTTGCCCACGGTAGCTAACTGACTAGGATGGTGGTGAGACGAACCATTAAGGTATTTATCTGTATGGGTAGGTTTCCTATACACCGTATGACCAAGAGTATTGTCAGGGTTCCTTAGGATGAGCACATCCAGAAATGTAAGAAAATATTATGTGAACCAGTACGGTCTGGAAATCGCAAATAAAATTCGGCGGTGTGAGTGCCTAAAAACAAAACATGCGCGTTTAGTGACATCGTTAAATTTCTTAAAAAGGTGTCGCGATAATAATATTATACCGGTATGTGTAAAATTAACATCTAAAAAAGATATATCGGGAAGCGCCAGCATTCTACGCCAGGCTAGTTTAAAGTTATTAAGATGCCTTATCCGCCAACACCGTTTAAATTTGAACCACGTAGATAGAGCTATCGAGACGCAAAACAATGAAATACAGGTAATACTATCGACAGAAGATTTCCAAAACTACATTGATATTGTTAACAAGAGAGCAAAGGTCAAATATGAACAACTAAAAAACCGCCAAATTTCAAAATACAACCAAATGCTAACAAACCAAAACAAACATCTTGGTACAAGGAACGCGCAAAAAAATATACCTGAGCTCCATTGTGAAGCAATTGTTGATGTGCACGGAAACGCGACCACTAATCATATGTCACTGTCGGTGGTTAACCTGTCAAAACAAACATTCGATAAAAACACCGTTTCGGTATTAGAAAAAGGCCTTAATTACGCAATAACCCCGCGAAAAATACCTTTTGAAAACATAATCTGCAACGTAGAGGAATGTCTGGTAAGGAACAGCATGCAGAAAGAGGATGCGGAAGCTATACGACAAGATATCTCATCGGTTTTACGCCGTAGTCGTCTACCCAAACCGAATCTCACTCGTGCTGAATATATTGCCTTAAAAAACATTCGCAATAAACCAGAAATAACCGTGCTCCGTGCAGATAAAGGTAACGCGACTGTCGTCATGGATACGTCTGATTACAATAGTAAAATACAAGATCTTTTATCGGACGAAAGCACTTATAAAAAGGTCAAAACTGACCCCACGGATAAAGTAACCAAACAAACAATCGCGGTTATGAAAAAACACTCCGAAAAATTAAGCTTAGACGTATCCGCACTCACACCATCTTGCGCCAAAGCGCCTAAACTGTATGGGTTACCTAAAATTCACAAAAACAACATCCCTGCTACCCTACCCTACATCAAGGGGGTCACAGACAGAATTGGTCACATCCTCAGGCGAGCTTCAATCAAAACATATTTCAAGCCGCAGAAAAAGATTACCCAATTTCTGAGACCTGTGAAATGCAATATCCCACTCCAGGATGCAGGGGTTTACAAGCTTGATTGTGAGTGTGGATTGTCATACATTGGGCAAACAAAGAGGAGCATAAAAACACGAGTAAAAGAACACATTGCTGACATGAAACACACAAGGTCTACGAAGTCTGCGATCAGTGAACACACGCTGGATAAACCCAACCACTACATCAGATTCGATAACCCACAAATCCTCGCGAAAGAGAATCGTTTCATACCTAGAATGATGCGTGAGGCTATTGAAATCAAAAAACACCCAAATTTCAATAGAGAAGATGGTTGGCAAGTACCACCTGTTTGGGATCCAATTATCAAAACTATTAAGACCCAAACCCAGCAAAAACCAGCTGCCAGACCTCAAGTAAGAAAATATTATGTGAACCAGTACGGTCTGGAAATCGCAAATAAAATTCGGCGGTGTGAGTGCCTAAAAACAAAACATGCGCGTTTAGTGACATCGTTAAATTTCTTAAAAAGGTGTCGCGATAATAATATTATACCGGTATGTGTAAAATTAACATCTAAAAAAGATATATCGGGAAGCGCCAGCATTCTACGCCAGGCTAGTTTAAAGTTATTAAGATGCCTTATCCGCCAACACCGTTTAAATTTGAACCACGTAGATAGAGCTATCGAGACGCAAAACAATGAAATACAGGTAATACTATCGACAGAAGATTTCCAAAACTACATTGATATTGTTAACAAGAGAGCAAAGGTCAAATATGAACAACTAAAAAACCGCCAAATTTCAAAATACAACCAAATGCTAACAAACCAAAACAAACATCTTGGTACAAGGAACGCGCAAAAAAATATACCTGAGCTCCATTGTGAAGCAATTGTTGATGTGCACGGAAACGCGACCACTAATCATATGTCACTGTCGGTGGTTAACCTGTCAAAACAAACATTCGATAAAAACACCGTTTCGGTATTAGAAAAAGGCCTTAATTACGCAATAACCCCGCGAAAAATACCTTTTGAAAACATAATCTGCAACGTAGAGGAATGTCTGGTAAGGAACAGCATGCAGAAAGAGGATGCGGAAGCTATACGACAAGATATCTCATCGGTTTTACGCCGTAGTCGTCTACCCAAACCGAATCTCACTCGTGCTGAATATATTGCCTTAAAAAACATTCGCAATAAACCAGAAATAACCGTGCTCCGTGCAGATAAAGGTAACGCGACTGTCGTCATGGATACGTCTGATTACAATAGTAAAATACAAGATCTTTTATCGGACGAAAGCACTTATAAAAAGGTCAAAACTGACCCCACGGATAAAGTAACCAAACAAACAATCGCGGTTATGAAAAAACACTCCGAAAAATTAAGCTTAGACGTATCCGCACTCACACCATCTTGCGCCAAAGCGCCTAAACTGTATGGGTTACCTAAAATTCACAAAAACAACATCCCTACATCAAGGGAGTCACAGACAGAATTATAATAAAAACACAATTACTTTAATTTTGGGATTAATCTGCAAATGTAACATGTATGACATGATCAATATAATTAATAATTATAAAATCAAATATTACAGCATTGCTAAAAAATCACGACATTTTGTAATATGTAAGTAAAACCTCAGATTAATAATATTGAGAGACAAAGTTTTTACCTCACTTTGCTAAATGTCAGGCAAAGTGAACTAAATCCGTACAGCATGAATATCAATGTTATTCAATCAAACTGAACATCTTTGAATGACATAAAAATATGGAATTTTAGACTTTTCACATTATTGTGATAAAGATCATTATTATATTTTTGTAGTTTGTATATATAATTAACGACAACATGCGATACTAATGTTAGACAAACAATATATAGGTGTGAGGGGTGTTCGAAGGTTATGGCAAGGACAGTGGGTTAGGTTAGGTTATCTTTAGACCAAAGCTGCAAAGCAGAACCGACTTTAACTTTTATCAAAATTATCAACGAATAAATGGAAACCAGTTGGTTCTGCCACTCGCCGGCCGCTGCCGCGGCACGCTCGCTTCGCTCGCTCGGCTCGTGGGCTTTGGTCTAAAGATAACCTAACCTAACCCACTGTCCTTGTCACTGGTTACACCTTCGACCACCCCTTACACCTATACTTTGTTCTGCTTACATTGGTATTGCATGTAGTCGGTATTTATATATACAAACTAGAAAAATATATTAATTATCTTAGTTACAATAATGTGAAAAATCTAAAATTCCATACTTTCATGTCATTCAATGATCTTCAGATCGATTGAATAATATTGATATTCATGCTGTATGGATTTAGTGTCTTTGCCTAACAAGTAGCAAAGTGAAGTAAAAACTTTGTCTCTTAATATTATTAATCTGAGGTTTCACCTACCAATTACAAAATATGGTGGTTTTTTAGCAATGCCGTAATAGTTGATTTTATAATGATTAATTATTTTGGTCATGTCATATATGTTACATTTGCAGACTAATCCCGAAATTAAATAAGTGATTGTGTTTTTATCACAACTAGGTGAGTCATGACGCTAAAATTGAACATTATTTTTATTTATATGATGCAGGTTTTTAACTTAATTAATTGTATTCTTTTTTAATTTTTTACCTAAATGACGGGTTTCCGATAATTTTAGTGTCCCTATTACACCATAGCAAACCATATTTATAGTCTTTAAATACAAAAAACGCATAATTTTCAGGTTCCGCGTTTATGCAAATTTGCCCTCTATTCAACTAGATATTTCTATACTGGTTCTTTATTAATTAGTACCTAAATTTATAGATTTATGTTGATATATCAATTTTATATCACATACATAACCCGAGCATTCCTACCAAATTAACATATAAGCATATTTATGTAAACTGGTCTACAATTCAAGACAATCGAAACTAAAAGGCCATTCGATAGACACTTGGATCCATACCTTTACACGGACATCGAATTGTACCAACTTAAGTTGGTACTTTCTTTGTAGCTCTTATGTAAGACAATCCTGGTCACGACCAAACCATATTGTATCATCCCCACCCCCCCCCTCCCCCTCTTAAAACAACTTGATAACTATTTCTACCACACATGAGTAATAATAACCACACATATGAACAACACATATGATATATGAGATGTGTGTAACCATCAATTAGAATATTACATGAGATTATATCTCAAACCATACATGTCACATATATGGAGTAATCTACCAATCTGCATCACTATACATGAGTAAAGCAGATCACGTATATCACTCCACATACCCATACACATAGGCTTCTGATATACACTCATGAGTATAGAATTAACTTTATATTATTTGGCGTGAATCGTCAGAGTAGGACTCTTTGTTGTATATTGTAGTAACCCTTAGTCTTTTATGGAGGTCTATCGAACAGGACTGCTTAGTCAATCGAAATGTCTTGAAATGAAACCAGTAAAATCACAAGTTTAATTAGATTTATTTACCTAAAACCTTACTATAATTAACTTCATTTAACAACCAGTTTAGAGAATAGTTATTATACATCCATATAGTAATTTGCTTATTATGACACCTATAGTCATAAACATTAAGATTTTATACATGTGATATAAGATACTGATGAAAACCTATTACATATGAACTTTGGCCCTACACTACAGTATTTGATATAAGATATATTTGTGTTATAGATGAATAGAAGTCAATATTACTATATACTACATAAAGACAAAATAATATAGTATAATACTCATATAACATAAATCATGGGTAAAGTAATAAATTTATTTATATAAAGGAACTGTGATATAAATTTTAACAATATCCTAAAACTCATAGTGTTACGGCTGCAAGAACAGTATATCAAATTGTAAATAAACAAATTAGAATTGTGTTTTTAGGGGTCTCATATGCAATATTATAAAATATATATTCTTTTTTTTCTCATACGTATAAATAATTGGTAAATAGTATATAGATAATAATGTTATATAGAAGGTCGTTATATAGTTGATATAGGATAATGAATAAGAGTATATTTTGGATGAACAATTGTGAGGTACTGTTTCTCTCTTCATATTTTATATAAAATATATAAAAATATGGTGAGAGGTCTCCCAAGAAACCACCGCCCGAACAGCTTAGGGCTGTCCACTACAAACAGGGCATCATCATTGGTAAATCTATAGCTTCTTTATACAGGAATTTTAAGTAGTGGGGTGGTGAAGTGGGGAGGGGGGGAGGCATACTTACCTTTACTACAACCCCTAGGGTCCGGAGATCTTGAAATATTTTTTTTTTAATAAACATAACCTCACTTATTTTCACTGATTTTTTCGCTAATGTTGCACTTCTATCATAGGTCCGAAATTGAAAAATCCTTTCAAAGTTCAAAAAAAAGCCAGTAATCAACATAAAAAGAGCCAAAATAACCCAAAAACAGCTTAATTGGATAAAAATGAAGAAAAAATACAATAGAGCACATTTATATACACTACAAGAGTAACTATTCAAAATGGCGACCAATAAAGACGATATTTTTTTTTACGTAATCGCATTAATTTATATTTAACCAATATTTAAAAAAAAATTCAACAGTGTATTTAATAATAAAATTTATATCATTAATATATTGATTCATTGTCATATTAAAAGCCAACTTGCTAGTCGTCCACTAAATTGATAAATAAAACAAATGTTTCATATGAGACTTTCAAGGCGTCCTAACTGTCTGTGTATACAAAAAAAATAGTAAATGGTTACAGTCGGTTCTGGCACTCGCCGGCCGCTGCCGCGGCACGCTCGCTTCGCTCGCTCGGCTCGTGCGCTTTGGTCTGAATATCACCTAACATAACCGACTGTTTGTGTATAAAATAAATGGTTACCAGTCGGTTCTGGCACTCGCCGGCCGCTGCCGCGGCACGCTCGCTTCGCTCGCTCGGCTCGTGCGCTTTGGTCTAAATATCACCTAACATAACCGACTGTTTGTGCATAAAATAAATAGTAAATGGTTACCAGTCGGTTCTGGCACTCGCCGGCCGCTGCCGCGGCACGCTCGCTTCGCTCGCTCGGCTCGTGCGCTTTGGTCTAAATATCACCTAACATAACCGACTGTTTGTGTATAAAATAAATAGTAAATGGTTACCAGTCGGTTCTGGCACTCGCCGGCCGCTGCCGCGGCACGCTCGCTTCGCTCGCTCGGCTCGTGCGCTTTGGTCTGAATATCACCTAACATAACCAACTGTTTGTGTATAAAATAAATAGTAAATGGTTACCAGTCGGTTCTGGCACTCGCCGGCCGCTGCCGCGGCACGCTCGCTTCGCTCGCTCGGCTCGTGCGCTTTGGTCTGAATATCACCTAACATAACCGACTGTTTGTGCATAAAATAAATAGTAAATCGCAATTATTATAAAACACAGCACAAGGCGTCGTAAAATAAAAAATTAACAGAAGAAAGCACATTCACTCAACTACTAGCGAAAAGAAATAAAATGGCGGCAATAAAAGGGGCAATAAAGGCGGCATACAAAAGTATTTATAAAAAAAAAATTTCATAAAAATATATCGATTTCCGAAAATTATATAAAACAATATATTAATTAATTCTAAATCTTGAGCTACAAGATTTCGAATTTCTTAATTACAAATCGATAAGTATTAATGACATATCGATTAATTTATTTTTATAATCACACCTTGTTAGCCAAGCCATTAAAAACAAAAGTGACACTAAAAACTGTCACTTTTTAATCAATCGATTATATATGTCTAGCATGAATTTATATTTATGCGTCAATTAAACTTGAAACTTTATTTCTACATTAAAAAACAGTTTTGGTGTTATAAAAAGTTCTAGTGGTTATATGTAATTCATGAGTACATTCATAAACAATTCGTGAGTACATTCATAAACTCAAATCACGGTTTGTTATTATCAAAAGTGGCACAATTTTACAAGAAAAATAAGTGAGGTTATGTTTATAAACTAAAAAAAAATTAAAACCTCCGGACCTTAGGGGTTGTCGTAGGGGTAAGTATACCTCCCCCCTATTCACTACACCCACCCACAACTTAACATTTGTGTATTAGATTCTTAAGTAGCAGCCTCATCATTGTTTAGGATGGATACAAGGATAAGGTCCGAAACCATCGTCCAAAACATTATATTACTGCTGATAATTGCTTTAGTGATTCCACGTTTCAGGTTCGTATATCATAAAGGCCATTTGGTATATTCTCGAGGCTGCAAGCAGACCTGAGAGCGAAGCTTTAAATGATCCGCCTAAGAGTGCCAGCTTGTCAACGTACATCAAAAAATGAGTCTATAATATTGTGACTTACGTGACTAAAGAAGCTGATATGTGCAACTCAGCGGTGTAACAGCTCGCATATGTGTATTTGAAGCCCGATAAATTGGAAGTCATAAGACAACCACCTGAACGTTTCATTTACTTCAAGCATAGATCAACTGTGTATGACAATACTTAGCTTTCATAAGCAAAATGGTGACCGCTAAATATTAGGTACATTCTGCAGTACTGGCCATTTAAAATAAATATTTTTGTTTGGCTAAGATATATAATTTCAAATTAATTTTACTTTGAAAACACGAAATTCTTTTTTAAAAATTAGTCATTTATTTATTGATAAGTGTTATGTTTTCTTCGCATTTGAATCTTTTTCGTCATCATGGATAGTTAAAAATTCGAGTAATTATGGAATAAGAGTACCGTCGTGGCAGCAACGCGGCAAGAGCGACAAGCAACATCAACGACCTTTATGAGCGAACACTACAATGAACGCACCACTTGTTATTGGTTTGCCCGCTTCCATTCTGGAAATTTCGATCTTTTTTTTATAGCTGGAGTACAGCAGACAGGCTGACGGCCCACCTGATGGAAAGCGGTTACTGTCGCTTATGGACATTTGCAACACCAGAGATTTCATCAACCCGCTGCCAGCCTCGAAGAAATTTTATGACACCCTTTTTGAAAAAGGTTCTACAGAACCGTTGCGTACATGAGCGAAGCGGCTTAAAGAAGTGGAGGTGAAATCCCAACAGATGGCGAGCGGTTCGATGGTAGAAAGAGGACGAATACACCATTCTATACAGTTCTACCGAATACTCCTCGTTATACAGTCAGTAGAATACGTAGAGAGAAGCGAAGTCTCTCATAAGGCCAAGCCTATCTAGACCATCTGTGAGTGTGGGATCATCAACAACGTGAATGGCTCGACGTTGAATACAGTCTAGGGGATCGAGTTGGTAGCCAGGTGCTCCAGCCCAAAAGTGTGAGCAGTACTCCATATGCGGGCTCACCTGGGTTTTACAAAGCACAAAGCGTTGCCGCGGTGTGAAATACTGCTTGGACCGGTTTAACATTCCCAGCTTCTTAGAGGCAAGTTTTGCCTTGCCTTCAAGATGGCCCCTGAACATCGTTCGCGATGTCAACACTGAGGATCCCAATACTCTTGGTGGTGGTAAGGGGAGTTCCTTGGAACTGAAGCGATTGCTCGAATGGAGTTTTTTTGGCAGAGAATACGTAGACCTATGTCTTCTTGGGGTTGAAATGGACAAGGTTTTGTCTCCCCCATTCAGAGACTCACTCTAAGGAATACTCTACTTCAGATACAAATCTAACCCAACTTTCCTCCATAAATGATCGAGGGAAGTTTGCACGACCAGAGTACTGCGCATCGCCTGTGCTGTCATCCGCATTGGAATGAATGTTGCGAATAGACAACATATCATTGATTTGTAAGATGAACAACGTTGGCGATAGCACACAACCCTGGGGCACACCAGCGTTGATGGGCTTGAAACTTGAGCAACAACCGTCGACAACGACTTGAATGCTGCGCTCATCAAAAAAGCTGGATATCCAGGTGCAAGGCCCTTCGGGTATCCTAAACGATGGCCGCTCCGATAGAAGAGCCCTGTACCAGACCCGGTCCAAGGCCTTAGCAATATCTAGAATTCTAGACTAACTGCCAGTGCTTCCCCTTTGCTCTCAATGGCTTCAGCCCAACGGTGGGTTAGGTAAACCAAGAGATCCCGAACTGAGCGACCGTGGCGGAAGCCGTATTGCCGATCGTTTAGCAGCTGGGAATCTTCGAGGTAACACAAGAGCTGCGCGTTGATAATACGCTCCATCACCATTGAGAGCAAAAAGGTTATTGCTATAGGCCTCGATTCGACGTGTCTGTTACGTCCCCTTTTTTGGGGACAAGGTGCACATGGGCAATCTTACACGAAGCGAGGACACAACCCTTGTAGTAAGAGAGAGTGAAAAGTCGGGCAAGGACTGGCTGGGGACAGATCAGCTAAACACGTCTGCAGCACAATGGCAGGAATGCTATCAGGGCCAGAAGACTTTTTGACGTCGAGGGAGAGGAGAGCACATCGGACTGCTTTTTGAGTAAAGCGCACCTCCGACATTCTAGACTCACACTCAGGGATTGTAGGTGGAGTTTCTCCTATGTCTCAAGAGTTGAATTGGCCGCAAAGATTTCATCCAGAAGATTGACTTTATCTTTGGCGGCGTGTACCAGACGGTCGTCCACTGTGCGCAGAGGTGGAAGAGACGCCCGACAAAAGTTTCCTTGGACAGCTTTGGTGAGGGCCCAAAAAGCTCTAGTCCCAGAAGAGTAGCTAGAGAGGCGCTCATCAATTCTGTCGATGTGATCGAATTTTGCTCTTGCGAGCTGTTTTTTGAGGGACCTGGGGGCGGCATTGTATCACTTTTTCAGGTCAGAGGAACTTGGAGCCTGACGAGCCCACGCTGCAGTCCAGGCTGGATAAGCCTGTTTCTTTAGCTTTACAGCTTCACTGCTGTACTTATTGAACCATTGTGGTTTACTCGTACCACCGATAAGTACAGTTGAGTTTGGAATTAAACATGCTATTCGCTGCAGTACTACATCGGCGATCCAGTCTGTGCTCGGATCAGAAGCTTCCGACGAGAAACATAACTGCCTCCATGGGTAGGATGCATAGAATTCACGGAGTCCATCCCAATCTGCTGACCTGTATCACCACACTTTCCGTCGTCCAGCGGGACGAGTCCGATCGGGAATAGGAAGGGGCACCACCAAAGATACCAGACAATGATCAGAGGTTCCCAGTGGAGCACTGAAGAAGATCTGGCAGTTCTCCGGGTGTGTGGTCAGCAGAAGATCCAGCAAAGAAGACTCATGATCCACTCTATCCGGTATTCGGGTAAACTCCGTAATCACCTGAGTGAATCCATTGGCGAGAGCAAATTCGTAGGCAGTAGTCCCTGACAGATCAGTTCTCGGGGAACCCAACCACTCAGCGTAATGAGCATTAAAATTCTCGAGTATGACTACCTCTGCAAAAGGATACTGCCCAAAAACTTTGTCGGTCACCTCATGAACGAGTTCAAAAAAGCGAGCTGTTTCAGTCCTTGTGCATTCCCTGCCATGGGACCGATATAATCACGCATAGATCCGGGTGGAACCACCAAAATCTACGCGTACCTACAAGATGGAAATGGCGACGAATTGTGAAGCTTGCCACCACCCCTGTCATGAGGACCACGACCACTCTGCCAAGAGTGTGACGACGGAGAAGAAGAAGAACAAGATGGAAATATCCCTATCTTCAAGGCCGTGGAGATTAGAATAAAAAAAATATAATAAAATTAGGTTAACTTATTTCAGAAAAAACGGCAGTTACATAGGCAAGGACCTAATAATAATTATTATTTGATTTTTTGTGAGTATTTTATTTACATAAACTAACACCTGACGGTATTTTGTAATTTGTATTTTGTATTTGTATTTTAAATACATATAGTTGAAACGCTGTATTTTGTATTTTATATTTCAATCATACTCGAACTTGTACGTAGAAGTTCACACGTTAAAAACGTGTTATCAGGACTGCGCCTGCCAGGACAACTCCTGATGCATGTTCAAAGAACATGCCTTCCGGGACAACCGCCCGATGCGCATACACAGTACACCACTTCCGGGACAACGCCCACCGCGCATATACATGCGACTTCCGGGACCACGCCCAAACGGGACAATGCCCACCGCGCATACACATGCGACTTCCGGAACCAGGTACTCCCGGACGCCAGTCGCGCTGTACGCGGGCCACACCGAAACGCGCCGACTGCGCGCCGCATCGGAACGCGCCGACTGCGCGCCGCACCGGAACGCGCCGACTGCGCGCCGCACCGGAACGCGCCGCACTCGGGCCGCACCCGGAACGCGCCGCACTCGGGCCGCACCCGGAACGCGTTGCACTCGGGCCGCACCCGGAACGCGTTGCACTCGGGCCGCACCCGGAACGCGTTGCACTCGGGTTGCTCCTGAACGCGCTGCATCTGGGCTGCACCAACCATCCGTTCTAACCACAAGACAATCATTTGTCTTGCACTTATACGCACGCATATACTACATACGTGGTACTGGAACATAACAAAAATCATAAAAATGTTCGGTTAAAACTCAGTTTCAAAGAATGCAGCACAACTCTCAGGACACCACTTGCCTTTCCAGGGTACCATGTACTGAGCTGCGGCCTGGGTTGTCTTGCCTTTAGCTCCACTTAATAATTTCAGCTAGTAACGACCGCTCGGTAATACTTTAGTCACGCGGTATGGGCCCGCCTCATGCCAGAGTCCAGCTTCCCAGCGCACTGAGAATACTTTATACGAAGATTTTATCGTCAACCTGCAAAACTCTTGGCGGGTGCCTGTGACAATTTACCCGAGTGTCTTGACTATCCTGATTTTTGTCAAGAGATGCTTTAGCGGAGCTCCTGCCGAGTTCCCTCATGGCTTCTCGATTTAGACTGGAGCTATCAATGGCAACGTCACGGATCAGTGCCCGAATCACAGGACTGGTCGGGTTAGTACCAATTAACAAGTACAAAGCCGAGTACTGCGTGGTTTTTTTGCTTTGTTATATTTAAAACTAACTGAATTTACATAAACTATCAGACCAGGTGGAATTTTTATTATTACTCTCGATGCGAATCATATTAAGGACGGTTCTTAACGCTCGACTTGTCCAGTAGAGTAATGCATTTCTGGCATTATGTAATGGATTTCACATCCATCTGGTAAAAGCTGACGCCTCAAACATGCGGCTACGGTCACAAACTATCAATTTGGGGGACTCCGAACAAAAAAAAGTATAGAGCGCTATTAAAAACCCGTTTTAATTCGCTTGCATCTTCTCTTTAAATTAGGGTAGAGAGTAAACAAATTTTTGTAAAGTAGTCTACCAAGACAAATACAAATTCGTACCCATTGCATTCAGGTAAAGGACCCAATACATCAACATGAATCGTATTAAAGAGGATGTCTGATTTTCCCAAATTCAAATTCAAATTTATTTATTGCAAAAAACATGGTTTAAAAGGTGTTACAATAATTATATTTAGTTACACATGTTTTTGCCATCTTGGCGTGCAGATTTAGCTCGTACAATTTACATTGTTTATAATATTATTAAATTATGTCACAATTTCAGTTAAAATTAAATAAATAGCGTCCACAGTCCCATAGCCAGATAATTATAACAGTCAATATAAATAATTTTGTAATTGGTAATATGATTATCATTATGAGGTTGAATTATAGTTTATCATTTATGTATTCATTTATAGTGTAATAGCATTTATTAGCAAGCAACTTTTTTAGATAAAATTTGAAAGAATTTGTATTTAACAATTTTATATTTTGTGGAATCTTATTGTATATTTTCGGTGCCATGCATACGATGCTTTTCTGCAATAGAGCTGTTTTGCAGGGATGCGTGCAAAGCCTATCTTTATCCCGTCTGTTACGTGGTACACTATCTGACATACGTGGGAATAAATCTTTATTATATCTAACAAACATGGCTACTTCGAGGATGTATAGTGACGGTACTGTTAGCAGTTTGTGTTTTATAAATAACGGTTTGCAGCTTTCAATAGTTTGTAGATGGAACATCGAACGAATGCAGCGTTTTTGCATAAGGAATATCATATTTGCGTCAGTTGAATTACCCCAAAAAAGTATCCCATATCTTAAAATTGATTCGACTAGACCAAAATAAGCGGTTAGCAGAGTTTTTGTGTCAACAGTTGGTGATAATTTATGTAAAGCATATGATGATTTACTAATTTTCTTACTTAATTTATCTATATGAATTTTCCAATTTAATGTATTGTCTATTTCCAGGCCTAAAAATTTTGCTGAGTCTACCTCTTGCACGATTTTATTATCATACGATACATTAATATTTGCTGAGTTTTGGGGTCTCTGACTAAAATTCATTATTTTCGTTTTATTAATATTGATTTTTAAATTATTATTTGTCAACCATGTTATCACCGATGATAAACTATCATTTATGTCAATTTCATGTCTATTGTTATTATTAGATGGTATTGATAATGTGCTGTCATCAGCAAATAATGTCATAAATTGTGTTGTGCATCTTGGCAAGTCATTTACATACAAAATAAATAATAGAGGGCCTAGTACACTGCCCTGGGGTACCCCGTAGGTAATAATTCGTTTTTTAGAAGTATACATTACTTCACGTTTTGTTTTCGTATTTAATTTTGAAATTTGTGTTATTTGCTGCCTGTTACTTAAATATGATTTCATTAATTCGAGTATATTGCCTCTTATACCATAGGCTTCAAGTTTAAGCATTAATATGCTGTGATCTACGTAGTCAAATGCCTGGCTCATGTCGCAGTATATTGTTGACACTGGAGTTGTTTTGTCAACATAAGTAATAACATATTTAATAAATTCATAAATAGCCATGTTAATCGACTTGCCTTTTCTAAATCCCTTTTGCTCCTTGCTTAGTACATTTATTTTCTCAATATATGTATTTATTTCAGTATAATAATATTTTTCAAAAATTTTTGAGAATATTGATATTAAGGCTATCGGTCTATAATTTTCTAAATGTTCTTTATTACCTTTTTTGAATAATGGCTTAATTACAGTAATTTTAAGTTCATTAGGGAATTTTCCTGCTTCTATACTTAAATTAATAATATAACTTAGATGTTGACAGATGTGTTCGTTTACTGCTTTTATCACTTTTGTTGAAATACCGTCATGGCCAACGCTATTAGTACTTTTTAATTTATTAATAATATTTTTAATTTGATATGGTACACTAGGAGCAATAAACATTGATGTTTTTTGAGAATTAATTAGGCTAGTCACTTGCTTACCAGCATCTGGTAATGGTCTGATCTTATCCACAAAATAATTATTAAATTCGTTAGTGTTGGCGACGTTAAGTACACCGCAAAATTTACTAGACGAAACGGAACGCACAGTTTAAAATTTGACAGTTTCAACGGTTAAAAGGATTCTCCCCCGTCTTCAAATCTCAGAGTTAGACGTAATACACGTAGTTAGCTATTTTCAAATTTTTCATTTCAATACTACCTTAAGAGTATCTCCATTATATTCATTGGCCTCCAGAGCCGGATAGGCCTTACCTGATGCAGGATCAGCGATAATAATTAAGGAATTTATTAAATAATTAGAGAATTACGACGGGTCTAAGGAACATCGACGACGAGTTCAAGATATATGTTTAAAAAGTGGCTTGAACATTAGTTTAACGTGATATTACTCATTAATCCAACCCAACACTCATTTAAGGTAGTATTTACAGCTAAAATAAGTGTAAATAATAAGGATTTCTCTTTCGTCTCCCAGGATAGTTGCCAGACCTGTAAGTTAAGAAATGGAGATGTCTAAAGAAATAGCAGACCTTACTAAGAAACGCAGCAGTTTCAAAGATCGTATGGATCTATTTTCTAAATTTTTGGGGTCACTAGATAGTACATCTTTAACATCTAATGTCATTAGCGAGTTAGAACTTCGAATAGGGAAACTAGAATTACTGTATGCTCGTTATGACGAGACTCAATCTAGGTTGGAATGCCTTTCGGACTTAGAAACACAGATAACTGAGCGAGAAGTCTTTGAGTCTATGTATTATCAACTTATTTCTCAAGCACAACAAATTGTAGCTAACCACAAAAAATCTCCTCAGTCGAGTGACACTAGTTTTCATAGTTACAATAACTCTATCATAATAAATCTATCAAGTTGCCTACAATACAGCTCCCTAAATTCAACGGTTCATACGATAGCTGGTTGGAGTATCGCGACACATTTGATAGTTTAATACACTCAAATGAAGACATAGATGTGATAAACAAGTTTCATTACCTTAGGGCATCTTTGGAAGGGACAGCTGCTGTGGTAGTCAATTCAGTACAGTTCTGTGCAAGTAATTACAGCATAGCTTGGAAGCTATTGTGTGACAGGTTCGACAACAAACGCTTATTGATCCAGAATCACGTTTCTTCGTTATTCAACATGGACAGAATCACGCAAGAATCCTCAACTACGTTGAAACGCATGATGGATCAGTTCACTAAAAATATGTGCACACTGAATTCTTTAGGCGAACCTGTTCAACACTGGGACTCACTTTTAATCCACATAATTGCACAGAAACTTGATTTTAAAACGTATCGTAAATGGGAGGAATACAGAGGTCATTTAAATCGGGAAAAAACTATAAAGCTTCATGACTTTCTAGACTTCATGAAAATCCGTACAGACCTCCTAGAAACGATAGAATTATCGCGAGATACACCACAGTACAATAACGATATGAACACTAAGTTATTTAATCACCAAACTATGTTGTCAACAGACACTATTGACAACAATAACTTATTTAAATCATTAAGTGTATGCCCCAAATGCAGTGGCAATCATAAGTTAAAACACTGTTCAGAGTTTTTATCATTAAATAATGAAGCACGGCTTAAAATAATATCCGATTTCAAGATTTGTTTTAACTGTTTCCATCGTGGACATTATGCAAATCAATGTAAAAAAACCCGGCTGCAATTTGTGCAAGCGGCGACATAATACACTAATTCATGTGACCGATTATAATACACTAAAATCAAATGGGCATAGCAACGGCAAACAAGCTAATAACAATCAGTCATCCCCCGCCACCGAAGGTGCGAATCCCGTGGCTCTCTCGGCGAACATCTTGCCCAGTCATCAGGAAGACAGCCAGCGTGTAGACTCGGCGGACGCTTTTTCTTATCACGACTTGATTTTTCTTTCTTATAAGGGCATTCGTCCACCAAAAGCAACACATTATTTCCCCAATTCTAAAGACTTGATAATTGTTTCTTCACCCTCTTATGTTATTTCTCATGGTCAGTGCTCGGCGGAATCACGACTTGATTTTTCTTTCTTATAACATTCGTCCACCAAAAGCCAAAACTAAAGTTATCCTGCAGCGTAATTTTGGTGGTATAAACTTGGCCGCCCTAGTCAAGGACGCCCAAGAATCGGATTGGTCTGGGGTCTTCAAGGCAGCTACTGTAGATGAAAAGGTGTATGTATTTAATACAGCCTTATTGAGGTTGTATGATTTGCATGCACCTATGCGACGTGTTAGAATAAAGCATCTTCCTGCACCGTGGCTTACAGACGATATCAAGAAGCTCATACATAAGAAATCTATGGCCAAAACCAAATACAAGCTCAAACCCAGTGATGAAAACAAACAAGCTTTCATAAGAGCTCGTAATCGCTGCAATAGAGTGTGTAGGGATGCACAGCGCCGGTATATTCATGAATCAGTTGAGAAAGATAACCCATCAAAAGTATGGAAATTTTTGAAATCACTTGGAGTTGGAAAGTCAGTGCAAAATCCTGTTCCAAATAACTTCGACATTGATAGTCTTAATCAACACTTCACATCTACAAAGTATTTTGACAAAATTACTAAGTCAAACACATTGAAAGATCTTTCTTCTATTCCAACTCCTTTACATCCAAATTTTATTCTTAGTCCTTTATCTGAATGTGATGTTAAGATTGCTATTAAATCTATATCTTCAAATGCAGTCGGCAGTGATGGTATTAGTCGCGGCATGATCGTGCCCATTCTTGATGTCATAAACCCTATTATAACCCACATCCTTAATTCGTCCATTGCTTCTTGTATCTTTCCAGTTGCTTGGAAAGAAGCACATGTTATTCCTCTCCCCAAAAAGCCAAATCCTTCGTCTTTTTCTGAATTCCGTCCAATTTCCATTCTTCCTTTTCTTTCCAAAGTATTAGAACGCTTAGTCCACAAGCAATTTAGCACTTTCCTTTCTCAAAATTCATTAATGAATCCTTTCCAATCCGGGTTTCGTCCAGGCCACAGTACAGTCACAGCACTGGTCAAGATTACGGATGACATCCGGCATGGGATGGAGAATGGCCTGTTGACTATACTATCACTGTTAGACTTTAGCAGTGCCTTCAATAATGTTGATTACGACTTATTGCTTGGTATTCTTCGCACTCTTAACATATCTCCATCAGTAATCGACTGGTTTCACAGTTACCTGCATGGGCGCCGGCAGAGAATTCGTATTGATGAGACATACTCATCCTGGTGTGGTTTAACTGCCGGTGTTCCTCAGGGCGGCGTTTTATCTCCCCTTTTATTTGCTGTTTTTATAAACTCTATCTCTGACAAATTGACTTCTTCCTACCACCTATATGCAGACGATCTACAAATTTACACACAAAGTGAAACTGATGCACTAAACATTGCAATAAACAAAATCAACTCTGACCTGGATCACATACTGAGATGGAGTAAAAAGTTTGGCCTTGCCGTAAATCCTCAGAAAACTCAATTGATAATCGTCGGTAGCCCTAGGATGAATGCTAAAGTTAACTGGTCCTCCTTACCACAGGTTCTTTTTGACGGCACACATATACCTGTTAGCGACACTGTCAAAAATCTCGGCATAATCATCGATAGGGATCTGTCTTGGCGGCCTCACATCACCGATTTAAGTCGCAGAGTCTTCTTATCTTCTAGATCCCTCAGAAGATTAAGAAACTTCTTGCCCACTGCTACCAAGATTACGCTTGCTGAGTCTCTCTTACTTCCCATACTTGATTACGCTGACGCCTGCTATCTAGATTTAACCTTAGAACAGCTGAATAAGCTTGAGCGACTTCAGAATTTTTGTATCAGGTTCATATTTGGATTGCGAAAATATGACCATGTTTCCGAATATCGTAAAAGACTCAAGTGGCTTCCTATTCATTTTCGCCGGAATACTCACATTCTCACTCTCCTGTATAATATATTATTTACTCCTAATAGTCCCCAGTACCTTAAGGAACGTTTTAAATTCCTTCGCCTATCCACTGCCCACAATTTGCGCTCTGATACGTATCGAAAACTTATGACACCTGCACACACTTCATCCTATTATGATAACTCTTTTACAGTGCAGGCTGTCAAACTATGGAATATGCTACCTCTTACTGTCAGAGAGGCCAAATCCTTACCAACATTTAGAAATTTACTCAGAAAACACTATTTGTCCATAAATAGCCATGTCTGATTAACACAATATAATTATGCTAATACATTTATTATATAATATATGTATTTTGTAATATATTATTGTATATGTATATATTTGTATATTATATTTATGACTATGTATATATGTATGTATTTGTATATTTATTTGTTAAATTAGTTTGAGTATTTATGTGTCCCTTGCCTTTTTCCTGCACCACCTACATCACCTGATTCAAATTTGTTTTTGATTTAGGTTGCCTGGAAGAGATCGCTTTGAGCGATAAGGCCGCCTATTGTATCGCCTAGAAAATATTGTAAATATGGTCTGTTTTTGTAATTGTATGTTTTGGTGTGCAATAAAGAGTTATCTATTTTAACCATTTGGTCTTAGTTCTCCCGTTGTGACTAGCATGGAAAAAACCATACATTATATTATCTGGTTACAATAAATCAATTTGGGATGAATTCATTTAATATAAGACGTAAAGAAGCGATTGGTTACAATACTTTTACGTTTGCATCTTATTTTAAATCATATTTAAGCAACGTTAGTAATTTATAATTTAAACTTCATTTATCTTATTCCATAGAGATGATTTATGCAATTCATTAATTTCATTTTAATTTTAGAATTTAGTGTCTTAAGACACGACAAGAAAGGCATTGTCAGGTGCATACTAGTATACACACAGTATTGACACCAACCATAAATCTTAGTTCGGGCCTTTATAGCCTAATTTAAATATGCTTGTGTTTTGTTTGTTGAACTACATCACATTTATAGAAGTTCAAACAACTACAAATGTCGATAAATTACAAAATGTAATTATTTGAATAATTTTAATATCACGAGTTATAGTTACCATAATTAAATATATTAATTAGAATTTTATTTAAAACTTATTTTAATACAGTCCACATATTATCGAAAGTTACTTTATTTTATTTGCTAATTTATTAACGTCAGTAAAATTGTATATATATTTAAATTAATGGTTGTCATTTGGCAAAGGCTTGATTTCTTACCGCATTATGTGTGGAAATTTAATTAAAGGTTTGCTGTTGTTTAGTTGTTTGCCACCACCAGCGTCTCCTTCTGTTAGGTTTCCCATTACAATTTCTGTGTAGATTACTGTGAGCCCTATTTTTGATGCTAATTTTCGGAAACAGGTTTATCACATTTTGCTTCATTTGATGATTCACTACCAGAATTATGATGAGTCACAGTCATTATTTTGCCTTGTGTAGGTTTGTGACTCGTTGGGGATACCTAGTCAAACCCTCAGAATGAGAGACTCTGGACTCATAGGAGCATGCAATGATTTTTGCAATTAATTAAAATGGCCTTACAACCCATTTTAGATTACCAACTTACTTCTAGCGACTTTAAAATGAAAGAAAGATTTCCATTTATTTTCTACGTCATACTGTTTCTGTGACTTCTTGGAGACGATTGTGAAGTCCACGTAAATAACGTTTATTATGAGTGCTGGGATATTGTATATTAATTTGTTTATTGCCACTCGTATATATTTAATCGCCTCTAGAAGACATCATCATGCCTTTGACCCTAATGATTATTCGACCGATTTCTTACGTCATTCGTTGCCAACAATAAGGGACTCCAAGACAACATCATGGACATTAGAATATATTGGTTGCATCAAGTAACTCCAGAAGGGCTTCAGACTTAAAGAGAGCAAGGAACTAGAAGTCATAAGATTCTATCCAAGCCATTATAGTTATACCTTCTTGCAGCAAGATATTTTGCCATCACTCAAGTTGAAACTAGTTCTACTATTTACTCAAGTTCTAGATAAGTTGAGTGCGTAGAGGATTTAAGAGCCTTGACTTAATTCATCAACTGATTGTTTATGATTGTATTATTTTCAAGATTGTCCACTGCCCATAAGATTGAACTAGTGGTTGAAAGGGAGCTTTCAACGCCCGCGGGCATGTTGGCGACGTTAAGTACACCGCAAAATTTACTAGACGAAACGGAACGCACACTTTAAAATTTGACAGTTTCAACGGTTAAAAGGATTCTCCCCCGTCTTCAAATCTCAGAGTTAGACGTAATACACGTAGTTAGCTATTTTCAAATTTTTCATTTCAATACTACCTTAAGAGTATCTCCATTATATTCAGTTAGCAATATCTGTCGGATTTGTAATATATATATTTTTTGCTATCTTAATTTTGCTGATTGGTTCTTTAGGTATATTCGATGTTGAACAATTAATAATTTGCCATGTCGCTTTAGACTTGTTGTCAGAAAGATTAATTTTATAGTTATTCTGTGATTTTTTAGTAAGTCCAATTATTTTCTTTAGTCGTTTTGAATAGTTGTCATAAATTATTTTATTATTTATAGTAGGATTACGTCCAAAGTTCCATAACAAGTATCTCTTTTTTTTGCTGCATATTTTTATACCTCTCGATATCCATTTACTTTTGTGATACAACCTTATTAGTATATGTTTTCTTGGAAAACAAAGATCATAAAATAACTTAAAATCAGTTATAAAATTTTTGTATGCTATATTAGGATCGTCTACTTTGTATATATCGGAAAACGATAAGTTTTTGAGGAAATTAATGAATTTTGTTTATATTTACAGCGCAATAGTCACGCGTTGTTTTACGCCAGAATTTTAATCTACAAATTTTTTGTACCGGTATCTTCATTAATTGGGCCGTGTGGTCCGATAAGCCCAAATCGAGTACTTCCGTTTTACATTTTTGTTTATAATCATGAGCAAAGTTGTCTATACAAGTGTTGCTAATGATTCTTGTAGGTTGCCTTAATTCCAATTTTAAATCATAGTTTAATAATAAACATTCTAAATTTAAAGTTACATTATTTGTTTCAATAATATCTATATTAAAATCTCCAGTTAAAACAAGATGTTTATATTTCAATTTAGTCAAGACATAAGTTAGCATCTTATCCATTTTGAAAAAAAACGTGTTAAAATTATTTGACTTTGGCACCCTATAAACACATATAATAATTATGTTGAAGTCTACAAGTTCAACCCCACAACATTCAAATATATTCATAAGAGAATATGTTTTGATCTCTACTATTTCTCTAACTATGCATTTTTGTTTTACCAGGATACAAGCTCCACCTCTCTTGACATTTGTTCGACAGTAACATGCAGCCAATTTTTAATTTGGTATATATAACTGTGTTTTATACCCTGTCATCATGAAGTGTTCTGTTATACAAATAACATCAATATCCAATTCGTTTCCTTTGAGCTCTTCTAAATTTATAAGGAGGACATCAGATTTATTAAGTACACCAGCTATGTTTTGATGAAGAATGTTAAGATACTTAGTCTCGAAAAAGATTAGATTGATTTTCCAGAGTATTATCGTAATTAACCTTGTTATTATCATTTGTTGAAACTTCATTATTAGAAATTATAATGTCATTTATGCATTTGTTAATATCTTTGAAAATAATCCGTATCCCAAAATTATTTACATGTCCAAATTTCCGACAAAACATAGTATGGTCATAGTTTAAATTCTGATTGGAGTCTATAATATATGCGTGTTCATGTGTCAAAATGTCCAAGTATAAAATATTATTAAAATGTTCAACTCTCCAATTAAACATATTTGTGTATTTGCCGCACTTATAAGTGGGTGCTATTAACACAATATTAGTATTTTGTACTTTGCTGATTATTTGTCTAATATGGATAATCAATTCTACATAATCGTTAGTTTTTTTTAAATCTTCTTCTCCTATAAATATAATGCAATAATCATCCAAAGTGTATTCCCATAGTTTCTTATCGAGATCTTTTAGTAATTCTACAATTGTGCTGTTCGGTTTAAGGTAATGACATAGATTAGTATAATGTTCCAATGTGTTTTCGTCTAGGGCGAGCATGTTATTTTGCTTATTAGCACTTATTATGCACATCTTTATGGGTCGTTTCTGCCGCAAGATTTTTTCCGGTAGGGTCGTTTGTGTAACAGTTGTTTGTCTGTTAACCTTTGTCATTGTATTTCTATCGATCCGTCTATTTTTGGTAATATCAGTTTCAGTATGCATATTTCCCGTTATAGTTTTCTTTGGCGATTGTCTACTTTTTGCAGGACTATGCGCAATTCTCTTTAACAAGTCATTTTTCTTCAGAAGGTCTTCATTATGACGTTTTAATTCTCGATTTTCAAGGCTTAAAGTGTCAATTTCTTTGTTCGCAATTTGCAACTCCATCTCAAGCAGCTAAATCCGTTCTTTTAATTTTAAGACATGTTCTATATTAGGGTCCGAAAAATCGGGTAAACTATTGTACGTATCATCCAACGTTTGTGATAGTATATCACTAGTGTTATGATCACTAGAATTCGAAATGCGTCTTCGTCTAGTTATGTTATCAGTAGATTCCATTTTTATATTTTAATTTGTATGAAAAAAAAAACAACTTTTTAATTCTAATGAGGTCAGGTTCGAACCTCCGTTTGTTTTGGTCACCTAGGGAATCGATACAATGTTATTACCGGCACTGCCAATGTGCTCGTGCGTTGCGTATCGAAAATATATGATATTACTTGCTGTGTGTAATTTAATAGCGTATGTAAGAGTAAGTTATACAATTATATTTATATAGTTGTCGTAATGACGGCAACTCAATTCATAGATTCTTTCACTTTGAACAACCGTTTTTTACACTATTAAATTTAAAATTTAGCTTTGTTACGATGTTGATTTATACTTAATTTTTACTTATATTTTCTCTTGAATACGTCTAGTGTAGTTTTGATGAAAAATATTTGTTATTAATTATGTTGTTTTAGAAATTTTGCACGATATTTATTTCTTTGGTTTTAGGTCACTTCTCGTACACTAAGTTTCTCACAAACGATACACACTTCGATTTAGATTTAACTGTTAAAAAGTAACTTGTATATATTTTTTCGAAATTATTTGTACGGAGCTAATGTTAACGTAGACAGCAGCGCCATCTACATGAAAAACACGTAATAAACCGAGTCGGTGTCGGATGTAACATAGTAAGCGCGATTCCTCGCCAACAGGTGTATAGCGATAATAGAGCACATCATTCTGACAAACGTACCTCTTGGAGTCCAAGGGACCATCCCTTAGTTTTTGGATGAGATCGCTAGTCTCGGAATCAGCCGACCGAGCTATTTGTGCTCAATTCAATGGTCTGTCAATGTTATTGACTGCAATGCTGGTGGGTTTCTGCTCAGATAATCCGCGTGACCCATCATCACGCCCTTTCGATATTCAATTTCAAAATTGAAATCCTGCAGATAAAGCCACCAGCGTGCAACGCGTGGAAGAAGATCTTTTTTTACGTGCGGTGGCCTTCAATGCATTGCAATCGGTTTTGATATTAAAAGTTATCCCGATCAAATAGTGACGAAAGTATTGCAAAGCTTTGACGACCGCCAAGGTTTCCAGTTCATACGAATGGTATTTTGCCTCCGCGCCCCGAGTGACTTACTAAAATAGGCCATTACTCGATTAACACCATCTGCGTATACCTGTATAAGTACCGCACCGTATCCTACACTGTTAGCACCAGTGTGCAGTTTTGTAGGAAGGTTCGGGTCAAAAATCGCAAGTATGGATTCGCTAGTTAAACGTTTGACAAGATATTGCCGGACTTGATCTTGATCAGTGCCCCATCGAAATTTTAAGTCTTTCTTTGCGAGACGCGGGATACATGGGGTTTTTGTCGCGTAACCTTCGATGTAACGCCAAAAGTAACCCGCAAGACCTAAAAACTGGCGTACTTGTTTGACGCTACTAGGAATAGGTGCGTTAACTAGTGCCTTGATTTTGTGCGGGCTCGGCCTACCCTGACCATGACTAATAACGCGACCCAGGTACTCTATTTCGGTAGTAAGGAAGAAACACTTGCGTACGTTAACCGAGAACCCGGCTTTTGTCAATGTCTTCAGGACATTGTGCAATAAGGTAATGCCATCATCGACCGTTGAACTTAGGATCAGTACATCGTCAATATATACTAGGACATTCCCCGTTTCTATAAATTTACGCAAGGTATTCTTGATGATACGTTGGTACACGGTGGGGGAATTGTATAACCCATACGGCATTTTTAAATACTCATAATAAGCTTCCGTAGTTACAAAGCCCGTCTTATGGATCGAGTCCTCATCGATAGGATTTTATGAAAACCCGACGCCGTATCTAAAGATTTGAAGAATTTCGAGCCTCCAAGCCGATCAATGTGATCATCAATCAGGGGTAGGGGGGTATCTAACCCTGATAGTAATGCGATTTAGAACTCGAAAGTCTACACACATTCTGTCAGAACCATCTTTTTTCTTGACCAAAATGACCGGGCTTGCGTATTCGGAATCCGACTCCCTAATAACTTTTTTTGTCTAACAGATCCCGACATATCTCACGCACTTTTAGCTTCTCTTGATACGACAAACGATACGGATGGTATGACACAGGGATGTCACTTGTCAAATTGATGTGCATCCTACCAGTATTCACGGTAGTGGTGGCTGTACCGGATATCAAGAACGGAGAGAATTCATCTACCACTGCCATCAACTTTACAAGTTCCGCTCCTTCTAGAGGTGTATTTATCTTGTTGGGGTTGCTAACACTTAGAGTTTATTTTTAATACGCTGTTTGGCGTATGAGTTAAGTACTGTCAGTGTTTCGTGCGAATAAACGTGACGCCATGGCGACTAAGTACGTCGATCGCTATGGTAATGGGCGTATTCATGCACGAGGCGGGTACTATGACAAAATCTACTTCAAGCGCTATATTCCTAAATTCAGTAGTTAAAGTGATATACTCGCAAGCAACAATCTCTTTATCGCTTATTTGTTTCAAAGAACATTTAATTTGTTTACGCGGACTAGAGAAGTAAGTTACTACCGCTGACGATATTAAGGATACACTGAGTGTTCCACTATCTATACTACACGAGTCAAGTTTGCGTTAGTTGATATTAGCTTGGGACCCAGATCGGGCCTTAGCAAAACAGTTAATCTCTTTATGCCCTATTAAGAGCAGACGACTGGATTAACACTATTATGCGCGTCGCGCTTGTTATTAACATTACGATTCTTGGGACATTGCTCTGCTATGCACTGCTCTGCCACAACAGAAACATTTAAATTCTGACTTAGTAGGACATAACCGGATGGCACATATTTAGCGCAGTTACGATTATCAAACTTAACGAGTAGGCTTTAGATAAGTAGTTAAAAAGGAAACTAGGTTTTCGGTGATTAGGTCGGCATTGGTAGCCGCTGCGCTCACCTGTACATCATTGATCAATATTTGAATCATAAGGTCTTGGCTTAAACCTCCTATTACTCGTAATCTTAAATAAAGAACTACGTGCATACTCTGCGTATGACGGAAACTTCTCGGACGTGGTATTTATGATCTCACGTAGAATTTGAGCGAAGTTAAATCTTTTGCGGACACAACGACTTTAAATCGCTGAGAAAATTGGAACACGAGCGATCTTTCGTAGTCCATTCATTTAATCAGGTTTTTGAGTCACCTTTCAAACAATTGAGCCACACGTGAGAAACATTCGAGATCATCTCAGCGGTTCACATGCCTAGCCCTGTCCACTTCACCACACCACACCTCAAAATTATTTATAGCCGGATCAAAATTTGAAACGTAATAGGTTACGGAAATATTTGTATTTAATGGAGGTGTGCTGTTCCGAACTGACAGCGTAACGTGTGAACCGCTAGTAGTATTTTTTTTTCCTTCAATGGCAGTCAGTTTTCACATAATAGTGCCTAGAATGTTTTTGCGAAAACATCATGATTGGACCGAGATTTACTACAACGTTGATGCGAGTCGAGCGTTCGTGACCTGGACCCCTTACGCGAACCATGATGGTCACCGCTACGCGAGCGACTGCGACGAGATCGTGAACGTGAACGAGTGCTATCGTTACACGAAAGCATATTAATCTTGTCACGACGTGAATTTGAACAGTTTCACGTTGTGACGGGACCATGAGCGAGTTTTATAACCGCGCGAACGCATTCGATCGTGAGGCGATCGTGAATTATGCCTCTGGTCTAGTCGCGATTCGCTGCGACGACTATACCCAGACCCAGACGGCGTTCTAACAGACCTATCACATGGTCGTGACGAACTCGGCATGACGCACCTAGACTCAGACCGAGGTGGCGTCCTAACCGACCCATCACGTGATCTTCACGAACGCGGCATGACACGCCTAGACTCAGAGGCGAGGTGGCGTCCTAACCGACCCATCACGTGATCTTGACGAACGCGGCATGACACGCCTAGACTCAGAGCGAGGTGGCGTCCTAACCGACGCATCACGTGATCTTGATGAATGCGGCATGACACGTCTAGATTCAGACCGAGGTGGCGTCCTAACCGACCCATCACGTGATCTTGACGAACGTGGCATTCCTAATTAATATTTAACGGTTGTTTGTGCAGGTATCACGTCTAATATTTGTGAGCAAATAAGTCCAATCACACTTCTTATTTTAGCGACCAGAAGTGGAAAATAATAAAAAAATATAATCGTAAATAATTATTTAAATTTAGAACAAAACTAATAGTTTAATTACAAACAAACAACCGTTATCAAAGTAACGAAACAATTACAGTTATGAGAGCGAGGGCGGTCACTTAGGGCTGTACTGACTGTTATACACAGCGTTCCACGCACCACCGCAATTTAGACGGTACTGACCGTCAAAGACAGCGTTCCATGTCTAGTATTAGAGCAGTACTGATTGTCGAAAGACAATGGTCCTTACTCGCAGACGCATTCGTTGGAAATGCGTGCCAATTTTTTTTTTTTTTTATTGGACTTGAACCATTCGCCTAGTTCTGTGACAGCTGTCTGCAGCCGGATGCAAGCCATTTGTCGGTTTTGATCTGATGTATAGAGTGCGGTGTCATCCGCAAAGAGGGCCAACTCCACATCTGGAGTTTTTGGGATGTCGCTGGTGTACAGCGTGAAGAGTAGTGGCGACAGGGCCGAGCCCTGTGGTACACCGGCTGTGAGTGGGTGAGGGGACGAGCGCGTTCCCTCCACTCGAAAACGGAAGCTACGACCTAGGAGGAAGTCTCGCAAGATGAGCACGAGTCTGTCTGGCATACCGAACTGGTACAGCTTGTAAATCAAGCCGTTGTGCCAGACCTTGTCGAAGGCTTTTGCTACGTCTAGAAACAGTGCGGCTGTTCCTATAGGGCGGGGGCGATGGGCAAAGTGAGATAATATGTGCTCCGTGATGCGGTGCACCTGTTGGACGCATGAGTGTCTGGCACGGAAGCCAAATTGCTCATCGGGTATTAGATGTTTGCTGAAGGCAAAATCTCTAAGTCGAGAGAGGATGACCCTCTCGTAAAGCTTGCTGAGGACGGTAGCTAGACGGTTTATTAGCCGGTTTTCCCGGCTTGTGAATACCGATGACATCTGCTTCCTTCCAGATCGCGGGAAAGGAGCAGTTTGTTATGGCGGCATTGAAGATGCTCACTAGAATTATAATTAGATGGGCGGGTAGGAGTTTTAAAACGCGATTGTTGATGCCATCGGTCCCTGGGGCCTTTCGCGGTTTGAGAGACTTGATCAGATCTTGCACTTCTTCGACCGTGACCGTGTCGAGTGTGGTTTCCGCTGGTAAGGAGGATCTACGTTCGACCTCGGAGTCTACCTCCGTCAGGTGTGACTGGTCGACGTTTTGCGTAGTGGGGGAGCATTGAAGCTCTAGACTCTGAGCAAGGCACTCGGCCTTCTCCTCGTCATCGAACGCCTCGGTGTTGTCGGCTCTTTCTAGCGCGGGTATGACAGTAAGGGTGTCTGATTTGAGAGCTCTAGCCAGCTTCCAGTATGCCTGGTGAGTTGGCTCGATATCCCTCAACGTTCTGTCCCAACGTTGTTCCCTGACTTCCCGGATACGTAGTTTGACCTCGCGCTCTAGTTCGCGGAGTCGGACTCTGTTATCCTCGGTGGGATATCTGTCGTGAGCTCTGGAGGCGGCTCTCTTTTCCCTCAGCAGTACCCTCACCTCGTCCGGCAGGCATAAGTGGCGGTCATCCTCCACTGGCACCTGCCTGGACGAGTTCCGCACTGCGGATTGAAGGTGGCTGGTGAGGGCCTCGATTGCCGTCTCCGTGTCATGGCGGGACACGATGTGGTCCGGGATGCGGTCCAGGTCTTGTGAGCTGGTTGCCTTGAGGAGGGTCTCAAGTCTCAACCAATCCACAGAGGTCCTAGTTTCAGATGTCTGGTCTGTCTGTGGTCCTAATCTGAGGATAACCGGACGATGGTCCGAGTCGATATCGTCCATCGTTTCGATCGAATGGAACTGAAGGGTTACGCCCCTCAGTAATGCTAGGTCGAGAGTGTTTGGGGTCCCCCAGTCGCGGTTGGGGGGGTATCTTGTGGGGGTCATGGGAGTTAGTATATCAAACAAAAGATTGTCTGATATATTTATTAGGGCTCTGCCATTGGGGTTAGTGGTATTGCAATTCCACTGCTCGTGTTTGCAATTCAGATCTCCGGCTATAATAACAGCCGGGCCTAAGTTGAATAGGGTTTCTAGGTCTTTCTTAATAAGGGTTTTTTGGCATGCGAGGTATGCTGAAACTATGACTAGAGGTTGGTGGCCAGTCATTGCTAGTCTGCAGGCGGATACCTCCATACCGTCTAGTGGGGGGGTGACTACAGGCATGCAGTGTAGGGATCTTCTGAAATAGATCAGGGTGCCGCCACCACGGCCTACCCTGTCATGTCTAGTGATCCGATAGTTAGAGATCTTTGGATCTCTATTACTCGGTTTCAGGAAGGTCTCCTGTACTAGTAGTATATCTACTTGATTGGTAACCAGGAAGTCATGGACCAAGTCGCGCTGGTTTCGAAGGCCATTGGCGTTATAAGTCGCCAGAGTCAATGAGCGTGGTTTATTTCTACCTACATGCGCCATTTGTTACCGGTAACAATAATTTGACTAGGTTGTTTAGTTACAACGATCTAAGTATTTGGAGGAGGTACGCGTGATCCATTTCGATCACGAGTTGATCCCGGAGGGAGGGTTGTGTTGACTCTGAAACTTGCCTCAGTTTCCGAGCCAAGAGTTGGACCTCTTGCAGGTCGAAGGGCAAGTTCTTGGCGAATTTAGTCGCCAAAGCTAAGTCCTCCGCTATAGAGTGGTGGGCCGATGGCCCTGAAGGTCCCTTAGAAATGGGGGCGAGGGCGGGGGCGGGGGTGGCCGAGGGTAGGCCGGCCATAACTGGGGCACGCGTCCTTAGCGGAGGGAACGCTTCCGTCGTGGGAAGACCCGTCCAGTGGTTTACCACTGGGGGGGGGGCCGCCACGAATGCGGGTTTGTTCGGCACTTTTCTAGTGCCTTTTTGGGCATTGCCCTTTCCGACCTTACGTTTGGGTCGGGGGGCGGCAGGGCAGCCTCTGTAGTTAGCGGGGTGACCCGCTTGGCCGCAGAGGATGCAGCTCGGTGGCTCCGGGGAGTCCCGGGTGCGAGTGCACTCCGAGGTCCCGTGGTCGCCCAGGCACTTGACGCACCTGGGACGGGATTGACAATGTAGGGCAGAGTGCCCATAAAGTTGGCAGCGATGACACTGCCGCAGTGTATGTTTTTCGTGTGGACGTTCCACACGAAGGCCAGAGAGGCCACAGACCTTCTCAAGATCGAAGATCTTTTTCCCCTCTGGGGAGAGGTCGAGGACAACCAATACTAGGTTTAGAGGGGACTTTGTGGCGTCGCCTCTGTGCATACGGTGCACTTCGTGCACTGGTAGGGCTTGGGACTTAAGGTCCTCTAGAATATAGGAACTTTCAATTTCCTGAGGAAGTCCGCGGATTACAGCCCGAAGGCGTTTTTCTTCTGGCAGGGCGTAAGTGTAGTAACCGATTTTACGGTCACATAATAAAGTAGTTAGGGCGCGGTGGTCACTTGAAGACGTGACCATAACTTTGATGCCGTGTTGAGTATCACGGGCTTCCTTTATGGAGATTGCCTTACCTGGCAGTTCTTTAGCGAGTTGAAGCCAATGGGCTTTCTCGCGGATGGTCAGGGGTGGCGGCGGGCGTTGTGAAGGTGGCCCAGGGCGGCTGGAAGGTGCCGCTGTCGGTGTTGTGCCCGCTGTTGGGGCGGGGTTGGGGGGGACCTCCCTCTGGGTCTTACGTTTTTTAGTACGATTAACGGTTATAAAACCGTCATCGTCTTCGCGGTCTAAGGGGATGTTCGCGGGAGGCGCGACATCCATAGGAGTAATTTCATCGGCCGGTGGAAGAGGGGCATCCCTGAGGTTTTGCGGACCTTCAGAGGATAAATCGATTTCTCGACGAGAATCGATTACGCGATGGATGGGCGAACGTGAACGCGATGTCGTCGAACTCGCAGAGCTCGAACGCGGTTTTGTCGATGCGGAACCGCGAGAAAACGAGGCGCGCGACTTTGGTGCCACACGATGGGCATCGTTGAGCGGGGGTGCGGGCGGCGGGCGCACTGGTAACGCGGCGGGTATGGATGCGGGGGGCGCGGGCGCTACGGCAGAGTGCAGGTGGACCGCGGTAAGCGCGGCGGCGGGGGTTGCGGGGCGTGCGCTAGTCGCGGCAGGTGCGATGGTCGCGGCAGATGCGGGTGCGGGGAGGGGGGCCTGCGCGGGGGCCCTTTGCACGTGTGACTCGCGGGACACAGGTTTCTCGGAATTAAGTTCCGAAATAACGGGCACCATTGATTGGGACTCCGGAGTCCTCAAAAATTGGTCGAGAGCTTGAGGGAATTGCTGTCGTAAAAACGACAGCAAACCCTCTAGCAACGATGGGGAGGGCTCCACGCCGTCCATTGTCCCTGAGGGGGACGAACGATTTGGTGGAAAAACCACCTGATGACGCACTTTTCACTGCACTGTCACAGAAAAAATACAGATCGACCGGGTGAACGAACGAACACAACGAACACGAATAACGGACTGCCGAGGCGGAACGGGAGACGTGCGCGCGCGACGAAATTCAATAGTATTATAGAATATGTATGCATGCAGCATATATCCACACATACATAAATACTTATAAAGTAGGGTATCAATAGATATGTAATTATATACATAATAACCTATTAAAATAGTATTATGGGACTTGGATATATGTAGCATATGTTCATACATAAATATCTAAACTGTGTATGTAGTAAGTACATATATATTCTAATACAGGTATAATCCTTTAGAATATTGATATTAACCTTATCTTAGAGTTTGGTATATATATATATTACCATATAAATATTTCATTAATTCAGAGTATGAATACATATATAATACATACATAAATCTTGGTATCTCGATTCATTACTGATATTGGACCCAGTATGTATAGATATTTTATGGAATAGGGCTTTAAATACAAGTAATAAATACATAACTCTTGGACTATAATAACACATAAGTGTTAAGACATTTAAATATTGTTTGTATTCCAAACTTTAATATTATGTACAGATATTTAGTGAAATAGGGCATAAAATACATAACCCTTGGACTATAATAACACAAGTGTTAGGGTATATAAGTATTGTTTGTATTCCAAACTTTAGTATTATGTATAGATATTTTATGAATTAGGTATTGAACCTATGTAATAGTACCTAACACTTAGACTATAATAACACATAAGTACTAGAATATTTAAGTCTTGTTTGCATTTCAAACTTTAGTATTATGTATAGATATTTTATGAAATAAGTATTGAACCTATGTAATAGTATCTAACCCTTGGACTATAATAACACAAGTGCTAGAATATTTAAGTCTTGTTTGTATTTCAAACTTTAGTATTATGTATAGATATTTTATGAAATAGGTATTGGACCTATGTAATAGTACATAACCCTTGGACTATAATAACACATAAGTGCTAGAATATTTAAGTCTTGTTTGTATTTCAAACTTTAGTATTATGTATAGATATTTTATGAAATAGGTACTGAACCTATGTAATAGTATCTAACCCTTGGACTATAATAACACATAAGTGTTATAATATTTAAATATTGTTTATATCTCATACATAATGAACCATTTTTAAGCCTGTACCATTTTGAATAACCTTCTGCGAAGGAGGCTAGGCTTATTTCATATGTAATGAAACCATAGTTTAAAAGCAGTCATAAACCGTTAAAATAGTACTGTAAAATTTATTTAAAATTTACTTCGAATTAACCAGTAGATGGAAGACAAGCTTCAGGTTATTTATGATAATTCTTAGTTAATGATTTAGTTATTATTTATACAAGTTCCTATAGATATCGTTGAATGTTCCTACCGCCTATTCGATATTTTACGACGCACTAATAATAATGTATTGGCCAGTTCCTATATATATATTATGTGTCTCTGTCGACACACAGTGTTGTTAGAAGAAAGCATGTAATAATTTGCCACTATTTAATATCTATAGTATAATTACTCATCAATTTCATCATGATTTTATACCTTTCTCTTTTACTCACCAGCATGACATCTCTTTCCTTGATGTGACAGATTTGAGACAGCTGTCAATTCATATGCATTGTAAAATTTTGCCGGTAAAACATTGCAAAATTTGTAAATTATTTCAAAGTGTTAAAACTATTCAATATTAATAGAATTTTGAAGTGTTGACAACACAGTGCCAAGAAAATAATATAGTACTTCATTATAACACTTACCATTCCTTACGTAATAAGTACAAACTACGACAAGCAAGTGTTCCAAGTGGAATGTGCAACATTCGAAATCTTTAAGCCTTTGGTGATTTCTGTTATTACTAGCACTTCGAGTGAAACCAATTACGATAAATTATCTTCGTTTCTCAAGTTCGGACGAAGGGGGAAGTATTTTGCCTTATTCTACTGAACATGAGATGTAAGTACAATTACGAGTTTTCAAACAGGATTGAACTTGTTTTAACACCTAACTGAAAGTCTCAGTAGGGGAAATAAAACACCGAGGTTAGTAAACCGGTTGTTTAATGCCAAAATAGTTTGTAGATAGTTTTTAGAAAGTTGTTTCCCACGAAGGCAATGCAGATGCTGGGATATGGAATAATTTATGACGTCCCCCGTAATGTCCTCCATTGTTTTATATTTTCGAGAATTTCGGTAATAGCTTAAAATAACGTCCTTTGTAAGACCATTTGAGTCAAAGAAAGATGATCCTGACATCTGCCATTGCCATTGTATGTACATATTTTAGAAAATAGTTGTGTAATTTAACTGCATGCTTTGTTTTAATTTAGTGAGGAAACAATTTATTAGTTTATGGACAGGGGTCGCATCTTCCCAGAAGGGTTGGGTCCAGGCCGGAGAAATCGTGGAAAGCTGCCGCAAAATGATAGATTTTTTAATGTAGTTCGTATAAGTAGTGAGTGATCCGCCAAGACAAGTCAGTGTGTATAATCAGTAAGTATAGAGCGGGTTACTGTGTCTAATAGTGTATTGCAAGTCAGTGTATTAAAAGTAGTAGTCAGCGGGTTAGAGTCTATACAACTTAGTTAACGTACGAGTGTACCGATTACGGCTTTAATATAGCCAATGGTTATTTGATTGTAAATACAACTCAGTAGCGTTCAAATAAACGACGGGAACCGTAAGAGTGACTGGTGTATTATTTCCACCGGCATATCCCGCCAGCGCCTCCTACAGGCTTCCACCGAAAGCCCTGTCGGAGACCCGCTACAGTTCTTCGTCCCATTTATTTATTATTTGAGATATAAAGATAACTTTGGGTGGTTATAGCCTTCTAACCTATATTAAAGAAAGTTTGGATCTGTTCATGGTACATAGAAAGAAAAGAAAGAAAGAAAGAAAAAGATTTATTTAGAACTACAATAAAACTGACTTAAACTATTAAAAATAAAAAACAATAAATAAATGTAGTCCTAAATTGGCCTTAGCTCAGCAAAACTGCCGGTTAATATAACCAGCGCTGATCTTCCGCCAGGGCCATTCGTGACATACACAAACACAGGCATACAAGATAAATATGTGAAGTGAACCAAAAATTAATAATGTATAATAGATGTGCCATGTGACTATAACCCACCTGAACATTGGTCTCGTAAACGAGGGCTTGTAAATTAAGTCCTCACAGGAGGCACCACAACTGATTTTCACCAAAGCCTAGTCATTTTTACATTACTCATTGACAGGATTAATAAGTCAGTGGGACCAATGTCCCATAATTAAATATTAGAGACTACATTGCAAATTATTTGTAGTCAAGACTATATTTTTGTCCTGATGTTGTACAACTTATTAAAGCATCATTGAGTGGCTTACAAGGGTGATTAAAATTTAAAGACAAGTACCTACTTTAAGTTAAAAAGTCACACATCTAATGTCTTAGATGACAAGTGATCTAAGCCTTACTAATTATACAGCCAAGCCTATAAATCTTAGTGTAAATTGTTTAGACTACACAATACACATAATGAGAAAAAAGATAGTTCACCTATTAAAACTAGTGAATATAACAGACTCCATCCAAAGAGCTGCATTCAGATGGTTTTTGATAAAGAAGTCAGATGTTGATTTCTGCCCTCTTGGACCTCAGAGGTCTCAATTCATATGTAATATATTGTAAAACATTTTATATTACAAATAAAGAGATTAATTAAAGTTAAGACATATTGGTTAGTGACAACAGACGTTCAACAGGCATATTTTCACTTACCAATAGCTAAACCTCATCCGGACATTCCTCCGAGTGGTTTATAGCAAGATTTCCAGCAAACATTTAGTTACACATTACATACAATAAGTAATTATATTAATTACATATAAAAGAGCAGGGGTTAAGATAACAGCTTATCTTACTATTATAATAACATAAAAGATAGTTTGATTAATCTTAAGGCAGCAAAGTAGTGGTCTATTTGTATACTAATTTTAAACCTTATTTATACAAACTTATAATATCATAAGTGTCTATGCTATGAGACTGTGACATTCTGTAAGATGATAAGAAGTATCTCAACTGATGTTTAAAGACTGGAAACTCCCCTCTTTATTGCTCTTGCTTTGTGGCTTAACATTTGGCACAAAAATATTTGCTATTATAGCAAATTGGATTGCAGAAATCCTATAGAAACCATATCCAGTTACTCTAGAATCAGTCAGGACGGAAGGTCCTTGATTCTCAGGTTGCAGAAACTCTGAGAATGTTCGATACGAGGATGGCATATAAGTTATCAAAAAGTCTATCTTACAATCGCCATCATGTGAGCATTAAATCTCAGGTGTGATCAAATTATTTGCTCCAATGTCTAAGGTCTGTTTTCCTATTGTTATAACTGTCTGGGACACCAGGCGAGGCAGAGTGAAATTGTCATAAAAACCATAACTAAAAATAACAGTTCTGATTTCAAACATGTGGAATAGACATATTACTACTCCTAAAGGGGTTATGACTAAATTGAGATTTTGCATACTATGCAATTTTAAAGAATTGACTTCACAATCACTGTATGCAAATGTTCCTAAAATTATTCAAACAGAGCAGGCCAAGAGGGAATATCTAACCCTACTGTTTAGCAAGACCTGAAATAAAGTTGATCAAAGGAGAGCAGGGCTCAGAACTAGTGCTCAAATAGCTGTATTATTCAGTCTTTTGACCTCAAATTCAGGTTGAGGTGCTCAGCTAAACAGGATTTGCTCACTGATTGGAAAGTGGGCCTGTAATCAATTTCTTGGAATTCAAAGAGGAAAGAGAGGTATACTATGTTTGTAACAATAAATAGTCAGTGTATGACTCAAAAAGGTGCATATTGTAATACATGGTGAGAAAAGGACGTAATCCCTTTACCTAAAAAAGTAAATAAATAAAGACGCTTACCAGATTGTCGAATCTCACAGAACAATGGAGCATAACTCTCTTTCTCTGCCACTTAGCTCTCGGGGAAGCTAAACTGAACGAGAAGCCAGATGTCAAATGGTCCTAAAGTTCTAAAGTGGCTTCTTCTGCTCCAGGCCATGGAGGCTATGTTCAAAATTTGGAGCGTCCAAGGCATGAACTTATTTTCATCAAAGTATGTGATGAGTGGCCCCAGACAGGTGTGCTCATTTTTCTACAATGTATTCGGTAGAAATGAGACTTTCGGCTGGGCTTGGCAATTTTCCCCACCCAGCCTAATAGAATACTGTCTTACTTGAACCAAGTTAGAGGAAATTTCCTTTTATTAATACCAGAATAGACCAAGAGCTTTCGAAGGCCAAACTTGAAAGCAAAGATTATTAACAATTCTCATTTAAGACAGGAGGAAGATCTCAGTAGACGGACAGACTGACAGATTGCCCCTTTTTGCTTAAAAAGTTAGAGTTTGAATGATCAAGTCTCTTACTCAATCACAAATGGCAAGACTTATCAAAGTAGTTGGCAGACACCTACTTAATAATACTTACCACTACAATTACTATATATCTACAATAGACATTGCCAAAAATAAATTTTAAAAGGCTAACATATTACTAGTTCTTAAGTTTTTTTTTTTTAAATGGTGTAAATTAAAGTGTTTTCTATCTATCATATAATAAAATTATCAGAGATGTAAAATGATCATCAAATACTTAAGACCATTTCACTTGTTAAACCAGAAATTTAAAATGCTATTTGTCTAGAATATTAGCATTTCTATTTGACAAAATTAAAATAAATAAATAAAATTATATATATATAAGTATATGTAATTTCATATTAGTAGCTGGATAGTCACTACTATTACTTGCCTCAGGCTGTAGAATCTATGATCTATTGACACCAGGACATCCCCAGACAATCAAAACAATTGGCTGGTAGCCACAACTTTGTTTAATAACAAGATTATAAATAAAATAATAAGCAGTCTAGCTGGATGTTACGGAAACACCAAAATTATTGTTTTGTCCTGTAACACACGTTAAACATTTTATAACAGTATCTGAAAGGTCAAAAAGCCTAGATAGAGAATGAGTACAAGTTTATACATTTCTATCATTATCTTGATAGATAAAAATTGCTTAAAGAACCATAATTACTGTTTTCAGAGACATTGTATATAATATTTTTTGTAAATATACAATATAGAGTACTCTATAAAAAAAAGGGGGGGGGGGAGAGATTAATACTACTCTACATATATATCTATTAGCTAGATGTTGATACAAGATGTTAGTTATAAAATGACCAGTACAAGAGATATTAGAGGAAACTTATAAGTATTGAAACATACAGATATTTCTATTAATGATATCAGACCTAGTCAAGATTAGCTATAAGCTAATTTTAGTTGTTATTAAGGCTCTTTAGTTATGTTTACCTTTAGGTTTTCCATTTTTAATGGAAGATTCATAAGATAACACTGTGTGTCGACAGAGACACATAATATAACTGTTTTGCATTCCAACAAAACAGGTATTATGTGTTGACTGAGACACACAGTGTTGCAACAAGTTTCTTGCTGGTGTGCTGAAGACCATATGAATTGACAGCTATCTCAAATCTGTCACATCAAGGAGTAATTATACTATAGTATAAAATCATGATGAAATTGGTGAGTTTTTATACTATAGATATTAAATAGTGGCAAATTATTACATGCTTTCCGCCCTACCTACATTAAAGCCAACTCTGGTATATATTATTGATCACATCTAAATTCTGAATAACGTGTATTTTTGTCATAGATATATATATATAGTGCACATTATAGAAACCCTTCAACAAAACAATAAATGCATAAATTAAATATAACTTGAGGAATCCCTGTCACTTTGTTCAAAAACTCACCGAAGTCGGGAGCTCCTGTCCCGACTTACCTTAGTCTTTGGAGATTCTAACACAAAATATACTATTAGACCCACGACACTGGTCTCCTACACTAAGATACCTTCCGACACTAGGTATTCTACCATCTATACGCAGATCACAAATTACTAATTTACTGATTCAATCAAGCCTACAATACCAGGATTAATTTACACGTAACGGCTCCACTAATATATCATTGTTTTATTTTTTAAGCAATCTAACGTAATTCAACAATATTTAAAACAAATCAATACCCCTTTTATTCTACATTTGTTACACTAAATTTGTTGCATCAGACATGTCTTGCAGGAAATAATTTATTAGTTTATGTTATACAGATCTGAATTAATTTTACATCAAATTTTATTATAACTTAACCGAAACGATTGCTTTATAAATCTTAAAAATATTAAATTCCCTAGACAAACCATCTCTTAAAATTGTATATTTAAAATTGGATTTTATATCGTTTAATTTCTTGTATAATTTTTATTTTCTCATTTTTTATATCAAATTAAGAAGGTAGATTTATTTTTGAATATTTTTAATGAATTCATCATCGTTTCATTTAGCGAATCCATGTACTTATTTTTTTTGATGATTTAAAAGAAGGTAGACTTTATTTAACGCGACGTTTTATGATTACATTAAAATATTACATTATTTCCCCTTATTAATTTGGTAACGAACAAGATATTAGAAATAACTTTACACGAGCCGTTTATATGATTTTAAAGCAAATTAAACAATCGTCTATTAATAAAAATTGCACGAACTCACGTAATTCCTTACATTTTAAAATTTATTTAACCACGACTATAAATTACCCTTTTGATTTTGCTTTAATTAGAAACTGATTGAATCACCTAGCTATTCTATTCTAAATCAAAATATAAATGATTTAACTTTAACGCAGGCCTCCTCGACGACGCAGCACTATTAAATTATTTAATTTAATTTAATAATTATTTAACGGCGCAGAGCGGCAGCGGTAAGAACTGTAGCAGGACACCGACAGGGCTTTCGGTGGAAGCCTGTAGGAGGCGCTGGCGGGATATGCCGGTGGAAATAATACACCAGTCACTCTTACGGTTCACGTCGTTTATTTGAACGCTACTGAGTTGTATTTACAATCAAATAACCATTGGCTATATTAAAGCCGTAATCGGTACACTCGTACGTTAACTAAGTTGTATAGACTCTAACCCGCTGACTACTACTTTTAATACACTGACTTGCAATACACTATTAGACACAGTAACCCGCTCTCTAGTTACTGATTATACACACTCTGGTACACTGACTGACAATATATTAGACACAGTAACCCTCTCTCTAGTTACTGATTATACACACACTGGTAATACACTGACTGACAATACACTGACTTGTCTTGGCGGATCACTCACTACTTATACTAACAAATACATTAAAAAAACTAACATTTTGCGGCAGCTTCCCACGATTTCTCCGGCCTGGACCCAACCCTTCTGGGAAGATGCGACCCCTGTCCATTAACTAATAAATTGTTCCCTCACTAAATTAAAACAAAGCATGCAGTTAAATTACACAACTATTTTCTAAAATATGTACAATGGCAATGGCAGATGTCAGGATCATCTTTCTTTGACTCAAATGGTCTTACAAAGGACGTTATTTTAAACTATTACCGAAATTCTCGAAAATATAAAACAATGGAGGACATTACGGGGGACGTCATAAATTATTCCATATCCCAGCATCTGCATTGCCTTCGTGGGAAACAACTTTCTAAAAACTATCTACAAACTATTTTGGCATCGTTAACAGTCTCCCCCCCAGTGCCTGCTCCGTCAGGCACTCCAAACTTGGGTACGATGCCACTACTGCAGATACCAGGACGACGATACGCGAAGTGATTCCTCTTATGACTCCGCCGGTTATTTGGACGTCGACAATTCTTGTTCTTCCATGGGGTCCTATATACATCTTTGCAAGGCCTCCGCCTATTCTGCGAGGCTTAAGGGTTGAAAGACATTCTTTCAACTAGCGCTCCCAAATGTGGTCTGCCATTCGCTGAACTGCATTCCACTTCATTTTTCCGATAGGACAGATCCAATCGTATCTTTTAGTTAGCCACTTTGTTTCAGGCTCGCATGGGAATGCAGGTACTGCGATCCATTTCCAAACATCGTTGAAGCTCTCCAATGTGCTTCTTGCGGCGTATTCTTGTCCAAGCGAATATCGCTTCGTTTCAAAATATTCATTCCAGTTATTTCCTGCTCGCCATAACTCTTCAATGAAATGCTTACCTTTGTTCAAGACCGGAACAAAGAGTCCCATTAGAACAATAGTTAAATTTACTGCACTCATCATTTCTTTCTTTGCTGGACTCTGCTTAAATATATCCCTTTTATTGCTAGCCCACTGTCTGAGGTCTAAGGTGGTGGCTACCGTACGCACAGTGTTTATGGCTTCTATTGTTTTCGATGCCTTTGTATCTTGAGAACTCCATAAATAGCTATCCAAGTGGTCGTTGCATGTAGTTGCGCATGACATTTGCGGATATCCTTTTTGTTGTTTTTTAATTTGTAGAAACATTACTTTGATGTTTGTTACTACATTTACGCTTTCTTCATCAAATCGTAGCATTACTCCAAATAACGATTGTAGTAAGTCTGGACCGGTTAGTAAGGCGACGTTTACGCTCCTCCTTTGAAATGCGGCAGCATCAAACACTATGTGATTGTTTTTCGTAATAGGACATATGACCTCAGATTGAGACAAATAAACATTGTGACTCGGCACTGTTTCGGCTGGCGTGATTTCAGCATACTCGTTGATCGACACGTGATGAATTTGTTTATCATATTCTTTATTCAATTTTTCATTTGATTCGGCATATATTCGTCGACAGTGGTTAACGACGTTAAGTGAAGCTGGGTTTCCAGTATAACGGCCGTGCAACACCCACCCGAGGCTGGTGAGTGAAGCAACGGGTTCATTTTGCTTTCCCTTTAGTATCTTTCTGGAAACTATCAACTCCCAGTTATCTTGACCAATCAGCAGCGCTGGCCTTTCTGGTTCGTAAATAAGTTCATTTAACTTTTCTTTTAAATGCTTGCATTTCACGATGAGATCCTGTTCTATACACTGAGACGATAACTGCAACGCTTCAACTGTTCTCACATTTTTTAAACTACGCTTGTCGCTTCGATTTACGCCCTTTATTTTCAAATTCATCTTTTGCGACTCTTTTCGCTCGACAATATTTCCACCAACTGTTTCCAATAAGAGCGTCTTGGATTTCCCCATTACTCCAATTCGATTTGCCACCTCAGAATCCAATAGTGTCACAGTTGACCCTTCATCTAGTAGGGCCAAGACACGAGCGGTTCCTTTGGGGCCGTAGATATCGACGGGAATCATTTTTAGAAACGCTTTCTCTGCTCCAGTCGACATATAAACAGCTTTCGTCACTGTTACTGGTTCGCATTCTTGTGGGAGTTCTGGAGATGTCGACGTACGTACCTCACATTGTGTCGGCGCTTGTGGACGATGTGTCGACTCGGCGTGCAACATGACGTGGTGGGGTCGCCTACATTTCTTGCAACCCTGCCCTCTGCACGTTGCTATCCCGTGAGAGCGACGTAGACATTTGAAACACAGCTTATTCTGTCTTATAATTTCCCATCTGACGTCTACAGTCGCCTCTGTGAACCGTTTGCATTCGGTGATCCAATGCTCTCCATTGCAAATAACACACGATTTCTTTAAAACATTTTTTGTTTCTTCACGGATGGTGTGTACTGGGTAGCGTGAAGGCCCGACTCTCTTTTTAATCGTTTCAGGAAGTGCAAACTTTCCACACAAATCCGCTTCAATGTTCAAAAAATTCTTCAGTTTCAGCAACTCGGGTTCATCACCGCTACGGGCGTTGTAATCATACCATCTGTATTTTAAAATAGGGCTCAACTTTTCTATTATACATCTGCTCATTTCCGGCGAATGCAGGTACTGTTGTTTGTTCAACGCTTGTATTGTAGCTACGGCGTTGTTAATACGACAGGCAAAAATCCCTATATCTCTTGGAGCGTCACCAAGTCGTGGCAACTCCTTTATTTTTTCAATTTCGGCGAATGCCAATTGCTCCGGTTTCCCAAACCTCCTTTCCAAAGCATTCATAACTTCACTCGTGTCGGATGCTACGAATAATAAACTCCGTACTGATTCTTTTGCGGACCCCTTGAGTGACCTTCGTAGACGAGCCATGTTTTCAACTTCACTGAAGTAACTTTTACTTTCTTCATACGTTCTCTTGAAGGGCAACCACTCTTCATAAGCTCCATTGAAGTCTGGCAAGTCCCAGACTTTCTGCGGCGCGAACGAGCTGGCTGGTTGTATCGACTTTGTTGCGTTGATGATAGCATCGGCTAGCTCTTTTATGTCACTCTTTTGAGGCGCTTTAGTTTGTTTTAGTTGATCGACACAGGTGGCACTATGTTCTAACCATCGTTCAACGTGCGTTGATCTAATCGGTTCGCTTCTGATAGATTCGTTTTCCAATTCACATTCTGATTCGCACTGACTAAGTTCCAATTGGATTCTTGTAATGGCAGCTTTGGCTTGTGCAATTTCCAATTGCTGTTTTTCCAATTGTAAACGAGCTTCTAATTCGGCCCTCCTCGTCGATTTCATTGATCGTGGAGGTGCGGTTTGTACGAGAGGGATCGAAGAGACGAACGGGGGATTCTCAACAGGCCCTCCAATGTTCTTCGATTTCGTACCTTTCTGTGACGCTGCGGCGTCCGTCAGCTGGGCTGTGTGTAAGGCATTCAATGCTGATGAGGCTGGCAACTCTTGTACATGGGCGGCGTTGTCAGCGTTGGCAGCGGCCGCGGCTGCTGCGGTGACGGCACGTGTTCTTCTGGTAAGAACTGTAGCGGGTCTCCGACAGGGCTTTCGGTGGAAGCCTGTAGGAGGCGCTGGCGGGATATGCCGGTGGAAATAATACACCAGTCACTCTTACGGTTCACGTCGTTTATTTGAACGCTACTGAGTTGTATTTACAATCAAATAACCATTGGCTATATTAAAGCCGTAATCGGTACACTCGTACGTTAACTAAGTTGTATAGACTCTAACCCGCTGACTACTACTTTTAATACACTGACTTGCAATACACTATTAGACACAGTAACCCGCTCTCTAGTTACTGATTATACACACTCTTAATACACTGACTGACAATAGACTATTAGACACAGTAACTCGCTCTCTAGTTACTGATTATACACACACTCGTAATACACTGACTGACAATACACTGACTTGTCTTGGCGGATCAATCACTACTTATACGAACAAATACATTAAAAAAACTAACATTTTGCAGCAGCTTTCCACGATTTCTCCGGCGTGGACCCAACCCTTTTGGGAAGATGCGACCCCTGTCCATAAACTAAATAAATTGTTTCCTCACTAAATTAACACAAAGCATGCAGTTAAATTACACAACTATTTTCTAAAATATGTACAATGACAATGGCAGATGTCAGGATCATCTTTCTTTGACTCAAATGGTCTTACAAAGGACGTTATTTTAAACTATTACTGAAATTCTCGAAAATATAAAACAATGGAGGACATTACGGGGGACGTCATAAATTATTCCAGACAACCTTCTGGAGATAATTTTACATATCTAATAATGGGTCGGTATTCAGTGTGCATAGTTTAAAATATATACAATCATATATACATATATTAATAGTAAATAAAAATACACATACATATTTATATACAAATATATGTACATAGAGTTACATATACATACATAAATTACTGTTTACAAATTTAGATAGTGATCTTTGAGGAGTTTATTAAAAGATGTAAGTGACTTGGCACTTCTGATGCTCATTGGCAATACATTCCACAACCTTACAGCCTGCACGCGTTTATGGGCTAAAGAGTACATTATAGAAAAGGGATAAGATATGAGCATTCCGGCGGAGTCGGATAGGAAGCCATTTGAGCTTACTACGAAATTCAGAAATGTGATAATATTTACGCAAACCAAATATGAAACGAATGCAAAAGTTTTGGAGTCGCTCTAGTTTATCTAATAACAGGTCTCTATACATTGTACAGGTCTCTATTAATGTTAGTTATAGCATCATGAAAATTACTAATTGGAGCACTGGTGTAAATTTGCAAATCATCTGCATACAGATGGTAGGGACAAAGAAGATGATTTAAAATAGTATTAATAAATATGGCGAAAAGCAATGGAGACAGTACGCCACCCTGTGGTACACCGGCTAACGTGTTACACCAGGAGGAGAACTTATCCTCAACTCTGACACGCTATCGGCGTCCAAACAGGTAACTACGAAACCATTCAATTACCGTTGGAGATATGTTTATAGAGCACAGTATAGCAATCAAGATGTCAAAGTTCACAGTGTTAAAAGCGTTGCTAAAATCTAGCAACGTGAGGAGGGTAACCTCGCCTTTCTCAGCTGCAAACCTGATGTCATCAATGACTTTGACTAGGGCAGTGCCAGTGCTATGTCCAGGACGGAAACCGGATTGGAATGGATTTAGTAAAAGGTTAGTGTTAAGGAATACACTGAGTTGCTCATGAATGAGTCGCTCAAGTACTTTGGAGAGGAAGGGGAGAATGGAAATAGGACGGTAATCAGAAAAGGACTTTGGATTAGATTTTTTAGGGATAGGTACTATTTGTGCATCTTTCCAAATTTTAGGAAAGGAACCAGTGGTAATGGAGTAATTAAAGATGTGTGTTATAATTGGAAGGATGGAGTCAAGGATAGGAAGCAACATACGTCGACTAACACTGTCGCTACCCACAGCCTTAGATGTAATCGCTAAGATACTCTTCTTAACATCACAATCGGTAAGTTGACTGAAGATAAAAGGTGAATATTTAGGAGTTGGAAGAGAGAAAAGATATGCTATGCTATCTTTGAGAGTCTTATCAATATTAGACAAAGCGGTAAAATGTTTATTAAGAGAATTGATATCTAAATCTGAAGAAACCGGAGTGTTTTGCTGTTTACCAACTCCCAGTGTTTTAAGAAATTTCCAAACCTTTGCTGGGTCTCCATTTTGTACAGAATTGTGAATATGGCGTCGTTGAGCGTCCCTACACACCTTGTTGCAGTGATTACGCATTGAGACATACTTTTCCCAATTGCAAGAATTTAGTCTGCGTTTGTATTTTGTCTTGGCTGCAGCTTTTTTAGACAGTAATTCTTTGATTTCTTTGGTTAACTACGGTGCTGGGAGACGTTTTATTTTAATTATGCGCACAGGTGCATGTATATCGTATATCTCTGTAAGGATACCATTGAATAAGGCTACTTTTTCGTCGATACAGTTTGATTCGAGAAGACGTGACAAATCAATTTTATTTACATCCTGAAGTAGAGTGTCAGAGTTAATGCCATCGAAATTGCGCTGCGAGAGGGTTTTAGGTTTGATTTTTTTTGGACGGACTTTGTAGGAAAGTTAAATTAGGTCGTGATAGGAAAAGGCGTCGGCAGGATATTGACCATGTTTTGCAGCATGATCTCTGGAGGATACAAGAATAAGGTCTAAGAGCGAAGGATTGGAATTGGGATAGTGATGGGTTGGGTTCAGAGGAAGAATGTGTAGGTTATTAGATTCAGCAGCGCTTTTCATACAAGAAGACCGTGAGTCGTTTTTTAAGAGGCACGTATTGAAGTCGCCCATAATAATGGTGTGATTATAGGAAGGAGCATATTTTTCAAGAAGATATTCAAAGGTTGGAAAAAAGTTGATATGCATAGACGGACAGTAATACACACCCAAGAGAATTTTGGTATGGTTTAACTCTACTTCTATAAAAAGATGTTCCCCGGCGTCAGAAGGCGGAGGTTGTAATGATAAATCTAGAACTTTGTAATAAATAGAGGAACTTAGGTAAATAGCAACACCACCGCCTACCCGGCGAGTACGATCATTCCTAATAAGTGAATAACCAGGTAAAGTGTAAGAAACAGAAGGAAGGGAGTGGTTTAACCAGGATTCAGATACTAAAATAGCATGCACATGCTTACTGTCAAAAGTCGCTAGCATATCACAGAAATGTGCCGGAATGTTTCGGGCATTAATATGAACAACATTAAAGTTCTTTTGAACATCAGAAAACCCCGAGTAAAGTGAGCCAGAAAGTGAAGGAATGCTGTGATAACTGTTGTCACTTATAGTTGTATCGCAACAACTCTCGAAGTCACTACTTTTGTCAGTTAACATACTAAATATATAAGAATAAAGTATAATATATATTTATACGTAAGTGAAATATAATATCAAAATATAGTTACGTTTTATATATAAAATATAAGTTTTACACTCACCTGCCAGGTGTGTATAGTTATGAAATAATTTAAATAAAGTAAAATAAAATAAGACAAAGGAAAATACGCATAAAAATACTATAAAGAAAAACATTGAATGAATACACAAAAAAAAATCAAAATTACACTAGTAAAATAAATATCTAAATGTTTTATGACAGCAGTAAATGAAAAATAATAAGAAAATTACAAAAATTAAAACCCTTTAAAAATTTAAATACACTACATTTTCGATTAAAATGTGAGAGTAGTCCTGATTACATTGACGGTAGCGTAACAAAAAAAAAATCAACATGCAGAAGGGTATACAAACAATAGTTAATGTAAGAAATAATGTATGTAATCTATTTTAGAAACTATGATTCGTCTATTACGGTTTAATCGTTATTTTTTTACGGTATTGGTACGTTTAGCCCTCGGTGGTGCTGTTGCTGTTGTTTTAACGGGAACTTCACTCGCTACTTGCTGAGGAGTGATAACTTCAGAAATTGAACTCAATTCGGCTAGCGAGTTTATACGATGCTGTGTTCCATTTGAAATAATAATTCAATTTGTCGTTGAAGATTACCCAAGGCTTGAGTCACAAAGTTTTTAAATGTTGAAAACTCACTTGACAAGCTCGTGATATTGGATGATCCCTGTGATGAACCGGAGCTGTTTTTTAAATCATTCTCAAATTGTGCCATTCGCTGTTGAAACATCATCATGATTTCAGCTTGTGATTCTTGAATTGCCTCCATTGTGTTTTAGTAAGTGACACACAGCGATCCAAAAAGTTTAAGTAAAATAACACTAATAGCGCAAAATATTTTAAACTATACACTTCCCGGCAGGTAGGAGTAGTTTAAGTTCTAGTATTTCATTAAATCAAGCTTAATTGTATAATATTTACAATTTATTTTGATAAAAAACCTTTAGAGCAAATTTCAACGTACTGTATTTCGAACTACCGCCCGCCGAAAAAAAGGTATTTTATCTAATCACAAAATAGATATATTTCTTTAATAATGTAAATTAACTATAAAATGCTAATTTCTTATTTTTCAAAACTACCCTCTTTTATCTTACTCAAATTTAATTATTTCCTACTTCACATATTTATTCATTTCCTAATTACATTTACCATAGAATTTTTAATATTTAATTACTAACTTGTGTATATAAATTTATATTTTTAATTGTAATAACTAATTGTATACTTATAAACCTATATTGATAATTTCTCATCTTTATTGTGAGGTGTTATTGACTAAATTATTTTAGTTTATTCCTTTTATCTTTAAATTTCCAATTCCAATTGGCTTTTGCAAGTGATATTACTTCTTCTGCATTAATCTAGCATATCTATTCATAAGTTGCTTAACTCTCAGCTCCGTTTTAATAAGGTAAAATAGCTTAAACCGTGAATTTTCCTCCTAAATCATATTTCTGTTTTTGCCAATAACTTATTCATTCTCTAACATTTCTAAAATTTGTTAATTATACTACGATATACATGTTATCTAACGTCTGCAAATCACTAATTACTTACTCCAGTGTGTAAACTTTATTCATATTTTGATTTCATAACATAATTGTCTATTTTTTCAGAGATATGCTTTTGTTCTTTGAACTTGCTATCAAATGCAAAACACATACTTCCTTACGGAACCCAAGAACGACACACTCGCCACAAACATACACTGAAGTGTATATTCAACAAATAAGAAGAAAATCCTAAAGTGTTAGCTATTTTCTGTAGGACTGTAGAGGGTTGGTCGCTGGTTCGGGTAACCGATTTTCCGAAATGAAAACAACCGAAAACGATGCTACGGGAGGCTTCGACTTCGTTGGCGTCGGCGGGAGGGAGCTTCTTCTTATGAACTGCGAACTACTGCTTGTCTCGAACTGTCACGAACTACTAACGAACTACAAAAATGCGCCCCAAAGGCGTCCTATATTTATAGAGGCTGCCTCCGCCGACCCCTCGCTTCGTCGTAACACCCCCTTTACTTTATTTCCTTAATTTTACATACATTAAGCCTTATGTTAACTTACCACTATCATACATTTTGGTACACCCTAGATCTTAGTACATTTCGAGGGTCCTTACACAGTTGTGACCCATGGTTTTTGTTAGCGGGACGTCGTAATGGGCGTTTACCTCGCCCCCCGCTTCATTAGTATAAATATAAAGCGCTGAGCGCCCTTACCATTACCTCATTACAAAAACGTGCGCTGTCGAGCGCGGACCTCTGCCTGCACTATCATTATGGCCTACTCGCGTTCGGAGTAGGCAGTAGTGCAGGCATACCTCACGGATCCCGGGCTCCGGTTGCGTTCTGCAGTCCCGTAGCCCGGTTTCCGCTACCCTTTTGGGTCCCGGGTTCCAGGCGGCGTTCTGCACGCCTGTAACCCGGTTCCCTTTACATGCTGAGTCCCGGGCTCCAGGCGGCGTTCTGCACGCCCGTAGCCCGGTCTCATTTACCGGGATCTAATAGGGTCCTACTTTCAATAAAAGGCACAACGCTACAACATTTATTTCCTAGTGAGTTAAGGCTTATTACATTTTATATTCAATTCTTATTCTTATAATTTATTTATTTAATTTCAAATTAATAACGGTTAAAAATAAACTATATCTATCTCAGTCCGACCCGTCTCTTTCCTGCGCCTAACGGTCGCGTCTACATAGTCTATGAGGCTTAGCAAATTATACCTATGTTCTTATCGCCTATTGAGACGGGTCGGTGAGTTTCATACATTGTGTTTGTCGTCGTCAACATTCTCCCGCCGTCGCGTCTCGCGATTCTCCTATGGGCAGCACGACGACTCTCTTGGTAGGCCGCCTCAGCACTCGTCCGCTGGCCGTCGTCACGTCCAGGACTCGAACCTCGCCGTCTCTGCCGGGATGCACTGCAGTCACTCGTCCTCGGGGCCATGTGTTACGGGGCAGATTTGGGTCGCAAATAATAACCAAATCGCCTACCTTAGGGTTGTCACCACTTGCGTAGGGCTCCCGCCGGTATTGTAGTAGCGGCAGGTACTCCCGCACCCACCGTCGCCAGAAGACATCGGCGAGGTACTGCGCGCGTCTCCAGTGCGCGCGCGCAGTCACGTCGCTGGCCTCGAAGTTCCCGGGGGCCGGCATGTGGCAGTTCGGCCCCAGGAGTAGCAGGTTCGGCGTGATGGCTGGGGGCTCGTCGGGACCCACGGCCACATGAGTGAGCGGCCGCGAGTTCACGGTGGCTTCGACTTCGGCGAGCAGTGTGGCGAGCGTCTCATCGCTCGGGCGCTGCTCGCGCAGGGTGACGCGCAACGCCTCTTTGACGGTGCGCACCATGCGCTCCCAGGCGCCGGCCATGAAGGGTGCCGCCGGCGGTAAGAACCGCCAGGCGATCTGCCGGCGCGACGCTTCCTCTTCGACGGCGCGCCCAGCCTCCGCGAGTTCGCGGTCGGCCGAGCGGAAACACGTAGCGTTGTCGCTCCAGAGTTCGGTGGGGACGCCGCGCCGCGCTATGAAGCGGCGCAGCGCGTTGATGGCTGAGTCAGCACTCAGCGACGCGACGACCTCGAGGTGTAGTGCCCGTGACGTCATACATGTGAATAACGCCACATATCTCTTCTCCCGGTGACGGCCCACGGTCACCTCCAGTGGGCCAAAATAGTCTACGCCCGTGAAGGTGAAGGGGCGCGAGTGATGCGCCAGGCGAGCTGCAGGCAGGCTCCCCGTCGATGGACTCGCTGGCTGGGCCCTCCTCAGTCGGCATTGGAGGCAGTTCCTCAACACTGCTTTGACTGAGGGCCGTATCTTCATAACCCACAGCCGCTGTCGTAGCTCGTTGACCACCATCTCGACGCCACCATGGTGTAGTTTCTCGTGTACATGTTGTATGTACAACTTTGTGTATTTATGTTTCCCGTCTAAGATGGCAGGATTGGCCATCTCGTAGCTTATTTCTTGCGCCTCGTCGATTCTTCCTCGCAGCCGCAATATGTTATGTTCGTCGGTTTCTATAGTTAAACCGGCGAGCTCTCCCTTGTTATGACGTCGACGTATCGTATCGAGCGGTTTATCGCCGAACGATTCGCGTTGTGCGAGCGCAATGAGTTTACGCTCAGACAACATTAACATTTTCCCGTTGATTTTCTTGAATTTTCTTTCAACGTTATTTTCTTTTTCGCTCCCGCCGATTTCAACGGTGGTTTGACCGGATGGCGCGAAGCTTGAAATCGCCTCCTTATAATTGGAGGTCCACCCTCGTAGTTGGAAACCCGCTCGCCGCTGTATGTTGTCAACGGCAGCTGTCATTTTCCTGGCTTCTTCAACTGTTTGAAGGCTTTGCAGATAGTCGTCCATGTAATGATTGACCACTATTGCCCTCGCCGCTTCTCTGTCTTCATTTTCAAATTCCCTTGCGTTCTTGTTTTTCACGTACAAGGCTACGCAAGGCGAAGACGTTGCACCAAAGATGAGCGACGTCATTCTATATTCCTCTGGAGGCTCGCTATCGCGGCGGTTGCCACGCCACAGAAAGCGTAATGCATCCCTGTCGGCTTCTATGATCTTCACTTGCATGAACATTTCCTTTATGTCGGCAGACACTGCCACTGGATACTGCCGGTACTTCATGATGACTCCCGGTAGTGATCGAAGAAGGTCGGGTCCAGGCAGCAACATATCGTTCAGACTTCTGCCATGATACTTGGCGGCTGCGTCGTGGACCACCCTTATTTTCTCCTTGTCTGGATTCACGACGGCGAAGTGGGGAAGATACCACGTCCTCCCGCTGGTGGGGGGAGTGGAGGCGCGCTCGGCGTAGCCTGACAACATTAAATTTCCAATTCTCTCTTCATACTTCGCTTTAAGCTCTTCATCGCGATCCAATTTTTTTTCTAAGTTCTGAAGTCTCTTCAATGCATTTTCATAATTATTTGGCATAGGTGAACTTTCATCTTTCCATAAAAGTCCCGTTTCAAATTGTCCATTTTCCAAACGACGAGTTTTCTTTTCCAATATTTCCAAGGCGCGTTGTTGCGGATCGCTAACCTGCGTTCTGGGTTCGATTCCCAGTGATTCCAACGCGAAATATTTTTTCATAATTTCTTCAAGCGGGTCGTGGTCTTCTTCCATCATGCTCAAGTGTGAGCAGAACACGACCGGCGATGTGGTTGAGGTGCGGCAGCCGTGCAGCACCCAACCCAGCTGCGTACGAGAGGCGACCGGTTGGTGACGCGGGCCTTTACGTACTTCATTTGAAATAATCAGCTCCCAATTATCTTGGCCGATTAGTATCTTCGGTGTAGCTCTTTCATAGATGAGTACATTTTCTATCTCCTGCAGATGTGCACAGCCCTGCACATCGCTCCGATGAACGGTCTGGCTGAAGAAGCTCATGTTCTTTATTGTGCGAGCGTCCCTCAGTGTGTGTTCTTCTGTTTCATATGAGCCTCTTATCCTGGCGGACACTCGCATGCTGTAGTCATGCGATGATTCTTCACCGTTGACTCCCTGCATCTTCATGGGATCCCGTGGTCCGCTAAGTCCCAGTTGCTCGGCCAGCTGCGCATCAATAATGGTCACGGTGCTGCCTTCGTCCAATAGTGCGTAGGTGTGACGACTGCCCCTCGGTCCGGTTATAGCGACCGGGGCCACCTTCAGATAGGCACGTCGTTTGTTTCTTCCATCATTGATAACGCTGTTGATCGCGGACGCTAACACTTCTCCCGCCGGTTCTGACGTCACACTCACTGCACTTGGACTTACCTCGTTAACTTCAGGTCTCCTTTGGTGATGCAGCAAGCGGTGGTGGTGTAGCGTACACCTTTCCACCCCACACGGCGGGGCGCGGCACGAAGAACGTCGATGCCTACTTCGCAGGCAGCGGAAGCACACTTTACACTTTTTGGCTAAGTCCCACCGCGCGCTCACATCCGCACCGACGAACTTGCGGCAATCGCTAAGTTTATGATCGCGTTTGCAGACTGGGCACGGTTCACTTTTTCTCATATTCACGCGTTCACTGTCGTTGTTCACTATGTGTATGTGCTCCGTCCTCCTTTTCGATCGTGCCATCTCGCTCTCGCGTTCGATCGGTGCATACGCGGCGCACTTGTCTGCCTCTTCATTCAGGAAGCTCGCAAGTTTCTTAAGTTCCGGAACCCCTTCGGTCTTCACAGCTGCATAGTCGTACCACTTGTTCCTTACGATTGGAGTCAGCTTCTCCACTGCCGCGCGTAGCATCTCTGGGCTATGTAAATACTGCGGCTTGTTCAATACTTCAATTGTTGCTACTAGGTTTGCCATCTTGTTGGCAAATAAGCACAAGTCCCGAGGGCTGTCGGTGACTCGTGTCCATGTCTTCATTTTCTCCATTTCTCCCAGCACAAGGGCATCTGGACGGCCGAACCTTCTTTCCAATGCCTTCAAAATATCTTCAGGCCCCGTCTGGGTAATCAGCAGGGCACTGACGGCCTCCAGTGCGGCTCCCCTTAGGCTTCTACGTAGGCGCGCGACGTTCTCCCCTGCTGAGAAGCTCCCTCCCGTTTCCCGAAAGGCTGCCTGGAAGGACAGCCATTCGCCACTATTTCCATTAAAGGTCGGGAGTTCTTGCATGTATCGCTGCGCCTGTCTTGTGCTCGTTCGCGCCGCTTCAGTGATCGCTTCTGCCAGTGACGTCACATCCATGACGTTTGAACGTGCAGGCGGGCCTCGTTCTGAGACCCGTTGTCCGCGTGCCATATTTCCGACGTGGACGCCCTGTCCCCGTTCATTCATTCTCCCTATATCGCTGGCTAACGTCGCTGGGGCGGGGGGGGGGGGGGGGTTCTGTGGCATGTGGTTCCTGCGTTTGCGGCAGTCTCTCGAACCACATGTCCACTCTTCTTGATGGTAGTTCGCTTTCTTCGATGACGTCATCATCGTCCGATGATTCGGCTTGTAGCCTATTTATTCTCGCTTGTTCGAGTTCAACGGCTGCCTCCAACTGTTTCAACTTCAATGCGGCTAGTCTCTCTTTGGCTTCCAGCTCGGCAAGTCGTCTGCGGGAAGTCGTGGAGCGTAGTGACTGCGGTCTTGAAGTTTCTTCTAGAGTGCATTCTTTTCTGCGAAGTATTTCGCGTAAAACTGGCGGTGGTTGTGGCTGCAAATCCGTAACAGAGACCGGCATTGTTGCTTTTACTGTCGTTGCCGACGCCGTTGGCGTTGCTTTTACGGCAGTTGCTTTTACTGTCGTTGCTTTTACGGTCGTTGCTTTTACTGAGCTAGTCTCTGTTCCGGATTCCGCCGTGACACTGCCAGTTGTCGTTGAGGTTGTTGCTACCTCTGTCGCACTCTTCTTGTTCGCCTGCGCAGCGTCCTTTTCGATTCTGCTTCTCGTATTCGGCATACTTCAGTTCTTCCAATACGGCTCGAAGCTGACCAGACGATGTTGGTGTTGCAGTGGACTGTAGGACTGTAGAGGGTTGGTCGCTGGTTCGGGTAACCGATTTTCCGAAATGAAAACAACCGAAAACGATGCTACGGGAGGCTTCGACTTCGTTGGCGTCGGCGGGAGGGAGCTTCTTCTTATGAACTGCGAACGAACTAACGAACTACTCACGAACTACAAAAATGCGCCCCAAAGGCGTCCTATATTTATAGAGGCTGCCTCCGCCGACCCCTCGCTTCGTCGTAACACCCCCTTTACTTTATTTCCTTAATTTTACATACATTAAGCCTTATCTCAACTTATTACTATCATACATTTTAGTACACCCTAGATCTTAGTACATTTCGAGGGTCCTTACAAAGTTGTGACCCATAGTTGCTGTTAGCGGGACGTCGTAATGGGCGTTTACCTCGCCCCCCGCTAGCCCGGTTTCCGCTACCCCTTTTGGGTCCCGGGTTCCAGGCGGCGTTCTGCACGCCTGTAACCCGGTTCCCTTTACATGCTGAGTCCCGGGCTCCAGGCGGCGTTCTGCACGCCCGTAGCCCGGTCTCATTTACCGGGATCTAATAGGGTCCTACTTTCAATAAAAGGCACAACGCTACAACATTTATTTCCTAGTGAGTTAAGGCTTATTACATTTTATATTCAATTCTTATAATTATAATTTATTTATTTAATTTCAAATTAATAACGGTTAAAAATAAACTATATCTATCTCAGTCCGACCCGTCTCTTTCCTGCGCCTAACGGTCGCGTCTACATAGTCTATGAGGCTTAGCAAATTACTACCATATTTAACACATTATTTTTATTTAAATATGGAGTAACATGTTTTCTTTTTGGTATATCATAACAGTAATGGGCACATGCATTTTGTATACGCTGTATTAGACGCTCTGTTCGTGATAATAGGCAGGGCCCATATACTGTATCACAATAATATAATTTAGATAGCACCAGACTATTAATCTTTTTCTTACTTCTACATTTATGTAACCCCTAATTGTATATAATATTTTTAGTCTATATAAACAATTATTCATAATATTATTGATATACTTTTCAAAACGCAATTCTGAGTCAATAGTGAGACCTAGGCTACATGCAGTATCAACCATTTCAATTTGTTCATTTTGAATTTTGATTATGGGACTACCATTTTTTATTGTACTAACTTGTTGGCAACTACCTAGTATCATAAATTTAGATTTTGTTGGGTTTAATATCACAAACAGCTTTGTATGTTTCACTCGGTATAAAATGTTTATAAAGTTGAATATCATCAGCATACATATGAAACCTACAATACTGAAAACAATTGACAACATCTGCTGTGTAAATTATAAATAATAGTGGACCTAAAATAGATCCTTGAGGGACTCCTCTAGCTAGATGTAAGGGATCTGATGCCGCAAATGTTCCATCTGCTTTTTTAATTTCAACTTTTTGCTTCCTTTCTGTTAGATAGCTACGGAACCAAAGAACAGTTTCATTTGTAAATCCATAATATTATAGCTTGGACAGAAGTAAATTTGTGTTCTTTGCATCAAAAGCCCGTGAGTAGTCTAGCAGAACAAGTACCGTACCCTGCCCTTGATCACGAGCTTCAGTAATGTTTCCTACCACATCACATAAAGCAGTTGCTGTGCCACATCCCTTCCTGAACCCAGATTGAAGATCAGGTAATATATTATTTATTTCTAAGTATTCAACAAACTGTAAGTAGACCACCTTTTCCAGAACTTTGGAAAGACATGGGAATATGCTTACAGGACGCAGATCCTTCCTCTGCCGATAAATGCTTAAGATCTAAATAATATTGTTTGTGACTTTCTATTTTGTTTTTATTATATCTACTCTTAGCTTTATCTCTAAGCTTAAACATCAATTTTATATTATCTGTAATCCATGGAGTTGGAGGTGTTCTAAATACTTCACTCTTCATTGGGGCATGCAAGTCAAATAATGTAACAATATAGGACGTTAGTGTGTATACCTTAACATCTAAATCAACTTCGTCACATATATATTGCCAAGGTAATTATTTCAAATCATGGTTAAATAGGTCCGGTATTATATTTTTAAAAGCCCGATATGTTACCAAACGTGGTGTAGGTTTATCTTTTTTAATATTAGTCTCACACGTTATAAAACAGTGGTGGTTAAGCTCACTTATATGATCCACCTCTGTTGTGTATGAAGTAATGTCTGTGCAAATTATGTCTATTAAAGAGGAACTTAGACTTGTATAGTGTGTAGATGTATCAACTATTTGTTGCAAATTGACGTGGTTGAAAAATTCCTGAAGTCTTTTAGAGTTAAAGCTATCCTTTTCTAACAAATTTACATTGAAGTCCCCTAATATTATCATATTATAGTAAGGTGCCAGCGCAACCGCGCTCTCACTTATTCCATTAAGAAACCTTTCCAGGTCAAACCACGGTGGTCGATATGCAGTACCTATCAAGATGTTTTTACCATTTAATTTTAAGGACATCCAGAGTTGTTCAACGTCTGGATGTTCTGGATGTGTTCTCATTCTTGTATGTATTTCATTTTTAATATAAAAACCAACTCCTCCTCCTCTGCCCCCGCATATAGATTGCGGACGCGGTATGTCTCTGAGTCGATATCCTGGAATATAAGGCGCTCGACCCTCCTCTCCTGGACGCAACCAGGTCTCATTTATTGCCATGATATCGACAGAATGTTTATTCATAGCGAGTATAAACACATCATGATTTGTCCCAAGAGATCCTGCATTTAATAATCCAAACTTTATATTTTTGTTTGAAATCATTTATATATGTAACAAAGAGAATATAAATAAATATAAAGTTTCCAATAGATATAGTTATGAAGTTTATTAAACACATTTAAATATATAGTGTCTGAGTTATATAACTTGAATATATTATTGCGTGAACAGTAGCTTATAGATATCTTAAGAAACATTATTATATATAATGTCTTTACGACGGATCGATTCAGACTGATCGTTGAGACGCGGAAGTGCGGGGTAAATTACTTTTTCGGGGAATCATCGTTCGTTACGCGGTGGCGTGAACATCCTGGGGCCCGGGGAAAAGGTGACGGCTCCCATTTATAGTGCTGACTAAGTGCTGTTGTCGTCGGGGGGAAGACGAGCAATCTTTGTGACTGGTCTCGTTAAGCTGCCATCCTTGGTGCTGAGTTCTACGACTCGGACGACGTCATCCTTTCCGGGCAGAATCTTCTTTATTCTTCCCATCTTCCACTGGAGTCTGGGAAGATTATCCTCCTTTATGAGTACCAGCTCACCAATCTTGGGTCGACTGGTTTCCGTAGTCCATTTAGATCGGGATTGGAGAGTGTGCAGGTAGGATTTCGACCACAAGGTCCAAAATCGCTGAGCCAACGCTTGCACTAAGCGAAAACGTCGTAGGGTTGATGGAGGAGAGGATTCATGGGAATGTTCGGGTAATGCGGTAAGTGGGCGACCTATAAGGAAATGACCAGCGGTTAGGACTTCGAAGTCTGTAGGGTCTGAAGACAGAGGGCAGAGTGGTCGAGAGTTGAGAACGGCCTCAATACGGGCTAAGAGTGTAGAAAATTCTTCAAAGGTCAGATGCTGCTCACCTAATACGCGATAGAGTAATTGCTTAGTAGATTTCACGGCTGCCTCGTGCAGACCGCCAAAAGAAGGAGCTGAGGGCGGATTGAGCAACCATGTGATCTGCTGTGTGGCTAGCTTGTGCGTAATTCTATCATCATTGGCCTTTAAGAAGTTTTGTACTTCTATGAGCTGATTTCTTGCGCCGACATAGTTTGTACCGCAATCAGAGCGAATTAGGGTAGGGATTCCGCGCCGACTAACGAACCTTTGCAGTGCCGCAAAAAAGGCGTCCGTAGAAAGTTCCGAGACAGCCTCTAAGTGCACTGCCTTGGTGGCGAGACAAACGAAAACACAAAAGTAGCCTTTGAGAAGTTTGGCATTGCGTAGAGTACTTGATTTAATTAGGAATGGTCCGGCAAAATCCGTGGACACTTGACTAAACACCGGTTGTGGGCTGACTCGATCAGCCGGTAGGTCGGCCATAAAAGGGGGATTCGGCTGAGCTCGATGCCTAAAACAGCGTACACATTTAAAGACACGGTGACGAATGACTCGCCTTCCAGATAAAATCCAGTATTGTTGACGGAGTAGTGCGTGTAGTGTATCTGCGCCCGGGTGGCAGTGTATAGTGTGGAAATGATCTATAATTAGGTCCACAAGGGGGCTTGAACTGGGTAAGATGAGGGGATGTTGTGTGTCATATCTAAGGGCTGAGTTGGACAAGCGCCCTCCTACTCTAAGAAGACCATCCTTGAGAAAGGGCGAGAGGCGTTGTATTCGCACTGTACATAATTTGTTAGTTTGCAGTCGGTGGATGTCTTCAGCGAACATATTTTGTTGGACTGAGCGTACCCAGTGTAAGAGCGCTTTCTTACGTTCGTCTACGGTAATGGGACCAACGATGCGAGAGTGAGAAGATACCAAGCAATTGTGTGCAAAACGTTTAATACATGCGGTTACGCCTACAAGTGTGTCTAAGGAGCTGAATCTCGTGAGTAAATCCGTGTCTAGATCAGGAACCGCGATGTGAGCTACCATTTTTCTTGGTTTTAGACCAGGCAGTACGTGATGACCCAAAGCAGGGGGCATCGTGGGCCAGGTATCAGGTGGGGCCTTGAGCCAAGTAGGCGACCACCATAGGTCATAGGCTAAGAGTTCCTGTGCTGATATTCCCCTGCTAGCACAGTCGGCAGGGTTAAGAGCTGAGGGTACATGTCTCCAAGTAGGGTTACATGGATTGGCTGCAATGGCAGAGACTCGATTGGCCTCAAAGACCTGTAGGGATTGAGAAGGAGTTTTAAGCCAGGCGAGTACGATAGTACTGTCTGACCAACAAAAGTGTTGCTGAATGGTAATGTGGGCAGAAAGTTGAACAGAGACGCGAGAAATGAGCAGCGAAGTGAGGTGTGCAGCTGAAAGTTCCAGCTTTGGTATAGTCTGTCGGGTTTTAATGGGGGCTACCTTGGATTTAGAAACAAGTAGTCTGACGTGTACCTGACCCGTGATATTCGTTTCATGAAGATAGACTGCGGCTGCATATCCGGATTCGGATGCATCGGCAAAACCGTGTAGGGTGTAGGTGGAATCTTTGCTGGTGCAAATTGTTCTGGGGAGTCGAAGAGCAGAGAGTAGAGGTAAGTCTTCAAAAATGTGCTGAAATTGAAATGTGACATCATTGGGAGCCGATTCATCCCAGTCTAACTTTAGAGTCCATAGGTGCTGAATGAGCAGTTTTGCGCGGAAAATAACTGGGCTGATCCATCCACTAGGATCGTATAAACGAGCGATGGTACTGAGTATTGACCTTTTGGTAAATTTTTCCAGTGTAGGTACCGAAATGTGATATGTAAATTCGTCCGTTTGTGGTATCCATTGCATACCAAGTACCTTGATTGCATTGGAGTCGGGTACAACATCAAAATCCTTGGGTATGTCACATTGATCATCCGGGAAGCGTTCTAAAAGCTGACGAGAGTTTGAGGTCCACTTTCGCAAATGAAATCCCCCTAGGGCTAGTAACTCAATGAGTTCAGTCTGCAGAGCTATTGCCTTGTCAACTGAATCATGCCCAGTCAGAATGTCATCCACGAATATGGAGTGCGTAAGAACCTGTGCAGCCTGGGGAAAACGGTGACCTTCATCAGTGACCAGCTGTATAATAGATCGATTGGCGAGGAAGGGGCTGGGTCGTAGGCCATACGTGACAGTGGACAGGGCGTAAGTGAGCAGAGGTTGATCTGGAGAAGAGCGCCATAGAATGAGTTGGAACCGTCTGTGGTCTGGGTGAACTAGTATATTTCTAAACATCATCTGGATGTCTGTACTAAAGACCACTTTGTGAGTACGAAAATTTAGAATGATGTCAGTAATATCACGTTGGAGCGGTGGGCCAGTGTGCAGACAGTCATTAAGACTGACACCATTAGAGCTCTTACAGCTGCCATCAAAAACCGTGCGAAGTTTTTCAGAGTTGGCTTTGAAGATGCCATGATGCGGGACGTAAAAATGGTCTTTTCCTTTGAATGTGCTGGGGTGACAAAGAGCCATGTGGCCCATGTCAATGTATTCCTTCATGAAGTCGATATATTTTGAGCGGAGGGTAGGATCTCTTTGGAGTTTGCGCTCCAAATTAAGGAATCGTCGTAGTGCAATAGCGTGGGTTGCACCGAGCTTAGGTGCCTTTGTAAGAAAGGGAAGGGATACTATGTATCGCCCTGTGGGATCACGTGTGGTGGTAGAACGAAAGTTCTCCTCACACTCGTCAGAGGTTGAGTTGTCCTTTGATTGCACTTCTTCGACTTCCCAGAATCTCTCCAGAGCGGAGTGTATTTCTTTATTTGAGTGTTGGGGTTGTAAACAGTCAATATTTACTAGTGCTGAATTAACTTGAGGCTCAGGCTTTGTGTAGTTTGGATTGATAGGACCTAAAAGAGCGAAATTGAAGATCGTGCCGAAGGCTATTGGCCTGCCGGGGCCCAAAAAAATTTTGTTACCATCCAAAATTTGGCCCAAGACATCAGAACCTAAAATCAAGTCAATAGCGGCTGGAAAACGATAAGACGAGTCTGCTAGGGGAAGCTGTGTCGAGTCGAGGAGTGGAACAACGTCAGGTAACATTGTTAATGGTAAAAGACCTGTCAAATCTGGTAGAATGTATGCCTTTGCGCTAATTACTGGGACTTCGGTGTGAATAGGGCGGAATGTGATGGTAGTTGAAGAACTAGAGTTTTGAGTCTGTTGATTACCGACTCCTGTAATTTTTAGTTCTGTGTGCTCGACAGGCAAACGTAATTTTTGTGTCATAGTTTTAGTTAACAAGGTTAGCATGGAACCGCTGTCTAATAATGCTCTTGCCTTATGAAATACTCCAGCGTTGTCTGCTAGTTCTAGGGACACAGTGGGTAATAAAACTGGTGGATCGTGTACTGTAATGTGCTGAGTATGTGCTGAAATATGACTGTCATTTTGGTTAGCTTTATCAGAGGAAGTAACAGGGCTGCCGGGCAAGTGATTATTATGATAAACTTTATTATCATAGTGCTGAGTATGAAACTGGGATTTATTTTGTTTACGTGATGTAGTGGATGGTGTATATTGTAGCGATGGTATGGGTGGGTGTAGTGTAGTATTGTGTAAGTGAGTAGCAGGTAGTCATTGTTGTGAATTAATAGGTGAATTACGACGAGAAGAGTTTCTTGATTCCGTGGTTGGGCGGGTGTGTTCTTGTCCTCTTAGTTGTGGGGGCAAGAGGTGAGAATTGTCATATGTGGGTGATTCAAAGCCACTGCGATGTAAGGTGGTATGGTGTTTCTCGCTATCACATTCTCTACACCGTCCTGTGGATCTGCACTCGTCAGAGTAATGGGGTCCTAGACACTTACGGCACCGTTCATGAGCTTGGATAAAATCCCAGCGCCCTTGCGTAGGCTGTCTTAGGTATTCACCGCAGTTCAGCAACCTGTGTCCTCTAACGTGACACCAAGGGCAGTAATAATTATTGGTCGGTGCTGGTGGGTGGGCGGAATCTTGTGCTATGGGCTCGAAATATTGTGTAGACTGTGGGTATCCTTGAGCGTACTGTACAGGGTACGCTTGACTTTGTAGAGGATATGCAGGGCGCGTTAAAGGTGGGCGGACGGAAGTAGTGGGCTGAAAACGAACGTGCCGAATTTCTGGTCTGGGTGCAGAAGCGCGTGGTTGGTACCGTGCTGAGGGAGAAGCACGTTCAGTTTGTCTGTATGTCGGGCTGAGGGGAGGGGGGGGTGGGTTATATGTCTCAGTTTCTGTGCAACGTGCATGGTCTTCTAAGAATGTGATTACATCCTTTAAGGTGGGCAGAGTGTCTGAAGACCCATGCGTTCGTTCAAATAATGTGCGAAGCTCGCCCTTTAACTTCCGCACTACTATTGACACTAGGACGTAGTCTGAGTCATGTAGTGGTAAGTTTAGGTTTTTAAGCGCCGATTGGGTTGAAATAAGAGGGGCTAAAAATAACTGTCTGATTTGTGAGCGGGTGGTGATGTGGGGTAACTCTAGTATCATATCTATAAACCTATCAATGAGAACTCGGCGATTTTCGTAGCGATTGGCAAGTGTTGTCATCGCTACATCGTAGTTCTCATCGGTAACCTTGAGGTGTGATACCATACTGAGAGCTTCTCCGGAGAGGCAAGAAAATAAATAGTGTAATTTAACTGCACCTGACAAATTACCGGCAGTGTCCGTAAGGCTTTTGAAAATAGTTATGAAAGATGGCCAATCCTCAAGCTTGGAAGAAAATTTGGGTAGATCTATTTTGGGCAGAACAGTAGACGTGGAGAATGTGGGCGAGCTTGGTTTGATGCTTGAGCTGATGGTGATGTTTGCCACCAAAATTTTTTCATATGCTTCTATAGCCGAGGTGTAGTAGTCAAAGTACCATTTTTCCACTTTGTCGTCAAGGTCTTTAGAGTCCAAGATCTCATAATATACTGTATCCAACTTGCCCTTTATATCGTCCAATTTTGTAAAGCGCCCTATGAAATCGTTTACACTATACTTTTTGTCTCCTTTTAATATAAGGTTAGCTATCTCTAATAGGAAAGTTATGTACTTATGGGTTTGCATAAAGATGGCAGATTGCGATTTGGTAGGCATGACGATGAGAAGTGCACAATAAGAAAAGGAAAGGCAAACGAGAAAAAAAAAAAAAAAAAAAAAAAAAAAAATAAAAAAAAAAAAAATTTTTTTTACTAATGCTAATAAAGAACACGCAAGAAAGCAGCCAGAGAAACGTAAGAAATACGAAATAAATAAAAATGATTAGGAAAAAAAATATATATCAAACTGTCGTGTGCGCTGAGTCTTAATAAACACGAAGCTATATATAAGCTATAAAAGTTGCACGGCAAGCTAACCACACCGAGTGAAACGAATATAATATTCAATATTATTATATCGATCCGATATCACGTTTAGTGCAAGTATTCGAGAATAGGTGTGCTGAATAAAGTACAGAATACGTACTCGAGGTTATATTAACCTACCTACGTACCAAAAAATAGTTATCGTGTAGCAATTTGCGTAATTATCTGAGGAATGTGGAATGGGTATTCAAATATATAAGGGCAGAAGTAATATGTTTATAAGAAAACAAAAAAGAAAAAACAAGGGCAGAAAACGGGTAAATGGGCAGATTGATAATGATTGTTTATTTAACTTTTTAGGTATGCGAAAATTTACAATTTGGTTTGAATTAACCATAAAATGGCAAAATACGGTTGTTGCAGACTGTATAAATAGGTCGCCAGTTGGAATATTCGGTTCGAAAGACCATATGATCTGGCCGATTGCCAGATTTCAAGGGTGCAAGGGTAAGAGGGAATGGAGATAAATGGACTCACCCGTAATAATATGAGCTGAGTAACCGGAGCGTCTGCGATACAGGAGCAGCAGTGCGTGTTCTCTTGTTATATATCTCCCGCTTCACAACTAGATTCACTTGCCACTTATCACCAAGCTCTTGGAACCCGATTAGTATTGCAATTGGGTGGATATCTCAAATGCGCGCGCGATGCGTGAATGTCTTTACGACGGATCATCTTTTTTAATCATCGCTCGTACTAATAACTACTATATAACTAAGGAAACAGCAGAGGCTACCATAGTAAGTAAATAATAAAATATTTAATCTTCAATACAATTTTCTTCTATATCAAAGTCAACAGAATTACCCAAGCCTTCAGTATCATCAATAAAATCACTTGAAGCAGCATTCCTTAAGAAACTATAAAAGCCTTTTGCATCTGTTGGAATGAGTTTTAACAATTCTTTCAGGTCTTGAATTTTTGCAGTAGATAGTTCACGACCAGTTGGATATAGGATAGGAAGGTCTATAGCGAAATTAGACTTCTGTTTCCGACCCTTTCCACCTCTTGATATATCAATCACCTGAGGTTCCTCTTCAAGTTTTGATTTCATGAAAAGTTTTAATGGTTCATCACGGCGTAATTCTATTTCAAAAGTTGAAAGCCAAGATATCTTTTGTTTATTTTCATCACATTTTCGATTTGTAATGATATTTTGTAAAGGTGATAGATAGATAGATAGATAGATAACACTTTATTGCTCACCAAATATACAATATCAAAAATACATAATTACAATATTGTCATGGTAGAAACAATAGGCGGCCTTATCGCTTAAAGCAATCTCTTCCAGGCAACCTAACTTAAGGAATAATTTAACCTAATCTGGCGATGTAGGTGGTGCAGATCATAAGTAGGTATATCATAAATAAACATACTTAAACTACATAATTTACATATTAAATACACATACTTAAATTACTTTATAAATTAAATACATACATATTTATATATACATATGTATATGCTAAATAGTCTATAGGGGTCCTCGCTCATGTTAAGGATAGCGCCCCCGGCGAAGATGGGATTCCGTATTCATTTTTAACTCATCTAGGTGAAAACGGTCAAAATTATTTTCTAAATGTTATAAACAAAGTCGACACGACATGTGACATTCCTGCATCTTGGAAAAGTCAAATAGTGTTGCCATTTTTAAAACCAAATAAAACTCCTTCCGACGCTCAATCATATCGCCCAATCGTTTTATCGTCTGTTATTACTAAAATTACTGAACATTTGGTGAAAAATCGTCTTGAGTGGTATATGGAAAATAAAGGGTTTCTCTCCCAGACTCAATTCGGTTTTAGGAAAGGCAAAAGTGTTGCTGATAATTTAGGAATCCTTATTACTGATATTCGCAACGCTTTTTCGGAAAACAAATGTGTAGCTGCCGCTTTCTTAGATATTAATTCTGCGTATGATAATGTTTTAATTCCTGTCCTCAAACGAAAGTTAGATAGCTTAAATGTTCCATACATTTTAACAAACTTTGTTATAAACTTACTTTCTGAGAGGAAAATTACTTTAGATGTAGGAGACCCATATACACCGAGTAGACTGGTTTGGAAAGGTTTGCCACAAGGATCTGTTTTGAGTCCCTTGCTATATAACATCTATACATACGACCTAGAGGGATCACTGGATAATACTCTCAGTATTCTACAATATGCGGATGACTTGGTACTTTATGCTAAAGATAATAGTATTACCACTGCTGGACTACTCCTTTCATCTTCACTGATCTCACTTAAAGTATGGATGGATGATAACGGGTTAGATCTGTCACCTTCCAAAAGCACAGGAATTGTATTTACTAGATCTTGTGCTCACCCTCCTGTAAGTATAAATTACAACAATATACCCATACCAACTAAAAATCAAGTAAAGTTTTTAGGAACTATACTTGATAGTAAGTTGACGGGCCTCCCTCATTGCGATTACGTAGCTGCAAAATGTGAACGGAATTTGACCATACTCCGATGTCTACGTGGTGTCTGGTGGGGCGCGCATCCGACTACAATGAGATGGGTTTACAATGCCGTTATTAGAAGTGTCTTGGATTTTGGAACATATTTCTTGGATCCGGGTAGTGTGGCTGGATTTAAGAAATTAGATTTAGAACAATCACGAGCTCTAAGAATTATTTCCGGAGCTATGAAGTCTAGTCCCATCAATGCCCTTCAAATTGAATGCTGCGATCCCCCTTTACATTTAAGACGGCAGTACCTTTCTGACAGATTCGTCTTTCGAATCGTACAGTTTTCTAACCATCCCCTTATTTCTAAACTTCAACTTCTTTCCCATAAAATATCTTCCTCTAAGTATTGGTCTCGTAAACCTTCACCATGTTTAGTTAAAAGTTATAAAAAGTTTCAGACTATACGAGCACCTACACACTCATTTCAGTTACTTCCTTTATTTAGTGGTTCATACGAATCTTTGCTTCTTACCCCCGATATTTGCTTTTCACTTGACATTAAAAAGTCTGACTCCAATACCAACAACACGTTTAATTCTATAGTTAACAATAAATGGCAAAACTGGCATCATATTTATACCGATGCATCAAAGCATTCTATGGGATGCGTTGGTGTCGGTGTGTTCCATAAACAGTATAATATAGTTCAAAAAATCAAATTTCCTCCTGAAACATCCGTCTTTACTGGAGAATGTTTTGGTCTTTTAAGAGCCATTGAGTATGTAATTACTTTCAAATTAAGTAGAACTGTTATATTCTCTGATGCTCTAAGTTCCTTACAGGCCTTGGCAAAATTTTCATTAAAATCAAACCCATATTTTCATGTCATATTTGAATGTAAGAGAAAGCTGTTACATTGCCAAATTAATAATTATTTAGTAACCTTTTGCTGGATACCTAGCCACTGCGGTATAAGTGGAAATGTCAGAGCTGATAGTTTGGCGAACGATGCTACTATGGATGGAGATATTTATCCGTACAGGAATTTTGGCCATGATCTTGCTTCTTTGCCTAGCACATACCTCCATGATTCGTGGAACATGTGCTGGAGCGAGAGTGGTCGGATCAAGGGTCGTTTCCTGTACGGTTTGCAGTCGTCGGTTCCCAAGAAGCCCTGGTTCGCTAAACTCTCGTTTGATAAAACTGCTACTTCCATTTTGATTCGCATGCGCCTTGGACATCTCTGTATTCCGGTGCATTTACATAGACTTGAATTGTCTCGAGTCCAACCTACGAATGCGGTGAGAATTATTGTGACATGAACCATGTTTTTTTGTCCTGTCCTATGTATGATCACACTTCTCTTTACGACTCTTTTATTTCTGTTTCCGTTCCTCTTCCTACTTCTATGTCTTTATTACTTAAGGATTGTAAATTTGATGTATATAGTATATTAAATTCATTTATTGTAAATAGTATAGTATAGTAAATAATAAATAGTAGTAGTTTGTACATATTTAGTAATTATTTTGACACGTTTTTCCAAATTTTCGGTAAAGTTTCTATTTTTTCGCGTTACGTTTCCCTCGTTTTATAAAACTGAATTGAAAAGCCATTTACACATGACTCTGGCTGAATGCACAAACCGTGCCAAGCTATTATTGAACAAAGAAGAAGAAGAAAAGAAAGTTATAGTATAAAGAGAAAAAATGAAAACGTCGACAACGTATAAAATAAACAAACATTTTAGTAAAAGAAAAATGTCAGAAGAAAAATTAATACCTCTTGGCTCCTGTCGCAGGCCGACGTGTCTTAGGAGGAGGCACAGGTACATGCTCTTTTGCCACTGGTTGACTCGTTTCCTCTTCCATATAAGATGAAGTAGAGAGGCTGTCTAAATCTGTTTGGTTGACGATGATTAAGGATCGATCGAAGATATGATTAAGGAGGTTTAAGAGAATTCTTTTAGAGGATTCAGAAGAATTAATTACAAAAGAATACGGGATGCCATCTATACCAGGAGCTGAGTCCCGAAGATGATCTAGGGCACAACACAGTTCCGCATAGGAGAATAAGGAATTCATTTTATCTTGGGAGTCTATAGAAGAAAGAGTTAAAGAGGGGAATGGCTCAGAGGGCACAAATGGGGGGGCGAGTTTAGAAGTGAATTCGGGTAACCAAGATGAGGTTTCATTACTGTCTATATTACAATCAACTTGGGATTTACGAAAAATTTTCACTTTTTTCCAGACTAGTGAAGCTGGCGATCTGGGAGAAAGAGATTCACAGAATTGTTGCCAGCCTGATCGCTTCTTCTTCTGCAAAAATCTTTTAGCTAAAGCTCCAATTTTTTTAAATTCCAAGAAGTTCACCATGGAAGGATCTCTAGAGAATTTTTTTTCAGAATCTTTTCGTTGTTTAACCATGGCCGTACACTCTGAGTCCCACCAGGCAGGAGAGGGGATTTTATTAAGAGCACAATTTTTAAGGGGGATAGACTGTTCTGCAGCCGATAAGAGGGCAGAGGTATAAACTAAATATAAAGAAAGAAAATTATGGTTATGAATTTCTGGGAAGTCCTGTAATTTATTATCAACTAGTTGGGAAAATTTTCCCAATCAGCATTTTGAAGCCTAAATTTTAAAAGGGGTTTAGGGGCTGGAGCCGGGAGTGTGGAATCAGCTAAAGATGAGAGAATCGGTAGATGGTCGCTGCTGTAAGAGTTGGGTAGGACTGACCAAGATAATGAGGTAACCAGAGATGGCGAAGCTAAGGTAAGATTAGGGGCACTTGGATTTTGTGATGGAGGAGTTCTACGAGTCGGTGATCCGTCATTGAGAATGCACAGGTTAAGGCAGTCCAAAAGATCAAGGAAGTTGGAGGATAGTGAGTCACACGTAGGAGAACCCCACAAAGTGTGACGTAAGTTGAAATCACCAAAAACTATTAGGGGAGTTGGGAGAGGACTTAAGATAGATAAAAGTTCTTGAATCAAGTCTATAGTGGGATGAGGGATATAAACAGATACAAAAGTTTTATTTAGTAATCTAACTGCGACTATATTAATACCACGAGAATGGGAAGGGAGAGGGAAGCGGGAGAATGTGAATTCTCTACTTACAAGAAATGCACAACCAGCACGACCATCCTCTCTGTCATCCCTGAGGGAAGAGTAACCCGGCACCCTAAATAGAGAACCGGGCCTCAGCCAAGTCTCTGACATAGAAAAGAGGACAGGATGGAACTGATTGATTAGGTGGATGACTTCATGCTTTTTGTTATTTACACTATGGGTATTCCATTGTAGAAAGGTTGCCATTTTTAAAAAAGTTAGTTAAGAGAGAAGAGATAATTGACTGTAAGGACATTAAAAGGACATTGTTCGGTATGACTTCTCCGAATTTGGAGAGAATATTTATCAGCGTATTAGTCAGAAGCTCTGCGAGGTTATCATTTGGGGAGACATTATCCAGGGAGTTTTGACCAAGGGCGCAGCCATTTGGTAGAGAAGAGGGGGGGGGGGGAGACGTGATATAGCCATGTGCTTGTTAGTCATAAGATTTGCCTGGGTCTGGTCTAGGCCGTCTTTCAATAAATACTGTTTTTTTATAAGAAGTGGAAGATGATGCTTCAGAGGGAGATGGCTGAGAAGGTGAATGAGAGGGTTGTGAGAAAGGTATGTTAAATGTAGAATTCAGGGAAGAACGGTTCAAATAAACTGGTTTTTGTGGCAAAGATTTATTAGTAATATCAGCATATGAGGTGCGGACACGAGCAAATCTTTGAGATGCTTCTGCATAACTGATACTATCTTCGGACATAGCGATTTTAATTAATCTTTGACGGCCGTGTTCTGGACAATTAGAATTAGTTGCTGTGTCGGGACTAGAGCAATGAACACAGGATAATTTGTCTTCTGGAATATTACATGACATACCATCATGAGGACCAGCGCAACGAGAGCAGCGGGGCTTTGATCTATATTGGTCTCTTATATGACCAAAGCGACAGCATTTGTGACATTGGATGCTGGGGAGAGTATACAGCTTAACAGGTGTAGAAACATTACAACAATAAAAATGTGTTGGTAAAACTTGACCCAAAAAGGTGAGAACAACAGTTCCCGTAGGTTCCCACAATATTTTTCCATCCAACCGTTTTTTCCTGTTTAACCTACGGGCTTTAATAATCGTTGTGGCATTTGGTCTACATTCAGTTCATGAAACCAATTGTTCCAAAGTCCAGTCTAATGGGATTTGGTGGTCAACACCCATTCTTGTTAACTGGAAACGAGGGATAAAGGCTGAAAGATTATTACTAGAGAGGAGAGGATTTGATAGGAAAGAGTTTGCATCATTATATGTTTTAAATATTACTGCAATTTTGTCTCTGCCAATATTTTTCATTTCCTCAACACCAGAAACCTTACTACTATAAATTAATTGGGCTAATTTAAAAACCTTCATACTATTAGAAACAGTTGATGTTTGATCATCAGGGCTAGATACATGAACGACAAATGGACCAAGATCAAATTCCGAGTATTTAAGATCACTGTTGTCCTCATATCCTGGGAGAGTAAATGTATGTTGAATAGACGCAGATGCGGACGTTGCAGGGCTATTACGTTTTTCAGGAATGTCCGATGATACATTTAAAGTACGTTTTTTATGATAAATCTTAGCTGGAGATTTGCAAATTTTATTCAATTCCTCCATTTCCGAGTCTAAGGAATTCCTCCCCCTGTCAGGTGGGACGTTTTCGCCCACAGAGGACGCCATGACACAGATTAGCACTTACCTTTTTATCCGTGCAGGAACGGAGAAAGAATACAATTTTCCTGCGGCCAGGCGGCCTGTCGTAAGAGGCGACAAAATAACCCACAGCCAGATGGTAGGGCATTTGCCCGACTGGATGGCTACCACCCCTGGTCTAAAGTATGTCGCCATAACAACCTTGAGTTGTGTTCCGGCATTAGTGACCAGGTTCCAGTCTCCCTTTCTTAAGGGCTAAAGAGCAGCAGCGCATTTGTAGCACCTTTGGTGTTGCAAATGTCTATAGGCGATGGTAACCGCTTTCCATCAAGTGGGCCGTCTGTCTGTCTGCTGAGCTCCTGCAATAAAAAAAAAAAATAAAAAAAACAACTATAAATAATATAATTTATACCACCACCAAGACAAATTGGACAACACAACTTTAGGGAAACAGAATAAACTCTTAAAAAATATGTTAATATTTCGCGAACACGTGCGAACAGTTAGATGGCATCTGTCACTTTCCAAGGAAATGTCATCGTAATAGTTATTGACGTCTCAAAAAGGCGAATGTCATTTTGGCGCCTTTTCGGCACGTTATTTAAAATTTGTATTTAACTAGGGTAAAAATTATTCAATAAGTACGCGGAGACAAGTATTTTTTTTAGTTAATATAGAACACATTCTTTCAATTTAAGCCCTTTTCGGAAATTTGTCAATAACCCAATTTATGTTATTGAAAACGGCCGTTAAGGGATTATAAGTAATTATGGTTATACTAACTTTATTAATGTTTTAATCTAATATATTCCATATTTTGAAGTTGCTAACACCATTAATAGATTATTGTTAAAGGTACAGGCGGTTTAAGAAAATGGTGAAAGTTTTCGAAATAGCAACATTTAGGGATGTTTCGGTTGCTCTGCGGGATTACCGAAACTCGATCTGGAGACCCTGCGCACTTGCGCAGTGCAGTCATACGTAGTATCCATAGTAGTTTGTGGTGCAGACATACGTATTATCTATAGTAGTTTGTGGTGCGGTCCGTCGCGCCGATCAATATTCAGTTTGCGTTGTTTCATAATTTCATTTTGTTTCCAAACAATAAAGACTCCAAGCCCGTTGTGATAAGCCAAATTATATTAGTGTTCTTGTTATCAGTATACTATTCATTCAATCACAGGGTAAGTCATTATTTAAACTATAGGTATATAATTTGCTTAATGTTATAACTCAAATGATAATTTGTTAATTCCAAATAATGAAGAAAGCAAATTTCTGAATGTTTGGATTGGTTTTTGGCTGATTGGTATTTTAAAGTGAGAAATTATTCAGAAATGTTCATACCATTTATCGTATGTTAGGATTTTCAAAATGAACAAAAGGCATTGTACGATTTGCCCGGAGAAGCATATAGGACCGGATCATGAGCTCACAGAAAAACATCGCAAAAACAAGGCTTTGAACGATTACCTTGAAAGAAAGTAAGTATCAATTTATACTATAATAAATCTGTAAAAGGTTCGAGTTTGTACAATGCGTTTAAAAATGTTAAAAAACATCAGGAGAGATAATTCAGACCAGGAGATTCCGAAAATGCAATTTTATAATTTTTGTCTCTTTGTCTGTTAGAGCATCATGTGAAAACCACTGAACAGATTTAAATGAAACTCGACATAGATCTAGCTTCTATCTCGGGGTGTAATTTAGGATACTTTTTATCCCAATAAATGATGTGGTTTCTGTGGGATAGATGGAAATAGCAAAAAAGATTTCACTGCGATCACATTTTCTTTTAAATTACTGAACATATATGAATGAAACTTGACATAGTGCTGGCTTATAACCAAAGATAACACTTGGTTACTTTTTATCTCAATAAATCACATTGTTTCCGTGGAATAGATGGATTAGTAAAAAAGATGACTCTGCAATCGCAATGTATACAACATCCCTATAATTCAATAACAAAGTTTGTCATGTTGCCTACATGTCATTCAATACATATTGGCTACTTTAAATCCGGTTGGTTGCGACTTTTCTTTATGTTTTGCTTTGTAGTCGTGTACACTATATTAACATAGTTTCTTTGTTGTTGTTATGAATTAAACAAGAAATAGTAAAGTTTTAGGTCTGATATGTATAAAAAAAGGTTTATATGTATAAAAAAACTCATTTAGTTTTTATGTAAGTAAAATAGAGTTACCCACATATTATTTTTCACATAGTGTAGCTGCGGGGAAAACGCTAGTACTATATCTGTTAATGGTTTTAGTTTTTACTTTGCATTTAAAAATGTGAAAAAAGTTAAGGGGTCTAATTCGGACCAGCAGATACCCAAACTACAATATTTAGAATTTTGTCTGTCTGTCTGTCTGTCAGAGTATCACGTAAAAACTACTGAACAGATTTAAATTAAACTTGACATAGAGCTAGCTTATATCTGGGGGCATAACTGAGGATACTTTTTATCTCGATAAATGATGTAGATGTAAATAGCAAAAAAGATGGTGCTACAATCACATCTTTTTTGGAAACTACTGAAAGTATATAAATGAAACTCGGCATAGTGTTGACTTATAACCTCACTTAGGATACATTTCATCCGATAAAGGATGTCATTTATTTATAATAAACAGATTAGCAAAATAAATTCACTTACAAACACAGGTAAATTAGCTTCGAGACTTTGTAGTAGTGTATGGTTAGCACATAGAGAAACTAATTCTTCTTATATAAAAATTCAAAAGGTTTTTTTATAAAGTTTATTTACACTTGACTAAATTATGTAGGTGCCATTTTGTTGTATAACTTTTTGCCATCTTGTAGGTAGGGATGTGATCCCATTGCTATAAAAATTTTGGGGCTTCTGATTAAAAAACTGCGGCAAGTGGTTTTCGCAGTCCTCTCATGATGTTAACCTGACACTGCCTAAAGAATCCTGCAGAGACCGAAACAGGTGAAAATCTGAAGGTGCAAGGTCAGGACAATACGGCGGATGCATTAACACCTCCCAGCCAAACTAGTAATTTTTGCTGAGTGGCTAAAGATGTGTGAGGTCTAGCGTTATCACTGTGAAAAACCACACCCCTTCTGTTGATTAATTCCGGCCGCTTTCTCTCAACTTTTTTCTTTAATCTCATCAGTCGTTCGCAGTACAGTTCAGAATCGATGGTCCTGCCTGGCGGTAACAGCTCATAATGAATAATGCCCTTCCAATCTCACCATACACACAGTATCACCTTGTTGCGAGTTAACCCGGGTTTCGCCACAGTCTGTGAAGCCTGACCGGCCTTTGAGCACGATCTTCTTCGCACGTTCTTGTCGTACGTGATCCACTTTTCATCACCGGTTATCAGCTTCTTCAAAAATGGTTCGGTTTCATTACGTCGTAATAAATAATCACAAATGAGAACACGGTTCATTAGGTTTCTTTCAGTGAACTCATGAGGCACCAAGATATCAAGCTTTTTTGTGTACCCAGCTTTTTTCAAATGCGCTAAAACCGTTTTGTGGTCAATTCCCAGTTCTCCAGCTACATCGTAACTACTAATATGCCGATCTTATTCCACTTTTTCAAAAATGGCATCAATTTTGTCCGTAACAGGGCGACCAGGGCGACGTGCATCTTTGATATCAAAATTTCCGGATTGAATTGCGCTACTCTCACAGATACTGCATTAGGTCCATAAACATCACAATTTTTTTTCGCGGCTTGTGTTGCATTTTTACCTTTTTTGTAGTAAAATTTTAAAATGTTACGAATTTCTTCATTAGATTCACTCATTTTAACAATAAGAAAAACAAATGAAAATCACACATTTTCCTAATTTGAATTTGGAATTGTCTTCTTTAAAATTAAAAGTTTTTAATGATACCAAAACCAGCCAGATACAAATGGTATAGCCAAAGACATCTTATTACAAGTTCATACATGCTATATGCGAAAAGACTTTTTCCCCAACCTATTAGGCAGGTAGAATAGAATAGAATATATTTATTGCGTAATGCATGTCCAAAGATGTTACGGTTTTTACAGTATCAATGCATTCGGCCCATAATTGAGCGAGCAAAATTAAAATTACAATATTGATTTATAAACTTACTTTTACAAACAATGTATCAATACAATTAAAATTAAAAATTAATAATAATAATAAATAAAATCAATATCTACTATATCAATTAACAAAAAATAACATACAATATAATAATAATCTATAAATAATCTAAATAATAAAATGTCTTCTATTAAAGCATGTCAAAAATATATGGAGGGTCATGTCAGAAGCGTGCTCGTCGCGATCCCCGCTGGCCCAGAGGGCCACAATTCTGACCAGAATATCACACTAGTGCAGTGCACGATAGGCGTCCCCCGCAGGCGACGCTCACCGATGCGCCCCCGTCGGTGTGAACTCTCGCGCATGCGGCGAAGGGGGCCGCCATCCTTCACGTTGCGCCAAACCTGGCGGATCGAGAGGAGCGGAGTGCCGTATAGGCACGTGGAATGTGAGAGGTGGAATGAAAGATAAGATGGACGAAATGATTGATATAATGAATGAGAGAAGCCTGGATGCCTTATGTCTGACAGAGACAAAACGGAAGGGGTGCGACGTCGATGACCTCCCCGGTGGCATGCTTGCTCTGTAGTCCGGCGTGGACCTGGACGAGCGTGCAAGTGGGGGGGTAGGCGTCGTACTCTCATCCCGCTTTGTGTCTGGAGTAAAAGACTATTGTCTGGTGAACCCGAGACTTCTCTGGGTCCGTCTAAAACTGGGGATCACGCGAGTTTTTCTGGTCGCAGCTTATGCTCCCATAAGCTCAGCGGATCCCCAAGAACTCGAGAAGTTTTGGGAGTCTGTGAGAGAAATTCTGGATCTGGCTGAAGGGAACGAAAGACTAATTATGTGTGGTGATCTTAATGGCTGGGTGGGGACCAAACGAGACGGCCTTGAGGCTGTCCTTGGACCCTATGGTGACAAGAGAGTGAACGATGCTGGTAGGCCAATCATAGACGTATGCATGGAAAGAAACTTGCTTGTGTCGAACACCTTATTCCATCATAAGGATATTCACACGTATACATGGAGAATGAATGATCAGAAAAATATGATTGATCTGATTTTAATAGATAGTCGCCTCCGAAACACAATAATGGATACAAGAGCCTACAGAGGCCCCACTCTTGAAACGGACCACTACCTGGTGATAAGCCGGTTTGTGGGCCTTTTCAAGAAGTGGAGACACTGGCGAGTGCGTACCAATTTCGGGGAGCTTGAAAGAATAAAGTGTGAAAAATTGGAAGATGTTAGTGCAAGGAGTTTGTATGCGCGCCTAGTCGAAGAAAGGCTTGCAAAAGCGGACTTCTCCGACTTAGATGTGGATAATGACTGGGATAGTATGAAAAAAAGTATAGTGGAAAGCGCAAAAGAAGCATGTGGATGCGCAAAGAGGCACATAACAACGAAAGGTGATGAATGGTGGGACGCGGATGTTAAATCCAGCGTAGAGAGAAAGAGAAAAGCCTGGCTGGATTATGTTGCTTCCTTGCAACAGAATGACAGTATGAAAGAGATGAAGAAAGAAATTTATCGCCTCTGCAAGAATGAAACCAAAGTTTTAGTGAAAGAGAAGCGCGAAAGAATACAATTGAAAGAAGAAGAGAAGCTGACAGAGAACTTGGAGGCGAATACCACAAACTCTTTTGGAGAGAGGTTAAAAAGTCTCGGGGTTGTTCGTAAGCTTCCAGAATGGAAAGAATAAAATCTAAAGCAGGGGGACGTTCTTGCTAACCCACAAGAGGTGTTAGCGCGATGGAGTGAATATTTTAGAGAAATGTATGATAATATCCCGGATGCTGGCACCACGCCTGAGTCTGTGACCGACTCCGAGGAGTCAGCATCCGAGATCACTTTGGAAGAGATCGAATGGTCGATAAGAAGTCTGGAAAATGGAAAGGCAGGAGGAATCGATAGTGTGTCTGCTGAGATGATCAAATATGGTGGAACCTGCGTCCGGGACGCTTTCCTGTCCTTATGCAACTTGTGCTGGAGGACGGGAAAGGTTCCCAAGGACTGGAGGCGCGCTGTCATCGCGCCCTTGTATAAAGGCAAGGGGTCACGTATGGAGTGCGCCAGCTACAGGGCCATCAATTTGTTCAGCACAGCATCTAAAGTGTATGCGAAGATTATTGAAAAGAGAATGAGAGTGGTATCCGATGGATTACTGTGGGATGCACAAGGTGGCTTCAGAAATGGAAGGGGATGTATGGATCAAGTTTTCTCTCTCCGCAATATCGTAGAGAAGCAGCTGGCTATGGGCCGGAAGGTTTTCTGCGGTTTTGTGGATCTAGAGAAAGCATTTGACAGGGTTGTGCGGAAGGACCTCTGGGACATATTGCCCGGATATGGGATTAATGGCCAATTGATGCGTGCTGTGCAGTCCACTTACGAGGACTGTATGGCATGCGTGCGAGTGGATGGCAGCCTGTCGCCCTGGTTTGACGTCAATATTGGCGTCCGGCAGGGATGCGTGCTGTCGGCTTTGCTGTTCATCCTATACCTGGACGATTGTCTCCAGAGAATAAGATTGATGGATGTTGGGGTGCGGATGAGTGATCTAGTAGTAAGCACCTTGCTTTATGCGGATGATGCCGTGCTTTTAGCCGAATCACCATCAGAACTGCAAACACTAGTCACAATGATGAAAGATGACTGTCAGGCGAGAGGCTTACATTTGAATGCGAAGAAAACAAAGGTTATGGTGTTTGAAAGAGAAGAAACCAGAACGAATGCATGGATAATGGTCGATGATGTTATGCTGGAGCAAGTGAATTAGTTTGTATATCTTGGATGTGCTTTTAGCAGGGATGGAAGGTACACCGCTGATATAGAATGAAGAGTGAATTTGGGGAATAAGTTGAATGGAGCGTTAGGTAAACTTCTAGGTGCTAAGAACCTCAGCCAGAAGGCCCAGCTCGCTGTACACAACGCGGTGCTGGTACCTACGCTCACGTATGGAAGCGAGAGTTGGGTATGGAAGAGAGAGCATGAAAGTAGAGTAAACGCGGTAGAGATGCGAGCACTACGCAAAATCTGCGGAGTGACGCTCGCGGACCGCGTTCGTAATACCGAAGTAAGAAAGAGAGTTGGTCTGAAAGAGAGTGTCGGGGTGAAGGTAAGGAAAGGAATGCTCCGGTGGTTCGGGCATATGGAAAGAATGCATGATGAAAGAATGACTAAACAGATATACAATGCAAAAGTGGATGGATGCAGAAGTCGTGGAAGGCCACGACACACCTTCCATGATCAAATTGATCGTGTACTAGCAGAAGGTGATGTCAGAAGCCTTAAGAACAGACGAGCGTGCATGACAAGAGTTATGAATGTCAAAGAAGCAAGTGAGGTGTGTAAGAATAAGCCTAAATGGCGCTCTGTTGTTCGTGCCTACCCCGCAAGGGACCTGGCGTGAAGTTATGTATGTATGTATGTAAAAATATATTTATGTCAGTTCATAGTGTTTAATCGTCCATAAACATGTTTATATTATAATAGCATTTAGTGGTCAATAGCAAATTTATTTATTTCTTAAATAGTGTACATGGCAGTTCTCTAAGAGATTTCGGAAGCTTATTGTATACGAAGGGCCCCATGCAATAGACACTTTTGCGCATTAATGCCGTAATTGAGTTGATGGTGCAGACTTTAAATTCATCACGTCTGTTACGTGGAAAGACCTTCGAACGCTGACTAAATAGCTGTGGATTAGTTTTGACAAACATTGGTATTTCAAATATATATAGACAGGGTACAGTCAAAATTTTATATGTTTTAAAAAAAGGTTCGCAACTATCTGTCTGTTTGAGTTTGAACATAGCTCTTAAGCAACGCTTTTGATGTTTGAACACTGTACCAGCTTCAGTGGAATTTCCCCAGACTATTTTGCCATACCTAATATTAGACGATATGAGACCATGGTATGCAGCAAGGAGAGCGTCAACATTTACAATTGATGAAATTTTGTAGAGTATATATATCATACTATTGAGTTTTTTTACATAGAACACATATGTGATCTTTCCAGTTAAATTTTTTGTCAATAACAAGTCCAAGAAATTTTATACTATCAACTTCTTTAATTTTATTATTATTATGTTTGGTGTCAAGTTTATTAGATAAATTAGCAGTAGAGTCAAGTTGTCTATAATGTATTAATTTAGTTTTATTAAGATTAATTCGTAAATTGTTATTGTCCAACCAAGAGATTATTGACTTTAACGTATCATTAATGTTAATTTCGTATGTGTCAGCTTTTTCATATGATATACTTACAGCACTATCGTCTGCAAACAGAGACCTAGGCTGTACAGTAGCACATGGTAGGTCATTTATGTATATTATGAAGAGCAGTGGTCCTAATACACTGCCTTGTGGAACATCGTATTTTACTATGCGCTCATTAGATATGAAGTTCATTTCAGTTTAAGTCTTATTGTTTATATTTGTAATCATTGTGTATTGTTTTCTTTTTTCCAAATACGACTGAATTAAACTTAAACTATTCCCTCTAACATCGTAAGATTCAAGCTTTGTTAAAAGTATTTTGTGACAGACAATCGAAAGCTTGGGTCATATCACAAAATATAGAGCATACGGGGATTGTTTTATCTACTTTAGTAATTACATTATATAAAAAGTCATATATGGCCATGTTGATAGTTTTCTGTTCACGAAATCCTTTTTGTTCTCTACGTAATAAATTCTTTGCTTCAAAATAATCAGAGAGTTGCCTATAGATATATTTTTCAAATACTTTTGAGGTACTTCATATGCATACATACATACATACATACATAACTTCACGCCAGTTCCCTCGCGGGGTAGGCACGAACAACAGAGTGCCATTTAGGCTTATTCTTACACACCTCACTTGCCTCTTTGACATTCATAACTCTTGTCATGCAAGCTCGTCTGTTCTTAAGGCTCCTGACATCACCTTCTGCTAGTACACGATCAATTTGATCATGGAAGGTGTGTCGTGGCCTTCCACGACTTCTGCATCCATCCACTTTTGCATTGTATATCTGTTTAGTCATTCTTTCATCATGCATTCTTTCCACATGCCCGAACCACCGGAGCATTCCTTTCCTTACCTTCACCCCGACACTCTCTTTCAGACCAACTCTCTTGTACTTCATATGAAACTAATAATATTAAGATAATTATAATATTAATATGAAACATAATTTTTAATACTAAATTTCAACTACAGACATTTCATACTTAGCCTCATCCTCACTTTCATATGATAAATCATTTATGTTAATTCTAATTCATTCTGATATTATTTCTAAAGCCTCATCCTTGCCCTTAAATTTATTTTCTCGTGAATAGCATGTAGACAAACATTTTTCCATTCCTTTAAAACAAATCAAATCAAATCATTTATTTGCTTCAAAACATGGTTAGTAAAAACATTAGATGAAGATATGTTATTTTGTTTCACATGTTTTTGCCCTTTCAGGCATGCAAATATTAATTAAAAGTTGAAAATCTACTAATTAGTAATAACAGATTATAACCCATTCAATCCACAGACATTAAATTTTCTTTTTTTCTAGAATTATACAGTAGGCACCTAATTGTTGATAATATGTCAAGTGCAAGTTATTCCATATAAAATACAATGTCAAAATGTAAAAATGAAATATTAGAACAATAAAAATTGTCACGGTATATATAATGTAATGTCAAATTTAATTTAAAATTGGTAATCAAGAAAACATTTCACGTCGTAATAGCATTTTTCGGATAATGTATTTTGTAATCTCTTTTTAAGTACAGATAGTGATATTGCTATCTTTTGGTATTCTGTATATACACACAATTACAATATTATAGTGTATTAATTCAATAGCACAGCATTCAAATATTCTGGGTATAGACAAGCTAGCAATCGATGTTAATTCTAGCCATTTATGCCCATTTTTTATAATTATACAAGAGCCTCCCCTTTTACTATTTTTTTTGCAAAAATGGTGATTCGTCGCCTGCCATAATAAAATGTTCTGTAATACAGAGCACGTCAATAGGAATATCTTTTTCTATTAATTCATCTAGGCATACAGTCAACACGTTAGTTTTATTGATTAGTCCAGCGATGTTTTGGTGCATTATATAAAGATTTTTATTATTATAGGAAAAACTGGCCAGACTGTCTTTGATCGTCTAATATATTATAAGAACTATTTATGTCAAATACGTTATTATTATTAAAGTCAATATCATTAAATAGAAGGTGTATGTCATTAAAAATTGTTTTTAGTCCAGAATTATTTACTAGGCCCGAATTTCTATAAAACATGCTGTTGTCATAAATAAGATTAGAGTTTGAATCCAAAAGGTATGCTGTGACACATTATCTTTATATAACAAATTATTAAAAGTTTTTACTCTCCAGTTATACACAGTTGAATAGTAACTAAGTCTATATATAGGTGTACAAATTATAATATTAGTGAAATTAATTTTTGTAAAGTTTCTCGTAAGTGATTAATAATTTCAGTATAGTTTTTTGTGGTTTTAAAGTCTTCTGCGCCAATAAATATAACACAATAATCGTTTAAGCAGAAATCTGTCAGTTTTGTTCTTATGCCCTGTAAAAGTTGTTTAGTGCATCCGCCTGGTGTAATATAATAGATGATATCATAGCGATCGCCAGAAATATTTTCTGCAATTTTTAGTATTTTGCTTTGGTTAATTGTGCTTAACATGCAGATCTTGTGTTTTTTTGGTTGTAACTCAGATGACACAGTGTCTTGAATCTTTAAGATTTGTTTAGAGTTTGCTATTAAGTTTTTCCTTTTGCTAATGTCATAAGCATTCATGTTCATTGTAACATTAGTTTTCACTATCCCCCATATACCTTCTATTGGCTTAAACTGAGGGTGACATGGCGGTAAAAACGGAGCACAGTATGATGGTGCTGTTGTAGTAATATTTCGTCTATCTTATAGTTTACAAATCTCACCTTATTTTCAGTATCCCTTAATCAATTAATTAATAATCAAACTTAAACCAAATAGTCAACCCTCGTAAATAATAATTATTTATTTGACTTTCACCATTGACTTTGATTGTAAGTATATTTTTTCTTGAAAATTTATGGAACGACTTTTCTATTTGATTGTACAAGGAAATTTAAATTTCCAGTTTAGAGTTCCTGTAAATATATAAAAACTTCTCAAAGCTAATTTATCTGTACCTACATTGTCATAAACATCATGCCATTCATTATATTACTTAAAATCAGGTTGGCTTCGACACCCCTCTATGTTTTGATGGGGAGTTATGTAGACTGTGTATATGGATTTAGTTTCCTTGTTAATATAGTGAATGGGTCAAGAAACAGTAAATTAAGTTTTTACATAAGCAACGCAGAGGGTATTCAGGATTTTCCATGCAGCTAGTGACGGGAGAAACGCTAGTTTTTAATTATTTTAAACTTAAAATGTAGGTAGAAATACAGTTTGGTTCCGATTTTGAATTATGACAGAATTATTTATATGAGCCCTGCCTTACATCTGTAAGTTTTGTTCGCATAAAGAGCTAAGTGTGCACTACAATTTATATATCGGACTCATCCTTTCATATCTGAGTCCATAAATGATAAATTATAGTGCATACTTAGCCTTAGAGGCTTACATGAACTACACTTACAGATGTAAGGTTGAGCCTAAATTAAGCAAGTAAGCTTTTTAACTATGAGTACCTATTTTCTATTACATATATCATTATTCTGCTTATATTATTACATTGGCTGCTACTCAGAAATTCGATAACGCGAATTGTAATTAGTGGGTGGGTGGAGTGGGTAGGTGGTAAAGTATACTTACCCTTTCTGCAACCCCTATGACCTGGAATTCATAAAATAATAATTTTTGGCAAACATAATCTCACTATTTATCATGCAGGAACGGAGAAAGAACATAATTTCCTGCGACCGGGCGGCCTGTCGTAAGAGGCGACAAAATAACCCACAGCCAGGTGGTAGGGTATTTGCCCGACTGGATGGCTACCACTCCTGGTCTAAAGTATGCCGCCATAACAACCTTGATTTGTATTCCGGCATTAGTAACCAGATTCCAGTCCCCCATAATTGAGCAGCAGCGCATTTGTAGCACCTTTGGTGTTGCAAATGTCCATAGGCGATGGTAACCGCTTTCCATCAAGTGGGCCGTGCGCCTGTCTGCTGAACTCATGCAATAAAAATATAATAAAAAAGAACCTATTTTTTCACTAATATTATTGTGTTGCGTGGTGTTCGGTCCTTGCCTAGTATAATGTAGGTAGAATATCGCTCCATCAATTTTACTGTCTACCCTCTTTCTGCGTGAGGCGACGGCCAATACACGGAGGGTCAAGGCAGCCATATTTTGATCACTTACGGTCAACATTTTGACAAAGGAAGATCGCGCCGTGCGTTTTGATTGAAACTTATTTTGCGCTAACTATTTATTACTGGCCGTGCCAAGAACTTATTGTGCAATACTGGTCAAAAGAAGTGATCACTCCATAGTGAAGTTGGTGCCGTGCAGTGTTCTTCTGTGTGCTGCAACCTGAACCAAGCCAGGAGAGGGCGGATCTCAAGGTTGGTGGAGCTTCTGATTTTCTAGTGCAAGGATCAGGTTCATATCTCTCCCAATACAGTCCATAACTATCAAACCATATTATCCGTGGCTACAGCGCCGCACACGTGGTGAGATCGCTACCAATGACAAGAACAGTGGTTTATGTTAGGTTACATTTAGACCATAGCATACGAGCCTAAAGAACGAAACGAGCATGCCGTGGCAGCGGTCGGCGAGTGCCAGGCCTGAGTATAACCATTAATTGCTTATTTTATATATACAAACAGTTACGACGCCTTAATATGTCTCCTAAGAAATATTTGTTTTATTTATGAGTTTAGTGAACCTAGCAAGATGCTTTTTTAATATGTCAATGAATCAATATATTAATATTAATTATAATATTTTAAATACATAGCAGGATAAATAAATAAAAACATAATTTCGTCTTTATTGGCCGCCATTTTGAATATTTTCATGGTTACTCTTGTAATGTATATGAATGTGCTCTTTTGTGATTTTCTTCATTTTTGACGATTTACGCTGTTTTTTGGTTCTTTTTTTGTTGATTATTGGCTTTCTTTTCCACTGAAAGGTTTGTTCAAATTTGGACCTATGATATAAGTGCAATATTAGCGAAAAAATAAGTGAGAATATGTTTATTAAAATATAATATTTCAAGATCTTCGGACCATAGGGGTAAATACCCCTCCCCACTCCATCACCCAACTACTTAAAATTTGTGTATAAAACATTACCACAATTTTTTTATAATCAACAGTTATTCAAATTTTGTCAGTCAAAAGAAATTTACTATTTTCGTTTCAATTTATTGGTATACTAAATAGATCACAATCCACAAGAATATAAAATAAAGATTTCAATATTATTAGTAAATATATTATTATTATTATTTACTAATAATATTGAAATATAAATTGCAAGTTAAACTATACAGCCATACAATATTGCTTCCACGGTTTTTCTATGGGTAGTTTTTGACACAGAGTACCGTTTACTTTAGTGGTATGTAGTGGTCTCAAAAAATATAGTATAGACACCATACAATAAATCTCCTTTTTTTTTACCAGGGGAAATCCGATTGAGGACTAAGCCGCGACAAGGGCAGAACCTTGGGGGGGTAATTCGCGACCTAGTGTGGGATTCGCCAGATCGGGGGTGGCACTAGCATGCCCAGTCAGAACTGGTGCCATGCTATTGCCACTCCCGGTTAGGGATACCCACTAAAACCCCTGGGTGTTCCGTCCTTCGCCTTATGCCAGGGCTACGGGTATATGACCTGGCCTCTCCGCAGCCCTGGCAGGCGTGGGCCCCGCGAGGCCTCTTCCACTGCCGGGGGACTACTTTTACCCCCGGCATCTTCAGTTTCTCTAGGCGTGGGGCGGTCTGTAACTCGCCCCACAGGAGGAGAGGTGAGCGCACGCGGAACACGCCACTCCCCCATCTCGACGGCATGTGCAAGTGAGTGAGAACCTCCATACCCCAAGAGGCCCCACCCGCGCCGCCCGCTTACGGTGGCCGAAGGTCCTGGCTGGCCCTCCGGCGCCGACGCGTCCTCCTTTGGCGGGAGCGAAGCAGTGATGTGCGGTCACGCTCCCGTTCCGCCTCCTCCTTCGCAAGCATAACGCGCTCGCAGAAGGAGGAGACGGCGTCCCATCCGGTACGGCTCCCGACCATGGTGCGGACCACGGCCGGGAGCGAAAGGTCCAATCCGATAATGGCAACGAGGTCTCGGCGCTGCTCTGTCCAGGCAGGACATACCTGTAGAGTGTGCAGCGCCGTATCCTCGTCGCCGGTGTCGCAATGATGGCACCCTGACGTTGGCTCGCGGCCTAGGCGACACAGGTACCTTCCGAAGCAACCGTGCCCCGAAAGGACCTGTGTCAGCCGGAACGTCAGGGTGCCGTGTCTTCGTTTTGTCCAGTCCTGCAGGACGGGCCTGACCGCCTCTATGGTGGCAAGGCCCGCGCTGGGGTGTCTGAGGCGCTCTTCCCAAACCGCCATGGCGACGTCGCGTAGCTCCGACCGGCAAGCCTCTGTTTCCTGAGGCGCCGGTCTCGCGCCCCTCTCCAGGGCCTCCTTGCGCCACTGGTACAGCGACGCGAGGACCCTGGCTTCGAGGTCTCATGGTGGGGATCCGGCGAGTAGCGAGGCCGCTTCGAAGGACACTGTACGGTATCCTCGTATCGCCCTGACGGCCAGCACTCGCTGCGCTTGTCGCAGCAGAGCTACGTTTCTAGCCGTCTGGTGGTCTGCCCAAACGGGTGCCCCGTAAAAGGCCATAGACCGCACGATGCCTTTGAAGAGTTTTCGGCACGTGGCTTCAGGCCCGCCAATGTTGGGCAGTAGACGCGATAGCGCTCCCGCCGCCCTTTTGAGTTTGGGGGCCAATTGCCGAGAATGTGCTGAAAAGTCCCATCGGCTATCGAGAACCAATCCCAGGTACTTCATGGTTTCCCCGATGCCGATGCGGACACCTCCTACGACGATGTTAGTGTCCGGAGGTGGTCGATTGCGAGGGCCGTGAAAAATCACGGCCTCAGTCTTCTGCAGAGCCACCTCCACACCTAGTCGCCGGATCCTGCCTACTATTTGTGACACCCCAGCCGTGCCCAGGATGCACGCCCGCCTATGGGTCCTCCCGCGAGCAGCGATCAGCGTGTCATCTGCATAGCAGATGACGCTGACGCCCGGGAGTATCCGACACCGTAAAGTCCAATCGTATGCGATGTTCCACAGCAGAGGGCTTAATACCGATCCCTGTGGAACACCGCATACCATGGCCCGTCGACTCCACCCTCCTCCGTGGACCGGGTAGATGACGGCTCTTTCATTTAAGTATGCCCCATCTGTTTGGCGGAGGTAGGTCGGCACCCCGAAATACCGGAGTGCCTTTCTGACGCAAGCCCAGGGCAAGGTATTGAACGCGTTGGCGATGTCGAGTGACACCGCCAACAAGACCTCACCCCGGAAAACTGCGTCCCCCGCTAGGCCTGTCAGCTGCATTATGGCGTCCAATGTGGAGCGCCCTGGACGGAAACCGAATTGATTATCCGCCAAATCCGGCCCAGTGCTCGTCAGATGCTGGACGAGGCGGTCTGCAATTATTCTCTCGAAGAGTTTGCCCACCTCGTCCAACAGCACAATGGGCCGGTAGGCGGACGGTGAATCCGCCGGGCGTCCTTCCTTCCTCAAAAGGACGAGTTTCCCGGTCCTCCATCGGGCCGGGAATCGTCCTTGAGCCAAACATGCACTGAAGAGGCGTAACAGTCGGGGCTCCAGGGCGTCGTGGGACAAAACCCACGCACGCCCCGGTATGCCGTCAAGGCCGGGGGCAGAGTTCTTGGCTCGTAGCCGTAGCATCGCTGCCCCCAGCTCTACCTGGTCCACTGTGGGCACCGGGTCTTCGTCCGCGCTAGTCTCCGCATCTGACGGAGTCATGACAGGAGGCGAGTGCTCAGCCCTAGAGGGGAACAGAGCGCCAACTATATCACTCACGAGGTCCTGGGAGAGAGACTCCGTCAGCGGGGGCGACCAGGCGCGGAGCTTGTTCCGCGCCATCTTGAACGGGCGCCCCCAAGGATCTGTGTTAAGACTGACCAAGAGCTCCCCCCAGGCAGCGGATTTAGCCTCGCGTATGGCAATTTGAAATTCTCTTCTGGCGCTCCTGTACCCTTCGTACAGGCGAGCTGCTACGGCCGCTGTGTCTGCTGCGCGACGACGCCGTCTACAGTGTCTGGTGTACTGGCGGTGTGCCAGATTGCACGCCCTGCGCAGCGCTTCCAGCGTGGGGCACCACCAGTACACCTGACGGGAGGGGCGAAAGCGGCCCCCCCTGGGCATCGCCGCATCACAGATTCCCGTGACAAGCGACCGTAGATCCTCTGCCTCCTGCTCGACCTGGAGAGGTTCCACATCGGGCTCTGATGACGATGTCGCAACAATCAGGGCCTCGCGGAATACCTCCCGGTCCAGTTTCCTAAGCGCCCAACGCGGACATTCTCCTACCGGGGCCTCTAGAGACGGGGGCTCCGAGCTTCGGGTGGAGACGCTAAACCGGATGTACCTGTGGTCAGAGAGCGTCTCCACCCTCTCGAGTACTCTCCAGTCCCTCACACGGCGCGCCAGTGCAGGGCTGGCGAACGTGAGATCAACAATCGAGCCACCGTGCTGGCGCACACACGTGTGTACGGAGCCCCGGTTCATGATAACGAGACCCTTTGTGATGGCCCACTGTTCCAGTGCCTCGCCTCTCGCACACGTCCTCGGAGAACCCCAAGCCGTGGACTTGGCGTTGAAGTCCCCGAGCACGAGTACGGGGCGAGAGTGATTACGGGCCACCACCGTGCCCACTTCATATAACCAACTCTCGAAGTCGACGAGCCGACGATTTGGGGAGAAATAGGTGGCGATCACCACCACCTCCCCGATTGTGGCCACCACATAGCCGCTACCTCTCACTATGTCAGTAAGGGGCGGGCATGCGGCGGCGGTTCGAACAATTATGATCACCGAGCCATCAAGGTCCCCCGCCCAATCATCCCTGGGGGGGGACATTATATGGCTCGGCGATCACGCCAATTCCAGTGGACCACTGCGCCATGCTCTGGATTAAAATATCTTGAGCAGCGGCGCAGTGGTTCAGATTCCCTTGTACCACTAGGATGGAGGTAGCCATTGGAACAATTACTCCGCCATCCTATTGGCGACTACCGACTCCAGCCCCGAAGGTTGTGTCGGTGGAGAGGGTTCTTGAATGACAAACCCCTCGGGCGGAGCCTTCCTTTTCTTCTTCTTTCCTCCTCTGTTTCTTCTTCTCTTTTCAGCTTCAGTCTGGGGTTTTGGTTGCGTGTCTTCTTTGGTTTGGGTGGTGGTGGGGGGGCTCGCGCTCTGGCGCGTGGCCGGTACTCCCCTGCATATCCAGTGTCCCGCCACCCTGCCCGCCACCGCACAAATACTGCAATGCGGCTTATTAGAGCAGGTGGCGGCGAGGTGTCCGGGTTGACCGCAGCGGTAACAATCCCGACTGCGGTCCACAGGGGAGGAGCAGGTGCAGGCGACACGCCCCGCAACAAGGCAGCGCCAGCACCGCTCTGACCGCTTCGGCAGGATCTTGATTCCCGCCGAAGCCCATCCCACCATATTAAAGTCTTATCCTTCAGATTTTTGGCCGCCGCCACCGGGCACGATACTATTATGTAGCCCAATCTGTCCGGGCCTAGACGCATCGCACTCGAACTGAATCGCTCCGGGCGATGGTCTGTAACCCGGGCGACGGCGGCCACGACCTCATTTGCTGTCGTGAAGTCATCCAGGCCCGAGATGCGCACATTGATGCATTTTTCGGGCCTGGAGACCCTTACCTCCTCTTCAGGAAGGAACTCTTCAATTTGGCTGCTATGGCGTCGGCCTTTTCCAAGTTTTCCTTTCCCGGGAGGAGAAGCGTCCGCGCACCCGTCCGCGCTGTCTTGAGCTTGAGGCCGGCAATACCCAAGTCGCCGAGCCTAATGTTTGCTTTAGCTTTGGCCATCACGTCCGCGTATGTGACGCCCTTCTCCACAGCTGCAGGCAGAAGGGTCAGCACTACAACCGCGGCGTTGGGCTCCTTCATACGCGGACCACGGGCAGCGGCAGGCGTCAGCGGTTTGGGCCGCGGCCTCGGGGCTGATGCCCTATTGGCGACGTTAGGCTGAGTCGGTGGCTTGCTCTTTTTCTTTTTACGGGCAACCACCGACCAGCCTTCTTCCAAAGCCTGGGCCTGCGTCCTGAGTGCAGAGACAGCAGGAACAGGCGGAGCAGCCGCTTCCTGCGTCACGGTTACCATATCTCGCCCTCTTCTTTTTGAGGGGGGAAGTGGTGAAAATTCGGCGACAGGGGGACTTTCGACAACTCTTCTCCCGGGCATCGTGGAGGATTGCGTACTTGCCCGCCGTATGTCTGCTGCCAATGGCGGGCGGACTCGCTTCTCCGGGAGAAGCCTGTCGTCAAGAGCTGCCAACTTGGCGTCTACCATCTTCCCTATTGAAAGGGTGAGGTGACGCTCCTCTTGGCTAAGTTGCTGTTCCTCTGGGAAAGAGGATCGAGGCAGTGGCCTCGTCTGTGGATTTGGAGGAGGCGGCGGCGGCGGAGGCGGAGGTTCACGACGGGAACGGGCAATCTCAGCCCTGAGACTTGCTATCTCCGTCCGCATTTTCTTCACTTCATTTTCGAGGCGACGGTTGGCCGCCTCAAGACATCTGATCTCTTCCGACTCGGTCCGGCCTCGTAAAACTTCAAAGGCGTCGTTGAGGATGCCGACCGAGTCGTTTAGAGACTTAACGAACGTCCCTTTAAGGCCCCTGGGGACCTTTTTTTTTTTTTTTTTTTTTTTTTTTTATTGCTGGAGTTCAGCAGACAGGCAGATGGCCCACTTGACGGAAAGCGGTTACCATCGCCTACGGTCATTTGCAACACTAAAGGTGCTACAAATGCGCTGCTGCTCTCTTAAGGGAGACTGGAACCTGGATAGTAATGCCGGAACACAACTCAAGGTTGTTATGGCGACATACTTTAGACCAGGGGTGGTAGCCATCCAGTCGGGCAAATGCCCTACCACCTGGCAAAATGGACCCTGAGTGGCTCAAGAGCTCAGGAGCCTGCCGAGCGATTCTGGATTCCTCAGCTGCTCTACACAGCTCGGTGGCACGCACCTCGTGATCAGCCAACCCAGGGCCCACTCTGCTAACTTGGAGGATTGCCTCCTTGGCTTTGGCTAGGCTCGCAGACGCGTCGCAAGTTCCCGCCGCAGGTGGAGACACTTTGCGGGGGGCTTTAGAGATGTGACTCTCCTCACCGCTGGGTGCGGCAGGGTCTCTGGGTCTGCGATAAGGCGCCGGCCTCGGCCTCTTCTTCCGAAGGCGCAAGCTCCACGGCTCCACGAATCTTTCGCGATCGGAGCCGGAGCGTGAACGCGATCGGAAGCGGGAACGAGTGGAGAACACTGAGACGTTTGAGTCCGATTCCTCAGTTACTCCACCCGCCATCCCGCTCGCAGCGCAGCTCATGGCTGATGCTCTGCCACTGTTTCTACTGCTGCTGCGTGTAAAGATCACTTCTCCGCCCATCTCGGGCACTTTTTTCTTCGATAGCGACCAACTTGAGCGTAAAATTGCCCCCCCCCCCAGAATACGATGGAGGGCTTCTGCCCGGGCCATAGGTGCCGGCCACAGGGTGGGATTCGCCCTCCGTAGAGGATCGACCCACCTGGGGTACTACTTCTTCATTTTGCGCTTCCATAGTTTGTTTATTTTTGAACTCCGAAGAGTTAGTTGTCTCCTCAAAAGGAGACCATCTCAATGCTTACAACTACTTATAAACTACTAAAAACTGTGGGTGGCGTGCGAAGTCCCTGAAATCAGTACACCCGCACGCCGCCCAGAGGGCGCTCGCATCCGGGATAACCCGCCCGGCATGCAGCTCTAGGCACGCCGACCAAGCTTCGGGTAGGTGGGCGACTCGATCCGCCCCAAGGGCGAGCAGATCGAGACGCTCACCCGGGCACATCCTCCTATCTTCTTCCGCGGTGCGGGTGCGGTCGGGTGAGACCGCCGCCACCACACCCAACATCGCACGACGGTGGCGAGGGCTACAGGGAGGCAGGCGCCCTTAGGCCTACTCCATCACCGGTCCGGGGATTGGCTCGCGCCCAGCCACCGGACCCGTCGCCGCCACATCGCTGAGGACTTGTCCGCCTAACGGACAGGCGCGAGTGGCTCACCAGCAGGGAAAGGAAAGGTAGTTGGGAAGGAGAGATCAGAAGGAGACTTTTGGGAACGGAACAAAGGTGGGACACCACTGTCACGGTTGAAGGGGGAATGTGACAGTGGTCGCTAGGGGCCCCGGGGACGCATCCCCTTATGCCTCCCACGGACGGAAAAGGTGAGGTCCGTGGGGAGCACCCCCTGGGGAAATCTAGACACCTCCTAACATAACTTCATATAGATATTATAAGATATTTTGTGCAGTTTTGTTCTCAGTTGAAAATTTAATGTAGAAGCTAAATTCCCATCACTAACAGCAGGTTTTAATTTTCTAATTAAATATGAAGAAATCTGTAGTTCAGCCTCACTGAATACCCTCAAATGTGTATCTATAGTGACACTGCTAGAGGAAATATGAGCCATGACTGTTTTTGAGAACAGTGATATTTACATTGCAATTGCATAGCCGTGTAGGAGAGGTTCTCAAACATGCAAAATTAGTCGTATGCCTTATACAATACTTAATAAAATTGGGCACTGTAATGAAAAATTATTGATTAATTAAAATGGTTGTGAGCCATGAAAATGATTCAGCAAGAAAATTTTCTGCTATATGAGTAGAAACCTAGATAATTATGCTGTATGGTGTCTGTTTATGAACAGTTGTTTTAAAGATCAAAACAAAGGGATTTCTAATTATATACCTGTGTGTGTTATTAATTCTAAACTGTAATGCCATTCAAGTAAAAATTATTGAAATATTCATTTTTAATAAGTAATACATTATTTTAGGAAACAATGTTCAGGCAACAGAAGTGGTGTCGTAATTAAATGTAATGTTAGGTCAAATAGCACCACCTTGAAGGAATGTGCAGATGCCAAAATTAAAATATCAGTAAGTTTTGATTTATTACCTCTTGAAAAGAACACACACACACTCACACTCACACACACACACGCACACGCACACGCACGCACACGCACGCACACGGACACGCACGCACACGCGCACACACAATCGGATGCATATTCATGTGCTTAAAATATCTTTTATACCACGTGGGAAATGTTGTTCCTGCATCCAAGGTACAAATTAATCTAGTATGGACGCTGAAACAGAGTTCCATACCTTTTATTTTATAAAAATATTCATATTCAGTCTTGTATTCAGTATTTCAGTATTATTTGGATAATTCTATTTTCTAATTTGCTTTGCAATAAGATCAACATTTAATTAAAAAAAAAAACTTTTACAAAATATATTTACAAATTAATAATCATTTGATTATGTTTCATATTAACTTTTGACCTGTTAGTTAATTGAATGTCTTGCATTTATGTAACTTAAGATGACACTTCAGATCCCTATTAGAATAATTTAATATTGCTTATTCGCTTCTTTTATACAGCCATACAGTAAATCACACATTACTTGCATACAATGAGTGAGACATACACAACGCACAAATACACAAATGTCACTTTAATAGTTATAATATTTTCATATAAATTCATAGAAGTTTTGTCAATCAGTAAATTCTGGTAACCACGGGTTTATTTTTAAACTAAAAAGAATTATTATATTTTTGTTTATTTGAACATTTTTTATAAAAAGAGTAAACTGTATGTGTTAGTCTTAGGTCATATTAACGTTATATCTTAATGGTGTTAGTTTAAAGTATAGTGCAATCACAATGTGTGAGACATACACACACAACAAACACATATGTGTGCTTACAGATGCATTAACTTGCATGCACATAATATATACACAGGTGTAACTTATAATAACTATAATATTTATATATAAATTCATAAATGTTTTGTCAATCAGTAAATTCTAATAACCACGGGTTTATTTTTAAACTAAAAATAATTATTATATTTTTGTTTAAATGAATATTTTTCTATGAAAAGTTTACAAGGGGAAATCCATTTGCAGACCCCCCGCCGGGGTCCCCATAGACTTCGGCGGGGGAGTGTGGGACTCGCCGGCTAGAGAAGCCGGAATACCCACTAAAACCCCTTGGTGCCACCTGACGCCATGAGCCGGGGTCACGGGATATGCGTGAGCTTTTCTTCCGCGACCCCGGCTGGCGTGGGCCCACCCCAGCAAGGGGCGGGCCTCTCCGTGCTCGTGTTTGAGAGGGGCGCGCGCGGGCACCGACGCGCCCCCTACTCAGCGGCTTTAGATGCGGGCGACGGCCTTATAGCCTCCCCTGACCGTCACCCGCGCCGCGCGTTCATGGCGGCCGGAGGTCCGTGTTCCTCCGGCGCCGAGACCGGTTATTGCGGCGGGAGAGGAGCACGGCTGCTCGCTCTCTCTCCCGCTCCGCCGCCTCCTTTGCGGACATGACGGCCTCGCAAAAGGAGGCGACGGCGTCCCATTCGGGTTGGCCCCCGACCATGGCCTGGACCACGGCCGGGAGCGACAGGTCATTTCCGATGGTGGCGCCGAGGACAAGGCGCTCCTCTTCCCAGGCTGGACACTCCTGCAGAGTGTGCAGCGCCGTGTCCTCGACGCTGGCACTGCAGTGCTGGCACCCTGACGACGATTCACGTCCTATCTGACACAGGTACCGACCGAAGCAGCCGTGCCCGGTCAGTACCTGCGTCTGGCGGAACGTCAGGGTGCCGTGCCTCCGGTCTATCCATTTTGGCAGGACGGGCCTAACTGCCTCTACGGTCCTATGACCGGCGCTGGGGTGCGCAAGTCGGTTCTGCCATTCCACCATGAGATCCCGCCGGAACTCCGCCCTTTTAGCCTCGATTTCCCGAGGCGCAGGACGGAAGTCGAAGACGCCAGTCGTACACGGCCGCAAGGACGCGCGCCTCTAGATCCCATGGTGGGGATCCGGCTAGGAGGGAGGCCGCCTCGAAGGAGATCGTACGATACCCCCTTATAGCCCTGACGGCCAGTGCGCGCTGCGGACGTCGCAGCAACGCGGCGTTCTTGGCCGTCAGGGACTCCGCCCATATCGGGGCCCCGTATAGGGCCATGGATCGTACGACCCCCTCGTAGAGTTTTCGGCACGGCGCGCCCGGCCCCCCCACATTGGGCACGAGCCGTGATAGGGCGCCGGCTGCCCCCATGAGCCTGGGGGCCAGCCGCTTGAAGTGTGCCGAAAACTCCCATCGGCTGTCGAGGACGAGTCCGAGGTATTTCATCGTCGTCCCTCCCACGTGGTGCCTCCCACTGTGATACTCAAGCCCGGAGGTGGCTCGTTCCGAGGCCCGTGGAACACCACGGCCTCGGATTTGTGCAAGGCCACCTCCAGACCGAGTCGCCGGATCCTATCGACTACGTGCGCAACCCCAGCAGTGGCCAGTAAGCCCGCCTGCCGGTGGGTCCGTCCACGGGCCGCGACCAACGTGTCATCGGCGTAACACGTGACAGTGACACCGTGGAGGACCACACCGCGTATGGTCCAGTCATATGCGATGTTCCACAGGAGCGGGCTCAGTACCGACCCCTGTGGAACACCGCACGTCATTTCTCGCCGACCCCAGCTGGCTAGCTGACCCGGGCACACGACGGCCCTCACCGAGAGGTAGTCATCGATGACTCTTCGGAGGTAGGTCAGCACTCCGTGGTAGCGGGGCGCCTCCTTAATGCAGCTCCAGGGCAGGGAGTTGAAGGCGTTGGCGATGTCGAGTGACACCGCCAACAGCACCCCACCCTGGGAGATCGCTTCCTCCGCCTGGCTCTTCACACGGCGTATGGCGTCCACGGTAGAGCGCCCCTGGCGGAAACCGAACTGGTTCTCCGCCAGATCCGGCCCCTCTTCTCCGAGGTGCCGGACGAGGCGGTTCGCGAGCACTCGCTCCAGCATCTTGGCCACCTCGTCCAGCAACCCTATGGGCCGGTAGGCGGACGGAGAGTCCGCCGGGCGCCCCTCCTTCCTGAGCAGGACCAGTTTGCCGGTCTTCTACCGGGTGGGAAACCGGCCCTGCTGCAGGCAGGCCGTGAAGAGCCACGTCAATCGGGAACTAGTGGCTGCCTGCGAATTCGTCTGGGATTATGCTGGCAGGAATTGATTTTTCACCATAAAATATGCATTGTAAATATAGTATCTATTAAACTAGTATATGTTTTATGTGATTCACAATTTTGGTAATAATGGCTTTCAGATGCTAAAGATATATTCTGTTGCAGTCTTTTTTGAACTATTATATTTAAGAAATAATCCACAATTAAATACAGTCGCGGTATGAAAAGGTTCATCACCGTAAGGTCAACTATTGCTTGCACGAGCACCAGAAACAGCACTGCCAACATATTAATAAATGTCACGTTTATAAAGACGTTATAGAAACGTGAAGAAAAAAAATTGCAATGTTGACAATGACAGACATTGAGATAAAATAAGAAACAAAGTGGATACTACAGAGGATACACTACGCTTCTCATAAATGTTAAAACCAACAAAAAGGTTTTACAAGTCCAAACAATCTTCTTAGACAAGAATAGAATAGAATAGAATAGAATATTCTTTATTGCACACAAGAAAATAATACACATGAGTTAACAATCATATAAATAGTACAATCGGCGGTCTTATCGCTAACAGCGATTTCTTCCAGACAACCTTCTGGAGATAATTTTACATTTCTAATAATGGGTCGGTATTCAGTGTGCATAGTTTAAAATATATACAATCATATATACATATATTAATAGTAAATAAAAATACACATACATATTTATATACAAATATATGTACATAGAGTTACATATACATAAATTACTGTTCACAAATTTAGATAGTGATCTTTGAGGAGTTTATTAAAAGAAGTAAGTGACTTGGCACTTCTAATGCTCATTGGCAATACATTCCACAACCTTACAGCCTGCACAGTAAAAGATTTCTGACAAAATTGCGTAGAATGTATTGGCGTTATAAGTCGCAGATTTGCTGATGATCTCAAGAGCCTTGTACTACTGTCTTGAAAGAACTCAAAGCGTTCCTTCAGATAAGAGGGCGTTTTTGGGCTAAAGAGTACATTATACAAAAGGGATAAGATATGAGCATTCCGGCGAAGGCGGATGGGAAGCCATTCGAGCTTACTACGAAATTCAGAAATGTGATCATATTTGCGCAAACCAAATATGAAACGAATGCAGAAGTTTTGGAGTCGCTCTAGTTTATCTAATTGGCTTTCGGTGATATCTAAGTAGCTAATGTCGCCATAGTCAAGGATAGGGAGGAGTAGGGATTGGGCAAGCGCAATTTTAGTATGAAGTGGAAGGAAGTTTTTCAACCTTCGAAGAGACGCTGCACTTGCAAATATTTTGCGACTTACTTCTTGTATTTGGGGGCCCCAAGATAGAGATTGGTCGAAATATATACCTAGATTCTTGACCTTCTCACTAAGATTTATAATAACACCGTCAAACATAATTTTTGGTAACCGAGATAGGTCAATCTTAGTAATCATCCGTGAACTCCCAATGACAATAGCTTGAGTTTTTGTCGGATTAACAGTAAGTCCAAACTCCTTACTCCAACTAGCAATATGTAACAGGTCTCTATTAATTTTAGTTATAGCGTCATGAAAATTACTAATTGGAGCACTGGTGTAAATTTGCAAATCATCTGCATACAGATGGTAGGGACAAAGAAGATGATTTGAAATAGTATTAATAAATATGGCGAAAAGCAATGGAGACAGTACGCCACCCTGTGGTACACCGGCTAACGTGTTGCACCAGGAGGAGAACTTATCCTCAACTCTGACACGCTGTCGGCGTCCAAACAGGTAACTACGAAACCATTCAATTACCGTTGGAGATATGTTTATAGAGCACAGTATAGCAATCAAGATGTCAAAGTTCACAGTGTTAAAAGCGTTGCTAAAATCTAGCAACGTGAGGAGGGTAACCTCGCCTTTCTCAGCTGCAAACCTGGTGTCATCAGTGACTTTGACTAGGGCAGTGCCAGTGCTATGTCCAGGACGGAAACCGGATTGGAATGGATTTAGTAAAAGGTTAGTGTTAAGGAATACACTGAGTTGCTCATGAATGAGTCGCTCAAGTACTTTGGAGAGGAAGGGGAGAATGGAAATAGGACGGTAATCAGAAAAGGACTTCGGATTAGATTTTTTAGGGATAGGTAGTATTTGTGCATCTTTCCAAATTTTAGGAAAAGAACCAATGGTAATGGAGTAATTAAAGATGTGTGTTATAATTGGAAGGATGGAGTCAAGGATAGGAAGCAACATACGTCGACTAACACTGTCGCTACCCACAGCCTTAGATGTAATCGCTAAGATACTCTTCTTAACATCACAATCGGTAAGTTGAGTGAAGATAAAAGGTGAATATTTAGGAGTTGGAAGAGAGAAAAGATAAGCTAAGGTTTTATCTTTGAGAGTCTTATCAATATTAGACAAAGCGGTAAAATGTTTATTAAGAGAATTGATATCTAAATCTGAAGAAACCGGAGTGTTTTGCTGTTTACCAACTCCCAGTGTTTTAAGAAATTTCCAAACCTTTGCGGAGTCTCCATTTTGTACAGAATTGTGAATGTGGCGCCGTTGAGCGTCTCTACACACCTTGTTGCAGTGATTACGCATTGAGACATACTTTTCCCAATTGCAAGAGTTTGGTCTGCGTTTGTATTTTGTCTTGGCTGCAGCTTTTTTAGACAGTAATTCTTTGATTTCTTTGGTTAACCACGGTGCTGGGAGATGTTTTATTTTAATTATACGCACAGGTGCATGTATATCGTATATCTCTGTAAGGATACCATTGAATAAGGCTACTTTTTCGTCGATACAGTTTGACTCGAGAAGACGTGACCAATCAATTTTATTTACATCCTGAAGTAGAGTGTCAGAGTTAATGCCATCGAAATTGCGCTGTAAGAGGGTTTTAGGTTTGATTTTTTTTGGACGGACTTTGTAGGAAAGGTAAATTAGGTCGTGATAGGAAAAGGCGTCGGCAGGATATTGACCATGTTTTGCAGCATGATCTCTGGAGGATACAAGAATAAGGTCTAAGAGCGAAGGATTGGAATTGGGATAGTGATGGGTTGGGTTCAGAGGAAGAATGTGTAGGTTATTAGATTCAGCAGCGCTTTTCATACAAGTAGACCGTGAGTCGTTTTTTAAGAGGCACGTATTGAAGTCGCCCATAATAATGGTGTGATTATAGGAAGGAGCATATTTTTCAAGAAGATATTCAAAGGATGGAAAAAAGTTGATATGCATAGACGGACAGTAATACACACCCAAGAGAATTTTGGTATGGTTTAACTCTACTTCTATAAAAAGATGTTCCCCGGCGTCAGAAGGCGGAGGCTGTAATGATAAATCTAGAACTTTGTAAGAAATAGAGGAACTTAGGTAAATAGCAACACCACCGCCTACCCGGCCAGTACGATCATTCCTAATAAGTGAATAACCAGGTAAAGTGTAAGAAACAGAAGGAAGGGAGTGGTTTAACCAGGATTCAGATACTAAAATAGCATGCACATGCTTACTGTCAAAAGTCGCTAGCATATCACAGAAATGTGCCGGAATGCTTTGGGCATTAATATGAACAACATTAAAGTTCTTTTGAACATCAGAAAACCCCGAGTAAAGTAAGCCAGAAAGTGAGGGAATGCTGTGATAACTGTTGTCACTTATAGTTGTATCGCAACAACTCTCGAAGTCACTACTTTCGTCAGATAACATACTAAATATATAATAATATAAGAATAAAGTATAATATATATTTATACGTAAGTGAAATATAATATCAAAATATAGTTATGTTTTATATATAAAATATAAGTTTTACACTCACCTGCCAGGTGTGTATAGTTATGAAGTAATTTAAATAAAGTAAAATAAAAGAAGACAAAGGAAAATACGCATAAAAATACTATAAAGAAAAATATTGAATGAATACACAAAAAAAAAAATCAAAATTACACTAGTAAAATAAATATCTAAATCTTTGATGACAGCAGTAAATGAAAAATAATAAGAAAATTACAAAAATTAAAACCCTTTAAAATTTAAATACACTACATTTTCGGTTAAAATGTGAGAGTAGTCATGATTACATTGACGGTAGCGTAACAAAAAAAAAAAAAAATCAACATGTAGAAGGGTATACAAACAATAGTTAATGTAAGAAATAATGTATGTAATCTATTTTAGAAACTATGATTCTACTATTACGGTTTAATCGTTATTTTTTTCCGGTATTGGTACGTTTAGCCCTCGGTGGTGCTGCTGCTGTTGTTTTAACGGGAACTTCACTCGCTACTTGCTGAGGAGTGATAACTTCAGAAATTGAACTCAATTCGGCTAGCGAGTTTATACGATGCTGTGTTCCATCAGGACCAAGGACATACACGAGGCCATCGCGGGTCCAGCACTTGCCTATGCCAAACTTTTGACGAGCAGCAATAAAAATGCCATGGCGATGCTTAGTCATGAACTCGGAAATAGTTATGCCTGTTCCTTTAAGACTAGTTTTAGAGAACCAAATATCATTGCGCGTCGACATTTCCTGGAATTTGACCAGTATCGGACGTGGTTTTTTGGCTTCATGTTGACGGCCCATCCTGTGGCAGCGACGTATAGCAGCTTCAGAGAAACTGGGAACTTTAAGATGCTCCTGTAGGACCTTGACCACAGATTTCGCCAGATCCTCCTTACTTTCCGGCACTCCATGAACCAGGAGTATTTTACGTCGGGTATGCATTTCAATCCGATCAATATTTTGAAATAATAATTCAATTTGTCGTTGAAGATTACCCAAGGCTTGAGTCACAAAGTTTTTAAAAGTTGAAAACTCACTTGACAAGCTCGCGATATTGGATGAGCCCTGTGATGAACCGGAGCTGTTTTTTAAATCATTCTCAAATTGTGCCATTCGCTGTTGAAACATCATCATGATTTCAGCTTGTGATTCTTGAATTGCCTCCATTGTGTTTTAGTAAGTGACACACAGCGATCCACAAAGTTTAAGTAAAATAACACAAATAGCGCAAAATATTTTAAACTATACACTTCCCGGCAGGTAGGAGTAGTTTAAGTTCTAGTATTTCATTAAATCAAGCTTAATTGTATAATATTTACAATTTATTTTGATAAAAAACCTTTAGAGCAAATTTCAACGTACTGTATTTCGAACTACCGCCCGCCGAAAAAAGAGAAGATAGAAAATCAAACAATTTTAATCTTAGAAATTTTAAACTTTATTGTCAAACAGTCAAACATAATTTTCTGTGGAATAGTCTGTTCTGTGAGAAAAGGTAACATGTGCATACGGAACCTTAAATGAATCAAACTGGCGAACCTTTTCATATCACAAATGTACGTTACGTCGCATGTTCATGCAGTGTACGCCGAAACTTACACTTATAATATTTTGGCCTATCTAAACAATATCTTTATAAATTATACCGTGTGATTCTGATGATATAAGATGAGATGATACAAGCTATAATATTGTAAAATTTCATCTAAATTCGTTTAGTTGCTTTAGTATAAACATTTTTTATGTCTTTGTTTATCAAGCTAAAATGTACTATAAAAATATTTTTAAACATTTGAGCCCAAATCAGTCAAGAATTAAAATGTTATTTGTATAATTTCGATCTGTTTGTAGACCAACATTTGACAAAGAAAATCTTTGTTACTTTTGAAACTCCGGATATTGGCCAGTATGAAGGTCCAATTATTTTTAATTTCCGCAAGAAGGATTTTGACGAGGTCATTACAGTGTTCCGAGAAATGGTAAGTCTTAAATTAAGTTCTACATCATTGGCATAAAGTTCCTGAAAGCTATACACTGCGTGGCGGTGGTTCGGGGGCTTAATCATTACCATCGCAATTTACGGGTTTATCCCACAAGTTAATTTCGAATCTTATGGGAGCTATTCCATTTTCCGATATTAAAAGTATCCTATGTTTTCTTTCCGTCATTAAATATACATAATATTAAATTTCATAAAAATCAGCTCGTTTCCAAGTTCATGAGGATAATTAAATATTTGAAGAAAGGGTATAGTAGGGTTTCTAAGTAAAAACGAGTTGGTCGGCCCAGATATCGCTGGAGTGACGTAGTGGAGGCTGATCTGATTGAGTTTCAAACCTGTGACTGCCAGGAGACAGCGCTGAACAGAAAGGAGTGGACTATTCTAGTTTCGTAAATCATCCTACTATATTATTCGCGGATGATAGCACTATAGTAATCAAATCTGATGAAACCTATAATTACAGTAAAGAAATATATGACACTCTAAAAGTAACCATAGAATGGCTTAAGTCTAATAATTTAACTGTAAACTTAGAAAAAACACATATTATGCACTTCAGTCAACGTAACAATAATAGCAACAATTTGAATATTACATACAATAACACACCAATAGAACGAGTGGACCACACAAAGTTAAAATTAATATAAATAATCGTGTTAGAGTGAGCCTTTCAAGTGTATAGGTGTGATGTAGTGTCTGTGTTTTTTTATTTTTTATGGCAGGAGTTGAGCAGACAGGCAGACGGCCCACTTGATGGAAAGCGGTTACCATCGCCTATGGACATTTGCAACACCAAAGGCGCTACAAATGCGCTGCTGCTCTCTTAAGGGAGACTGAAACCTGGTCACTAATGCCGGAACACAACTCAAGGTTCTAATGGCGACATACTTTAGACCAGGGGTAGTAGTCATCCAGTCGGGCAAATGCCCTACCACCTGGCTGTGGGTTGTTTGGTTGCCTCTTACGACAGGCCGCCCCAACGCAGGAAATTGTATTCTTTCTCCGTTCCTGCACGGATGTGTATCTGTAAGTTCGCATAGGTGATGTAAGAATATGGTGTACGGTGTTCCACAGGGGTCGGTTCTTGGTTGGGGTGTCCTTAGTAGTAGGCAGGATCCGGCGTCTTGGACTGGAGGTGGCGCTCCAGAAGACCGAGGCTGTGTTCTTCCACGGTCCTCGGAACCGTCCACCTCCAGACACCGCTATTAAAGTAGGATGCATCCGCATCGGCATCGGGAGACCATGAAATACCATGAATTGGTCCTCGATAGCTGGTGGGATTTTTCGGCACATTTTCGGCAGCTGCTCCCCAGACTCAAGGGGGCAGCGGGTGCTCTGACGTGCTTGCTCCCTAACGTCGGGGGGCCGAACGCCACGTGCCGAAAACTCTTCGAAGGCATCGTACGGTCGATGGCCCTCTACGGGGCCCCTGTATGGGCGGATCGCCGGACGGCCAAAAACGCACCGCTATTGTGTCAAGCACAGCGCATAATGGCCGTCAGGGCGATAAGGGGATACCGTACGGTGTCCTTTGAAGTGGCCTCGCTACTCGCCGGATTCCTCCCGTGAGACCTGGAAGCCAGGGTCCTGGCGTCACTGTATGTGTGGCGCAAAGAGGCCCTGGCCAGGGGCACCAGACCCGCGCCTAGCCGTATTAAAGCTAAGTAATCGGTATATTCGTACGTTAACTAAGTTGTATAGTTACTCTAACCCGCTGACTACTACTTTTAATACACTCCAGCTAATCACTACTTATACGAACGAATTCATTAAAAAAAACTAACATTTTGCGGCAGCTTCCCACGATTTCTCCGGCCTGGACCCTACCCTTCTGGGAAGATGCGACCCCTGTCCATAAACTAATAAATTGTTTCCTCACTAAATTAAAACAAAACAAAGCATGCAATTAAATTACACAACTGTTTTCTAAAATATGTACATACAATGGCAGATGTCAGGATCATCTTTCTTTAACTCAAATGTTCTTACAAAGGAGGTTATTTTAAACTATTACCGAAATTCTCGAAAATATAAAACAATGGAGGACATTACGGGGGACGTCATAAATTATTCCATATCCCAGCATCTGCATTGCCTTCGTGGGAAACAACTTTCTAAAAACTATCTACAAACTATTTTGGCATCGTTAACAGTCAGGTTCAGGCCACCATTGCGACACAGGCGACGAGGATACGGCGCTGCATACCCTGCAGGAATGTCCTGCATGGACGGAGCAGCGCCGAGAACTCGTCGCCTTCACCGGATTAGACCTTTCGCTCCTGGCCGTGGTTCGCACCATGGTCGGGAGCCGCACCGGATGGGACGCCGTCTCCTCCTTCTGCGAGGACGTCATGTTTGCGAAGGAGGAGGCGGCGCGGGAGCGTGAGCGTACGTCCTTGCTCCGCTCCCACCAAAGGAGGACGCGCCGACGCCGGAGGTCCGAGCTCGACCTTCAGCCACCGTAAGCGGGCGGCGCGGGCGGGGCCTCTAGGGGTATAGGGGTTCTCACTCACCCGCACATGCCGTCGAGATGAGATCGCGAGTGTTCCGCGCGCGCTCATCTCTCTTCTCGTGGGGCGCGTTAGAGACCGCCCCACGCACGGAATAGACCAAGTAGTAGCCGGCGGATACGTCCCCTGGCATAGGAAGAGGCCCAGTGAGGGGGGGCCCCACGCCTGCCAGGGCACCGCGGAGTCGGGTAGCCCATTTTTCCGTAGCCCTGGCATAAGGCGCAGGACGGAACACCCAGGGGTTTTAGTGGGTATCCCTAACTGGGGAGTGGCAATAGCGTGGCACCGGCTCTGACCGGGCACGCTAGTGCCACCCCCGATCAGAATCCCATACTCACACGGGTCGCGAACTTCCCCCCAGGCTTCTGTGCCTGTCGCGGCTTAGTCCTCAAACGGATTTCCCCTGGCCAAAAAAAAAAAAGGTGATGTAAGAATAAGTATGTGTGATTAAGCGGGAGTAAATGAGTCAGAGAATGTTAAGATCCATATGTTGTATAAGAAGTGTCAGGGAATCATGGAGGGGATTAGGAAATAACGTTGATAGTGGAAAACAGCATATTCATTTAGGAATATACAAGAGGTATTCAGTGGACTGATAGTCGAGAGTTTTTAAGAAGTTAGTAATTTTTGCTTTACACGTGCATTTATTAAGGGGGTATATGTTTAATATATTATTTATTTTATTATAAAGGAAATCCAGAAAACAAAAGAAATTTTGTGTGCGACTAGTACGAAATAAAGGAGTTATACAAACATCTAGTTTACGTCGTTTAACTATAGCCCCATTAAAATAGATAAAAGAGTGTTTTTTAAGTACAATGTGCAAGATGAAGATTTTTTTTTTTTTTTTTCTCCTTTCTCCAAGCTATCGAGGTTGCTCGGGTTATATGCTTTTTAGGGGTTTTTGTTTTCATTTAGTCTTTTTTTTATTATCTTTTAACTATTTCTTTTTTCTTTTGGTTTCTGTTTATCTTTTTTTGTTATCTTTTCTTTTGGTTCTTTATTTATTTATTCTTTTTTGAAAAATATGTTTACAAGTTCTCTTAATTCGATTACATTTTTGTTTCTTTTTTGTTTGTACATTTTGCTTAATATTTACGGCCTAAACATTAATTTATATCTATTCCATTTTTGATTGTGTCTAAAAAGTTTTTCTTTTTTCTAAAGTGTTCTAAACATACTTTTAAAATTATATTTCTATTGCTTATTTTCTATATTCTATTGTATTCTAATTACAGGCACTACTTACTAATTAACTTCTAGCGCTGCAGCAAGCTTCCTATATTACTTATATCTTATATTATACTATGTCATCTTACTATTGCTATTTTATTATCTATAATTATTTTCTATATGTTTTTTGTGTTTTTATCTTTTTAGTTTTGGCTTATAGGCTATTTACTTATTTACTTTTTATTAGTTTGCTGCGAATTATTTATATATACTAAAATATATAATAATTTCACATGTTATATATCTATATCTATTGTTTTGTTTCTATTTACTACACTTTTGACTATCCTAATGCAAAAAGCTATAAATTCCTCAACATTCTCTTTTGACATTAGTGCGTGCATATTTTCAAGTCGAATTTCTACCTGAAGCCTGCTTATCCTCCCAAGATGAAGATTTGCCTGACTGTCATAACATCCCATTCTTTATACAGTTTAACGGTAGGATAGCGGAAAGGAAGACCTTTTTTTTTTTTTTGAGGCGAGGGAAAATGCTTAACCGATTTACGCACAAACTGGGTCGTTGCTAGGGGAACGACACGCGTCGGTCGGGGGCGATAACACTGCAGCAAAAGTATGCTCTTGGCAGTGTGTTGGAAAGGCTGAGATTTAGAACATAGTTACGCCCAGCCGATCCAGCGCAATAAAGTGCCTGGAGTGTGCCCTGGGAGAACACACCCCACTTCGTTGTGCGGGGGTAGAAGGTCCTTTGCTCTCCTAGCAAGCTAAAGGCCCCCCGCGGTAAACGGAACCTAACTCAGGGAGGGAAGTAATGCGCGTACCTGCCTCTCCTGGTGCCAGCTGAAGGCCGGCGACCTCGAGAAGACGCATTGGCACGCGCTGCAGGACTTCTCTCCCTATCGCGTTCTGCGGCCTCTTTGAGTGACATTACTGTCTCACAAAAAGTAACCGCAGCCCCCCAACTGTCGCCGCTCTGCAGCATGGCCTTGACCAGGTCGCAGAGCGAATCGACCGGACCTACGTGCGTCTCAAGTTCAAAACGCTGCGGCGCCCATGCGGCGCACTCGACTACCGTGTGGAACGCCGTGTCGGGCTCGCCCCACTGGCGGCAGTCCGGGGAAGGCAAGCAGCCCACAATGCGATACAGATACTTATCGAAACATCCGTATTCGGTAAGTATCTGCGTCGTCCTGAAGGTCAGGGTGCCGCTGGTGCGTGTAATATTCAGAGCCTGGGAGAAGAGAAACAACGTTTTCACTTGTAAGGTTTTAATCCGAACTGAGACTGTATCACAAATATAGAACTACCCTCTTTTTCACGACTATTGATACACTACAATCCTCCCCACATATTTTAGACCACACTATACATTATACATACTTAGAACTACAATATTACAAACTTAAATGTCATTATTTATATTTTTGATCATTTATATTTCAATTTCAGAATTTATATTTTTGACCTTTCAATCGGCACTGCCTAACGGGACGCCGAGGCAATGTTGGCTCGTTTTGGTAAGGTTCACAGGGCTCAGACTCCGATGTGAGACCCTCTCCTGCGTCGGATTCTTCCGTCTGAGGCTCACTGGACACATCATTGTGTTCAACAGTTTCTACATTAGATTCCTGAATGACATTCGCTACTGGTAAACGTGGAACGTCACTCTCAGGGCACGGCAGAACAAGGGAACTCCTTGACCTGCGTTTCAACTGATCAACGTGTCTATGAACTGGATTGCCGCCATCGCCAATTACTTGTAAATTCGAAGGACCCAATGACTCTCCTACGGTTCCCGGAAGCCACTTGTCTCCCTTAAGATATTGCCGATACCACACTGCCTCACCCTTCTCGAATTTCCTAGACGCACCTCCAGCATCATCAACTTGACGCTGTTGCACTTGCCTCATTCGCCTTTCACGATCAGGCTTTAGGGCATCTAACCTAGTACGCAATCCCCTGCCTAACATCAGCATAGCTGGACTCTCACCTGTGGAAATGTGTTGCGTGTTCCTATAGTACAATAGAAATGTGTTTAAGGCTCTTGTTACGTTAACCTTCTCAAAGTTAGCTTTTTTTATAACGCGTTTTAAGGTTTTAACAGCATTTTCTGCAGCACCGTTGGACGAGGGATGATACGGTGCCGTGAAAATGTGTTCTATGCCGTTTCTGTTAAGAAATACTTTAAATTCTTGGCTGGTGAAAGGTGGACCGTTGTCTGATACAATTTGCCGCGGTAAACCCCATCTACTCCAGAGCTCATTTAATCTCTCTATTGTACTAGATGCTGCTGTACTAGGAACGTTAAATATTTCTAACCACTTAGATGTAGCATCGATTACGACTAAGTATAATTTTCCGAAGATAGGACCCAAGAAATCTAAATGTAGCCGTGTCCAAGGGCGGGCTGGCCAAGCCCACGGGACGGGCGCTTGTCGTGGCGGTGCGTCCGCCTGTGATGCGCATACTTCGCAAGCTCGACACATTTGTTCAACTGCTTCGTCAATATCGGGCCACCAAGCATAGCTGCGCGCTAGTGCCTTGGGCTTAACAATGCCCATATGAGGTTCATGCAATAGTTTCAAAACCCTGTCCCTGCATTTTTCCGGAATAACCACCCGGTGACCCCACATAATACACCCTAGCTCTTCATATAGTTCAGTTTTCCTATTGTGATATGGTTTCATTGCACTTAAATCACAATTTTCCGGCCAACCATCTCTTATATAGGATAATAGTGTACTTAAAATAGGATCCCTACTTGTGTGTGACTTAACGTCATTATAGTCTAATAAGAGCGCTTCTTGAGCGAAATGCAAGTGCGTTTGCTCGGGCGCAATATTAGGAACCGGTTTGTTATCGCGTGGTTTGTATGTACACGAATAAAACACCAACTACATGGCTTGTATCGCACCCATCCGCTCGGCGGTTGCACAGCGACTGCGCTGGAGTGAGTGGCTAGCGACTCCCTCCCCGCACTCCCCGCCTAAATGTTAATCAGTTATTCTTTTCAATGGGGATTGTTCACTTTTTTTCAATTTAGCTTTTTGAAAAACCATTTCGAGGAATAGTGTTCCTAATCATTTCTGTCTAGTTAAAATTCCAAAAAACGTACAATCCCCTTGTATTTTGAAAGAAATGCGTTTGACCTTTATTTGACCTTACTAAATCCTATGACGTCATTTACGTCTGGTGAAATGCATATGAATACCGTAGCCATTCAGTTTCAAAATACAAAAGGACCGACATTTTCCTTTTTATGTCATTGTTATGTCATACAACATCAACATAAACAAACATTTTATTCGACGTACTCCAGAATAAAATTATGTATATATTATCTCTTCAGACCAATATTTCTTAAATATCTGTAAAGAGCGTACTTACATATGATCTCTAACTAAAAGTCAAAGAAAAGTGCATTATATAAACGAGCGTCTTCGTAAATGGCGATTGGAACAATGTCGAAACCTGTTCAAGAGATACGATCCAAAAAATAACCTGTTTACTGATGAGAAGATCATCACGGTGGAAGAAAATTTTACTGGCAAAACAATACACCTTACGCCAGAAGTTAGAAGAACGTCCAAAGTCACATATTGGAAACAATGATTTAAGCATTAAGTGATACTTTATTCGCTGGATAGCAGTGGATTTTCCAACAGGACTCTGTATCCTCCCATGAAGCTAATTCAATCCAACATTGGTTGCATGCCAATTTGTCAGACTTTGTTCAGAGCATAGGTTGGCCTTCGTCGAATTCTGACTTGAATTCTTTGGAGTATTGTTTATTGGAGCTAATGGCATACAAAAAGTTCACCAGAACCTGAATTTATCTCAAGCGAGCCCAAATCAATAAATAGAAACTGATTGAAAATATTAGTACCACCATAGAAGAATGGCCTATATCTTTAAAGCTTAATTAATTAAAAACAAGGATGGCTATTTTAAATAACTTATTTTATATATACATAAATCTAGATGTTATTAGTTATAATTCATGTAAACAATATAATTATGAATATTTAACATCCCTCTAAAAATATTTTAGCTTTACTTTGACTGATGTCTTAAGAGTTCACATTAAGAGTTATAAGAATAAGATAGTTTCTATACTGAAAGCAAACTATTGTGAGTTATAAGTTTGTATGTGCCATATATTTATATGAATTGATTAATAAAATATATCTTTTGACTTATTATTTTGCAAGATGAAATAATAAATAACTATTTTCTTAAGTTTTCGCGACCTGTATACATAATAAAACTACGTTTTAACGGTTTTAAGCGCGGTAATTTTATTTGATTTTGGTTTTTCCGACGTTTCGGCCACTTTTCAGTGGCCGTGATCACGGAAGACAAAGATGTCAAGTGTCAACGAGTATTGTTAAAGTTTTATTTAGCCTACCGCCAACTTATTAATTTTAATTATTTAATTTTTAATTTTGTTTATGGTTATTATTTAATCTATGGGAGCCTAATCTAATTTACTACCGCTTCGCAACATGTTATGGCTTGAAGAGAAGAAGCGGCGCAAGAAACTCTTCAGCAAACATGCCTAGCTCTAATAATTTTATATAATATTAAAATGGGTGGAAGGAAAAATAAAAGTAATTATCAGTCAAGTTGGTTTGTGTTCCGTTGTACGCAGAAAGAGCTCACAGTGTCTTGAGGTCTGGCAGCTGGTTTTTGCTGGGTTTGGGTCTTAATAGTTTTGATAATTGGATCCCAAACAGGTGGTACTTGCCAACCATCTTCTCTATTGAAATTTGGGTGTTTTTTTGATTTCAATAGCCTCACGCATCATTCTAGGTATGAAACGATTCTCTTTCGCGAGGATTTGTGGGTTATCGAATCTGATGTAGTGGTTGGGTTTATCCAGCGTGTGTTCACTGATCGCAGACTTCGTAGACCTTGTGTGTTTCATGTCAGCAATGTGTTCTTTTACTCGTGTTTTTATGCTCCTCTTTGTTTGCCCAATGTATGACAATCCACACTCACAATCAAGCTTGTAAACCCCTGCATCCTGGAGTGGGATATTGCATTTCACAGGTCTCAGAAATTGGGTAATCTTTTTCTGCGGCTTGAAATATGTTTTGATTGAAGCTCGCCTGAGGATGTGACCAATTCTGTCTGTGACCCCCTTGATGTAGGGTAGGGTAGCAGGGCACCGCTCAACTGAAGGTGGTTTGGGGCCTTTGTGACGTTGGTGTGGAGTCTTCAGCTGATTGCGTTGCAGAACTCGCTTGACATGCTGAAGCTCTCCAGCTATGTGGTTCTCGTCACAAATTTTCCGTGCTCTCTGAAACAAAGATTTGCCCACGGTAGCTAACTGACTAGGATGGTGGTGAGACGAACCATTAAGGTATTTATCTGTATGGGTAGGTTTCCTATACACCGTATGACCAAGAGTATTGTCAGGGTTCCTTAGGATGAGCACATCCAGAAAAGATAATTTATTATTTGCCTCTAGTTCCATAGTAAATTTGTTTAGGTAACCCATACAGTTTAGGCGCTTTGGCGCAAGATGGTGTGAGTGCGGATACGTCTATGCTTAATTTTTCGGAGTGTTTTTTCATAACCGCGATTGTTTGTTTGGTTACTTTATCCGTGGGGTCAGTTTTGACCTTTTTATAAGTGCTTTCGTCCGATAAAAGATCTTGTATTTTACTATTGTAATCAGACGTATCCATGACGACAGTCGCGTTACCTTTATCTGCACGGAGCACGGTTATTTCTGGTTTATTGCGAATGTTTTTTAAGGCAATATATTCAGCACGAGTGAGATTCGGTTTGGGTAGACGACTACGGCGTAAAACCGATGAGATATCTTGTCGTATAGCTTCCGCATCCTCTTTCTGCATGCTGTTCCTTACCAGACATTCCTCTACGTTGCAGATTATGTTTTCACCAAAGGTATTTTTCGCATTATTATCGACAGAAGATTTCCAAAACTACATTGTATTGTTAACAAGAGAGCAAAGGTTATGAACAACTAAAAAACCGCCAAATTTCAAAATACAACCAAATGCTAACAAACCAAAACAAACATCTTGGTACAAGGAACGCGCAAAAAAATATACCTGAGCTCCATTGTGAAGCAATTGTTGATGTGCACGGAAACGCGACCACTAATCATATGTCACTGTCGGTGGTTAACCTGTCAAAACAAACATTCGATAAAAACACCGTTTCGGTATTAGAAAAAGGCCTTAATTACGCAATAACCCCGCGAAAAATACCTTTTGAAAACATAATCTGCAACGTAGAGGAATGTCTGGTAAGGAACAGCATGCAGAAAGAGGATGCGGAAGCTATACGACAAGATATCTCATCGGTTTTACGCCGTAGTCGTCTACCCAAACCGAATCTCACTCGTGCTGAATATATTGCCTTAAAAAACATTCGCAATAAACCAGAAATAACCGTGCTCCGTGCAGATAAAGGTAACGCGACTGTCGTCATGGATACGTCTGATTACAATAGTAAAATACAAGATCTTTTATCGGACGAAAGCACTTATAAAAAGGTCAAAACTGACCCCACGGATAAAGTAACCAAACAAACAATCGCGGTTATGAAAAAACACTCCGAAAAATTAAGCTTAGACGTATCCGCACTCACACCATCTTGCGCCAAAGCGCCTAAACTGTATGGGTTACCTAAAATTCACAAAAAATAAATTATCTTTTCTGGATGTGCTCATCCTAAGGAACCCTGACAATACTCTTGGTCATACGGTGTATAGGAAACCTACCCATACAGATAAATACCTTAATGGTTCGTCTCACCACCATCCTAGTCAGTTAGCTACCGTGGGCAAATCTTTGTTTCAGAGAGCACGGAAAATTTGTGACGAGAACCACATAGCTGGAGAGCTTCAGCATGTCAAGCGAGTTCTGCAACGCAATCAGCTGAAGACTCCACACCAACGTCACAAAGGCCCCAAACCACCTTCAGTTGAGCGGTGCCCTGCTACCCTACCCTACATCAAGGGGGTCACAGACAGAATTGGTCACATCCTCAGGCGAGCTTCAATCAAAACATATTTCAAGCCGCAGAAAAAGATTACCCAATTTCTGAGACCTGTGAAATGCAATATCCCACTCCAGGATGCAGGGGTTTACAAGCTTGATTGTGAGTGTGGATTGTCATACATTGGGCAAACAAAGAGGAGCATAAAAACACGAGTAAAAGAACACATTGCTGACATGAAACACACAAGGTCTACGAAGTCTGCGATCAGTGAACACACGCTGGATAAACCCAACCACTACATCAGATTCGATAACCCACAAATCCTCGCGAAAGAGAATCGTTTCATACCTAGAATGATGCGTGAGGCTATTGAAATCAAAAAACACCCAAATTTCAATAGAGAAGATGGTTGGCAAGTACCACCTGTTTGGGATCCAATTATCAAAACTATTAAGACCCAAACCCAGCAAAAACCAGCTGCCAGACCTCAAGACACTGTGAGCTCTTTCTGCGTACAACGGAACACAAACCAACTTGACTGATAATTACTTTTATTTTTCCTTCCACCCATTTTAATATTATATAAAATTATTAGAGCTAGGCATGTTTGCTGAAGAGTTTCTTGCGCCGCTTCTTCTCTTCAAGCCATAACATGTTGCGAAGCGGTAGTAAATTAGATTAGGCTCCCATAGATTAAATAATAACCATAAACAAAATTAAAAATTAAATAATTAAAATTAATTAGTTGGCGGTAGGCTAAATAAAACTTCAACAATACTCGTTGACACTTGACATCTTTGTCTTCCGTGATCACGGCCACTGAAAAGTGGCCGAAACGTCGGAAAAACCAAAATCAAATAAAATTACCGCGCTTAAAACCGTTAAAACGTAGTTTTATTAATAAATAACTTTTAGCAGTTAAACTTGTTTATTTACTTAAACACTTATTAATAATAATTTAGGACATATTATATAATCTTTTCAGAAATGTTCAGTTTTATCTTTTTCTTTTTTCTGCAGGCTAGCATTAGGTTTTTTCTATACATAAAGTTTTCATGTCAACTGCAGTGGATAAGTCATAAAATTCTATGATCAAGCATAACCCTTGCTTATGTAGAAAAGTTGTTGCTAATTTTTTCTGAACCTGAAAAAAAAAATATAAAGTGTCTATTTAATTACTCGCATAGTCCTTATTTAACTCATAAATTTTCATATTAGTAACTATGTTACACATCAAAATCATATTATTAAGAGATTTACAATCATTAAGGTATTTGTCACAAATCGTCATATTCCTTTAAATCCTTCAAGCTATAGATGTGCTTAATTAGTCACTTTTAAGCCGGCAAGTGAATATATTTAAAACTACTGGAGAGTTTCATATTTTCCGGTAATTTGTTGATCAGATCCATAACATACATAAGCAATCAAACACACTATCTAACCGCCAGGGCAGTGGTGCAAGGTCTGTTCCTTTATTTGTATGTATTTATATGAGATACTTTACTTGTATTATAGATTATTAAGAAAGTAATATAGGTTGCTGATTTATTGATTGTACCAAATTATCAAATAAGTAATTAATATTATTTTAATCAGTTTCTAATGAATGAGTGAGACATGTAGCTATTTTTCTATAAATAGGTGCACATTTTAGATAAATTTTGACTTCAACACAAAGTATACTTACATCAATCATATATTAAATAATAATTAACATTACTGATTTCTTATATGGATAAAATTTACAGACAGGAATAGTAATATACTACAAAGGTTCTAAGAGGAAAGAAGGAAGGAAGATCTACGGACGAACATGTTGAATTTAGAAACCTTCACAAAACTACTTACATCAGGATTTTAGCTCCTCTTATTTCTCCAATATGTACTATAGCTATGTACTCTAATAACATTACATGTTAGGTAGGTTTAGCGTATCAGCCTTTACAAAATTAACACTCCTATTTGAAGATCCGGCCATGTTTAGAAAGAGAAAATATTTAATACATTTTCATTAATAAAACAGTTCACTTTTTTGTCGGATGATTTTAGAAGATTTTTCTAAGGATGAAATTAATTGTAATGAATAATATTAGAATTTAGAAATGCTGCATTAACCGCCGATCTAAAGCTGAAATACTCAATGTTGTCAGGTTGCTAATAGTGAAATTACTAAAATTTGTAATTCTTGTAGGTACACACGTGTGTGTATGAAAGTAACTCCCAACATATTGACTTAAAAAAGATCTTATCGAACATCGCCATGATTTTTAAATTGAAAACTTCGGTAGGTACTTCTAGGATGGGGAAAACGCACTGAATTTGCACGACCGTCACGCTCAGATACCAAGTTTTGTCTCTGAAGTGCAGTCCTAACGACTAATATTTTTTTAAAGGTCTGACTAATAATACTCCCCCCCCCCCCCCTCAATTGAAACTGACAATACAACCTTTTTATTTTAACTGGATTGATAGCACTGATTTTATACTATTTTTTTTTATTATGTAACTTTTGTGTATATCTGTTTATTATCCTAAATAAATAAAATAAAAATAAAAAAACATCATTGGATAAAGAGACTATGTCTAGGTATTAGACATTCAAAATGATAACCCAAATGTGATACCAAATCAAAGTATTTTAGTGATCGAATGAGCTTTATCTGTTTTAATCGCCGAAAGAATACTTTATTACAAATTAAGAAAAGTAATGACATCGCAATGGTGTCTAATAGGTAATTTATGCCTGATTATCAATTAACGGTATTCAGTCTAGCTGTACATTATTCAGTTTAAGTTATATTATATTGATTTTTCACTAAAGGTCACTTTAAATAACTTAACGGTAACTTTAGAAAATAATAAATGTTGAACACCAAAACTAAATATATAAAATAAATCTACCGATAAAATTGCTAAGCTGACCACACTAAAATGATCACGATATGTCATAATGAATAATGACAGTAACATTTAAATAGAAGCACAGATTAATATGATTATTTTCGTTTTATAGGCAAAGGAATTAATGTAAAGTTGTCCCCAATGACGTCATCGGATAATTTTTTTAAAAATCGAATTAAAAAAAACGAAATCTTAAACACAAAAATATTCAAATTAGTATCTTAAAATACCCTATTTTACATAATAAAAATATAAAATCAGAGGGTAATTTTTTTTGAACAATCCCAATTGTCATCACCGTTGTTCTTATCAACCATTTACAAACTTTGAAAAATAGAAATTATTGTTGTAACATACTCATCAGTCACCAAAATCACAATACTGTAATACTTAACATTAACAGAGTACTGAATCAGATAAATGTTAATCAGTTATTCTTTTCAATCATCATCACCTTGAAAAGTAGAAATTATTGTTGTAACATACTCATCAGTCACCAGAATCGCAATACTATAATACTTAACATTAACATAGTACTGAATCAGATAAATGTTGTTATTCTTTACAAATATCGTCAGTTCACAGGTTAAAACGTGTTACCAGGCCTGCGCCTGCCAGGACAACTCCTGATGCGTGTTCAGAGACCACGCTTTCCGGGATAACCGCCCGATGCGCATACACAGTACACAACTTCCGGGACAACGCCCAACCGGGACAACGCCCACCGCGCATACTCATGCGACTTCCGGGACAACGCCCAACCGGGACAACGCCACCGCGTATACATAGTACACGACTTCTGGAACCAGGCGCGGGTCGCACCGGATCGCGCTGCACGGGAACCGCACCGGGACGCGCTGTACGCGGGCCGCACCGGAACGCGCTGCATGTGGACTGCTCCAACTATCCGTTCTAACCACAAGACAATCACTTGTCTTGCACTCACAGGCACGCACGACATACGTGGAACATAAAAAAAATCATTAAAAGGTTCGGTTAAAATTCACTTTCAAAAAATGCAGCACAACTCTCAAGACACCACTCGCCTTGATTTTGTGCGGGCTCGGCCTAACCTGACCATGACCAATAACGCGACCGAGGTACTCTATTTCGGTAGTAAGAAAAACATTTGCGTACGTTAACGGAGAACCCGGCTTCTGTCAATGTCTTCAGGACATCGACCGTTGAACATAGGATCAGTACATCATCAATCTATACTAGAACACTCCCTGTTCCTATAAATTTAAATGTTTAAAATGCTGTATGGGAAATTGCATAACCCATACAGCATTTTAAACATTCATAATGAGCTTCCGTAGTTACAAAGCCTGTCTTATGGATCGAGTCCTCATCAATAGGGATTTGATGAAACCCGACGGCATATATAAAGATATAAAGAATTTCGAGTCCCCAAGCCGGTCAATGTGATCATCAGTCAGGGGTAGGGGTTACCTATTCCTGACGGTAATGCAATTTAAAGCTCGAAGGTCTACACACATTCTGTCCGAACCATCTTTTTCCTTAACTAAAATGACCGTGCTTGCGTATTCGGGGTCTGACTCCCTAATTTTTTTTTATTTTTTTTTTTGTCTAACAGATCCTGACATATCTCACGCACCTTTAGCTATTCTTGGTACGACAAACGATACGGATGGTATGACACAGGGACGTCACTTGTCAAGTTGATGTGAATTTTACCAGTATTCACGTTAGTGGTGGCTGTACCGGATATCAAAAACGGAGAGAATTCATCTACCACTGCCATCAACTTTACAAGTTCCGCCCCTTCGAGAGGTGTATTTATCTTGTTGGGGTTGGTAAAATTTATTTTTAATACGCTGTTTGGCGTAGATAAGTACTGTCCGTGTTTCGTGCGAATAAACGTAACGCCATCGCGATTAAGTACGTCAGTCCCTATGATAATGGGCGTATTCATGCACGAGGCGGGTACTATGACAAAATCTACTTCAAGCGCTATATTCCTAAATTCGACCGTTAAAGTGATATACTCGCGAGCAACAATCTCTTTATCGCTTATTCCTTTCAAAGAACATTTAATTTGTTTATGCGAACCGGAGAAGTAAGTTACTACTGCTGACAATATTAAGGATACATTGAGTGCTCCACTATCTATAAGAACGTCAACTGGTATACCCTGTATCACGGCTGTACTCATATCGTTTTTATCCTTCACGTTTGAAGGTTCGCTACACAAGTTAACTTTGCGTTGGTTGCTATTGTTACCTTGGGACCCAGATCGGGCCTTAGCAAAACAGTTACTCTCTTTATGCCTTACTTTCTTACAGAAAGAACAGACGAGTGGTTTAACACTATTATGCGCATCGCCCTTATCATTACGATTCTTGGGCACTGTGCTCTGCTATGCCCTGCTCGGCCACAACAGAAACATTTGATTTCGGACTTAGCAGGACCGTTAAAACTTCGCCTTTTAGCCATATTACCGGATGGCACAAATTTATCGAAGTTACGATTTTCAAACTTACGAGTAGGCTTTAGATAAGTAGCTAAAAAGAAAACTAGGTTTTCGGTTATTAGATCGGAATTGGTAGCCGCTGCGCGCACCTGTACATCGTTGATGCCGTAAATTATTATTTGAACCATGAGGTCTTCGCTTAAACCTCTTATTACTCGTAATCTTGATAAAGAACGACGCGCGTATTCTGCGTATGATGGAAACTTCTCGAACGTGGTGTTTATGACCTCATGTAGAATTTGAGCGAAGTTAATCTTTTCCGGACACAAGGACTTAAATTCCTTTAGAAAATTAGACCACGAGCGATCATTTGTAGCCCATTCATTTAATCTTTATATATTTACTACCTGTAACAAAGGATTAGTATCCTTTTATAGGTACGGTTCTGATTTCCATCGAACTATCTCTAGATCTAAATTAAACGACACTTGTCGACATACACATGTTGGTTTACCAATGATAGATCTTTTAGGTGCCGTTTGGCTATCCAAACTACATCTTAGGTACCGTTTGGTAACCGAAACTAATCTAATGACCTCGTAGTATCCTTTTATAGGCACCGTTCTGATTTCCATTGAACTACCTCTAGATCTAAATTAATCGACATTTGTCGACATACACATGTTGGTTTACCAATGATAGATCTTTTAGGTACCGTTTGGTTATCCAAACTACCTCTTAGGTACCGTTTGGTTATCCAAACTACCTCTTAGGTACCGTTTGGTTATCCAAACTACCTCTTAGGTACCGTTTGGTTATCCAAACTACCTCTTAGGTACCGTTTGGTTATCCAAACTACCTCTTAGGTACCGTTTGGTTATCCAAACTACGTCTTAGGTACCGTTTGGTTATCCAAACTACCTTTTAGGTACCGTTTAGTTATCCAAACTACCTCTTAGATACCGTTTGGTTATCCAAACTACCTCTTAGGTACCGTTTGGTTATCCAAACTACCTCTTAGGTACCGTTTGGTTATCCAAACTACCTTTTAGGTACCGTTTAGTAATCCAAACTACCTCTTATTACCTCGTTAATGTTGACAGAACAGAAGTAAAATAACTATACATACAGCTACTAAGTCACAGTGAGTTGCTTAATAACGATGACTTATCAAGTCAATGTAATTTTATTTTTATGTTGCTAATGTAAAAGAACATAAAGAACAAAACACATCTAAATGTACACAGACAGGTAAGTAACCTGAGCTAATAATGTTCACTTAAAGTAAGAATATATTTATACGGGAATGGAAATATGTATGCAAAATGGGAAGTTTGTATGTTATTTATGTAATTAGTTAATTGCGTAAACATAGATAATATTCAGAACATTACAATAGACAAGTAGGTAAGATAAGTATTTAAAAGGTGCGGCTGTTAATGGACTGTATTAGGGCGGCAAACGTCTTTGGGAAACGGAATCTAGGTTACCTGGACTACAGCTGCTGAAGGCTTCCTGGCCGGCCGGCTGTGGTCTGATCTCCCTTGGCTTTACAATAGCGGCACTATCACATCACACGCGTGCGTTCAGAGCGAGATCGATTTACACCTTTTTTTAGGTGTCAGCGAGCGGCAAGCGGCGTATGCGCGCGGGGTGAGGAAGGATTGGGGGTAGGATGACGTTTACCGCAAGATGGCGTTACCATTTCCCCCGGCCTTAAAGGGTACCTTTAAAAAGGAAGAGTGGATTCGCGAATGCGAGAAAAATAGAGAGAAATGCGAAGTTGCGAAGCGGATGCGAAGTTAAAGAAGTTATAAGTTAGGGAAACATTATACGCTAACAAGTTGTGTATAAGAAAATGAATATGATAATTAATATGTGATATAATTATAAATATAAGAGCGCAAGAAATAATGTAGTAGCACCTATTGAGTTAACAATGCAAAGAGTTCATCAGACAATGGCTGAAACATCTTTATGCGATACAGCGCAATATATAGTCTCTAAATGAGTGAACGTGGTTTACTACATCAAAGACCAAATAATATTGAATACAGAAAATAAATGCGATACAATCTGTACTATCAACCAAAATATATTGCACAACGCGACGGTGTGTCAACTACATGATGAAAATGGCGAAAATTAGACCTAACTGTCATTTCTATGGCGCGATTAAAATTGACAACAAAATACACGTATTAAACGGTGTAATATTCTAAATTAAAGTGGATAAAACGATAGACCAAAATATTATATTTTAGCGGTAATATGAAAAAAGATGAAGATGATGAAGAAAGATGCGGAAAATGCAATAATCAAATAATACTTATGACGTGAATAAATAGCGAGGTATTTCAAAGCGAAAAGATTAGCGTCGTCAAAAAGAGCGTGAAATAAAAGCAATATATCAATTAATTAATTCTAAATTTATGACTTGTTAGCAAATTAATAGTAGAACGCGGCACAAACATATTTTAAATATGAGATTTAAATGAATGAAGCAATTGTCAAATTGTAGTAATTCATTTACATAAATAAAATAAATTTATAAAGTGACGGCAAGCAATTTTCATTACAATCTCAATTATGCAGATAATCGAAGCTAAATACGCGAGCGTAAATACATGCGAACAGTTTATTATAAGATTCATGTAAAATATCCGACATTATAATATTAAACTATCAGAAACTTTCGGCAATATTGTAAATGAAAAAACCAAAGTTTACGATATCTACTATTTTAAAAGAACGCGAATGAAATAAATAAAAGTAGATAAATACGTAATTTAGATTTATTGAATATTTTTATTGATAAAATTGCGTATTAAATAATTAATTAGTTATTATAAACCTCATGTAAACAGGCGCGATTTTTAAATTTATTTTTAAAAGGAAAAAAGCGTTTATATGAACTGTTACTATCGTATGAAATACTTGGAGGCAAAGCATTGCTGTGAAGCGGTAAAGCAGCGGAGTTATTACTACTGCTGCCATTATCACGAGCAGTGTTTTTACGATGAAGCTGCACAAGCTTGCTATCATCAGCGGACCGAGTGACATAAGGTTTTAAGTTAGGCGTTTTGACAGAGTTATTGCGCCGTGTCAAACAGCAGCGAGATAATACTTTATTAACATGCGGTTTCTGCAATGTGGGAATTGATCCCATTATAACGTATCCTAAGACGGTACTAATCATAGGTATTGAGTAACAATCTCCTTGTCTGACTCCTGGTAATAATAATTGAGCGAAAAGCGGTGCACCGATCAACATATCTATCGGTCCTGGTTGACCGAATGACTCATCGGCAAGCGGGATGCCTTGAATAAAAGGTAACGCGGCGGTATCTACGAAAGTCGTGGGCAAATTACCTGTAATGCTGTCTACAATAAGGGACGATATATTGTAGCCAACCTGTGGATTAAAGCGCGAGAAAAATTGGAAGTTCACGGAACCCTTAACCGGCTTCTCAATGCCTCCTATGCCCTTGACTCCCAATAAGACCATTAAACTACTGAACATTTAACTTTCGAACTGCTTACCCTGGTCACTCGTCAAGGTTTTAGGACACCCGAACCTACATATCCAGCCTTCGTAGATAGCCCTCGCCACCGTTTCTGCCGTTATGTCCACTGCTGGTATAGCCTCTGGCCATCGCGTGAACCTATCTATAATAATAATGCAGTATTTATAGCCCTCCTGCGATGTTGGCAGGGGGCCCACTATGTCCACGTGTATGTGCTCGAACCGTTCTGAATCTGGGAACTTTCCCAGATCCGAGACTGTGTGCCGATGTACCTTACTCTTTTGGCACTGAATACACGTCCTTGCCCACTTGGTGATATCTTTGTTCATGTCTGGCCAAAAATAGCGTTTCGCCACCATCTTACGGGTGGTCCTAATTCCTGGATGACTTATGTTGTTGACGACGACAAACACTAATGTATGAAACTCACCGACCCGTCTAAACAGGCGATAAGAACATAGGTATAATTTGCTAAGCCTCGTAGATCATGTAGACGCGACCGTTAAGCGCAGGAAAGAGACGGGTCGGACTGAGACAGATATAGTTTTATTTTTAACCGTTATTAATTTGAAATTAAATAAATAAATTATTAGAATTAAATGTATAAAATGTAGAATAAGCCTTAACTCGCTAGGAAATAAATGTTATAGCGTTTTGCCTTTTATTGAAAGTAGGACCCCTATTAGATCCTGGTAAATGAGACCGGGCTACGGGCGTGCAGAACGCCGCCTGGAGCCCGGGACTCGACATGAAAAGGGAACCGGGTTACAGGCGTGCAGAACGCAGCCTGGAACCCGGGACCCAAAAGGGTAGCGGAAACCGGGCTACGGGACTGCAGAACGCAACCGGAGCCCGGGATACGTGAGGTATGCCTGTACTACTGCCTACTCCGAAAGCGAGTAGGCCATAATGATAGTGCAGGCAGAGGTCCGCGCTCGACAGCGCATGTTTTTGTAATGAGGTAACGGTAAGTTTTTTTTTTTTTTATTGGACTTGACTTTATGTTGTTGGTCCGAAGACCTTACAACTTTACCGGGGTTTTTGCGGCGAGTGCCTTCGCGAAGCGAAGGCGCTCGAGCCCGGGGGGGCAACTTGCTCGAGGGAGCTCCCTAAGGAGTTTTACCTCGGCTGGACTGTTGCCATGAGAGGTGGATGAATTTAATGGTGGCCACCATAGGGCGACACAAAGCACTAATTGAGAACGGGCGACGGGTAATATAAAGCCCGAGGGGAAGGATTCCGGCGGGCCGGGATCGGTGGTTTGCGGCGGCCTACGCTATCTTACTGCCGTTTCGCAACGTGTTATGGCTGGGAGAGAAGAAACGGCGAAAGAAACTTCCCAGCAACACGCCTAGTCTATCCTGTGGGGGGGCTATGTCTCCTAGCGTCCCTCGCAGGGACGTGGAGAGATCTTGATTGGCGGCGCCTGAGACGCCGCCGTCTGTGTCTGTCTGTCCGTGCCTGCCAGCCTGCCGTCCTAACCGCGGGCGGGCTGATCCGGGCCAGCCGTTTTGTGATAACGTCGACCCTGTCCGTGAGGACGTTACGCGGTCGTCGCACGAGAGCCTTTCGCCGAGGCTTATAATCGGACGCGGACACGACGAGTGGATTTCGATGGTGCGGCGCGAGATCGAAATACTTACGCGAGAGCGACGTAATGTAGTTTTTGATGGAGGGAAGCTCCAGATCGCGGTGGAGGTCGACGTTACGCATATAGAGGGGAGCACCGACGGCTCTGCGCATGAATTTGTTTTGCACGATTTGCAATTTATCTAAAAGGGCAGGCTTGGCATGGCCGAATACCACACTCGCGTATGTCATGATCGGGCGGATGCATGTTTTATACAAAGTAAGCTTGTGTCTGAGGGACATTTTGCTTCGTTTGTCTATCATGGGTGCTAAACGACCCATCACAAATCGCGCTCTATTTCGGATTATAGTGATATGCTCGTTGAAGCGCAAGTTCCGATCTAGGGTGACACCCAGGTATTTGGTGTACTTTTCCCAGGGAATTTGTTGTTCGTAGAGCGAAATGGTTTTTAGGCGAAGGCAAGCGCGTTTGGGGGAGCGAAGCGTGCCCGGGGAAAAGAACATTGCTGCGCTTTTCTCCGGGTTTACCTCTATCCTCCATTTGCGAAACCATTCGCCTAGTTCTGTGACAGCTGCCTGCAGCCGGACGCAAGCCATTTGTCGGTTTTGATCTGATGTATAGAGTGCGGTGTCATCCGCAAAGAGGGCCAACTCCACATCTGGAGTTTTTGGGATGTCGCTGGTGTACAGCGTGAAGAGTAGTGGCGACAGGGCCGAGCCCTGTGGTACACCGGCTGTGAGTGGGTGAGGGGACGAGCGCGTTCCCTCCACTCGAAAACGGAAGCTACGACCTAGGAGGAAGTCTCGCAAGATGAGCACGAGTCTGTCTGGCATACCGAACTGGTACAGCTTGTAAATCAAGCCGTTGTGCCAGACCTTGTCGAAGGCTTTTGCTACGTCTAGAAACAGTGCGGCTGTTCCTATAGGGCGGGGGCGATGGGCAAAGTGAGATAATATGTGCTCCGTGATGCGGTGCACCTGTTGGACGCATGAGTGTCGGGCACGGAAGCCAAATTGCTCATCGGGTATTAGATGTTTGCTGAAGGCAAAATCTCTAAGTCGAGAGAGGATGACCCTCTCGTAAAGCTTGCTGAGTGCGCTCAGTAGGCTGATTGGACGGTAGCTGGACGGTTTATTAGCCGGTTTTCCCGGCTTGTGAATACCGATGACATCTGCTTCCTTCCAGATCGCGGGAAAGGAGCAGTTTGTTATGGCGGCATTGAAGATGCTCACTAGAATTATAATTAGATGGGCGGGTAGGAGTTTTAAAACGCGATTGTTGATGCCATCGGTCCCTGGGGCCTTTCGCGGTTTGAGAGACTTGATCAGATCTTGCACTTCTTCGACTGTGACCGGGTCGAGTGTGGTTTCCGCTGGTAAGGAGGATCTACGTTCGACCTCGGAGTCCACCTCCGTCAGGTGTGACTGGTCGACGTTTTGCGTAGTGGGGGAGCATTGAAGCTCTAGACTCTGAGCAAGGCACTCGGCTTTCTCCTCGTCATCGAACGCCTCGGTGTTGTCGGCTCTTTCTAGCGCGGGTATGACAGTAAGGGTGTCTGATTTGAGAGCTCTAGCCAGCTTCCAGTACGCCTGGTGAGTTGGTTCGATATCCCTCAGCGTTCTGTCCCAACGTTGTTCCCTGACTTCCCGGATACGTAGTTTGACCTCGCGCTCTAGTTCGCGGAGTCGGATTCTGTTATCCTCGGTGGGATATCTGTCATGAGCTCTGGAGGCGGCTCTCTTTTCCCTCAGCAGTACCCTCACCTCGTCCGGCAGGCATAAGTGGCGGTCATCCTCCACTGGCACCTGCCTGGACGAGTTCCGCACTGCGGATTGAAGGTGGCTGGTGAGGGCTTCGATCGCCCTCTCCGTGTCTTGGCGGGACCCGATGTGATCTGGGATGCGGTCCAGGTCTTGTGAGCTGGTTGCCTTGAGGAGGTCCCCAAGTCTCAACCAGTCCACAGAGGTCCTAGTTTCAGATGTCTGGTCTGTCTGTGGTCCTAATCTAAGGATAACCGGACGATGGTCCGAGTCTATATCGTCCATCGTTTCGATCGAATGGAACTGAAGAGTTACGCCCCTCAGTAATGCTAGGTCGAGAGTGTTTGGGGTCCCCCAGTCGCGGTTGGGGGGATATCTTGTGGGGGTCATGGGCGTTAGTATATCAAACAAAAGATTGTCTGATATATTTATTAGGGCTCTGCCATTGGTGTTAGTGGTATTGCAATTCCACTGCTCGTGTTTGCAATTCAGATCTCCGGCTATTATAACAGCCGGGCCTAGGTTGAATAGGGCTTCTAGGTCTTTTTTAATAAGGGTTTTTTGGCATGCGAGGTATGCTGAGACTATGACTAGAGGTTGGTGGCCAGTCATTGCTAGTCTGCAGGCGGATACCTCCATACCTTCTAGTGGAGGGGTGACTACAGGCATGCAGTGTAGGGATCTCCTGAAATAGATCAGGGTGCCGCCACCACGGCCTACCCTGTCATGTCTAGTGACCCGATAGTTAGAGATCTTTGGATCTCTATTACTCGGTTTCAGGAAGGTCTCCTGTACTAGTAGTATATCTACTTGATTGGTAACCAGGAAGTCATGGACCAAGTCGCGCTGGTTTCGAAGGCCGTTGGCGTTATAAGTCGCCAGAGTCAATGAGCGTGGTTTATTTCTACCTACATGCGCCATTTGTTACCGGTAACAATAATTTGTACTAGGTTGTTTAGTTACAACGATCTAAGTATTTGGAGGAGGTACGCGTGATCCATTTCGATCACGAGTTGATCCCGGAGGGAGGGTTGAGTTGACTCTGAAACTTGTCTCAGTTTCCGAGCCAAGAGTTGGACCTCTTCCAGGTCGAAGGGCAAGTTCTTGGCGAATTTAGTCGCCAAAGCTAAGTCCTCCGCTATAGAGTGGTGGGCCGATGGCCCAGAAGGTGCCTTAGAAATGGGGGCGGGGGAGAGGGTGGCCGAGGGTAGGCCGGCCATAACTGGGGCACGCGTCCTCAGCGGAGGAAACGCTTCCGTCGTGGGAAGACCCGTCCAGTGGTTTACCACTGGAGGAGGGGCCGCCACGAATGCGGGTTTGTTCGGCACTTTTCTAGTGCCTTTTTGGGCATTGCCCTTTCCGACCTTACGTTTGGGTCGGGGGGCGGCAGGGCAGCCTCTGTAGTTAGCAGGGTGACCCGCTTGGCCGCAGAGGATGCAGCTGGGTGGCTCCGGGGAGTCCCGGGTGCGAGTGCACTCCGAGGTCCCGTGGTCGCCCAGGCACTTGACGCACCTGGGACGGGATTGACAATGAAGGGCAGAGTGCCCATAAAGTTGGCAGCGATGACACTGCCGTAGTGTATGTTTTTCGTGTGGACGTTCCACACGAAGGCCAGAGAGGCCACAGACCTTCTCAAGTTCGAAGATCTTTTTCCCCTCTGGGGAGAGGTCGAGGACAACCAATACTAGGTTTAGAGGCGACTTTGTGGCGTCGCCTCTGTGCATACGGTGCACTTCGTGCACTGGTAGGGCTTGGGACTTAAGGTCCTCTAGAATGTAGGAACTTTCAATTTCCTGAGGAAGTCCGCGAATTACAGCCCGAAGGCGTTTTTCTTCTGGCAGGGCGTAAGTGTAGTAACCGATTTTACGGTCACATAATAGAGTAGTTAGGGCGCGGTGGTCACTTGAAGATGTGACCATAACTTTGATGCCGTGTTGGGTATCACGGGCCTCTTTTATGGAGATTGCCTTACCTGGCAGTTCCTTAGCGAGTTGAAGCCAATGAGCTTTCTCGCGGATGATCAGGGGTGGCGGCGGGCGCTGTGAAGGTGGCCCAGGGCGGCTGGAAGGTGCCATTGTCGGTTTTGTGCCCGCAGTGGGGGCGGGGTTGGGGGGGACCTCCCTCTGGGTCTTACGTTTTTTACTACGATTGACGGTTATGAAACCGTCATCGTCTTCGCGGTCTAAGGGGATATTCGCGGGAGGCGCGACATCCATGGGGGTAATTTCATCGGCTGGTGTAAGAGGGGCAACCCTGAGGTATTGCGAACCTTCAGTGGTTAAGTCGATTTCTCGACGAGAATCGATTACGCGATGGATGGGCGAACGCGAACGCGATGTCGTCGAACTCGCGGAGCTCGAACGCGGTTTTCCCGGTGTGGGACCGCGAGAAAACGAGGCGCGCGACTTTGGTGCCACACGGTGGGCGTCGTTGAGCGGGGGTGCGGGCGGCGGGCGCACCGGTAACACGGCGGGTACGGACGCGGGGGGCGCGGGCGCTGCGGTAGAGCGCAGGTGGTCTGCGGCATGTGCGGCTGCGGGGGTCGCGGGGGGTGCGATGGTCGCGGCAGATGCGGGCGCGGGGAGGGGGGCCTGCGCGGGGGCCCTTTGCACGTGTGACTCGCGGGACACAGGTTTCTCGGAATTAAGTTCCGAGATAACAATGGACGCCATTGATTGGGACTCCGGAGTCCTCAAAAATTGGTCGAGTGCTTGAGGGAATTGCTGTCGTAAAAACGACAGCAAACCCTCTAACAGCGACGGAGAGGCCTCCACGCCGTCCATTGTCCCTGAGGGGGACGAACGATTTGGTGGAAAAACCACCTGATGATGCACTTTTCACTGCACTGTCACAGAAAAAACACAGATCGACCGCTTGGAAACTCGCTAATATACAATAACTGCCTCGCTCGTCTGGGTGTTTCTCGATCTGTACCTATTTTAGAAAATGCAAAAGTTAATGGTTTATGATCGGTAAAAACGGTTAATTCCCGGCCTTCGACCATATTTCTGAAATGTACTATGGCTAAATAAATCGCCAATAACTCACGATCGTAAGTACTGTATTTTTGTTGTGCCTCTGACAGTTTTTTTGGAAAAGTACCCTAATGGTTTCCATTTGCCTCCTATACTCTGTTGTGGGACCGCTCCTACACAAGTGTTCGAGGCGTCACACATTAATGATCTTTCCCGACTCCGCCGGGTACGTTAACTTGACCGCGCCGTGTAAAGTAAGTTTACACTGCTCGAACGCGGCGATCGCCTTGTCGTCCCACTTAATTTTTGTCCTGTCCCTCTTTTTTGCTCCATGCAAAAATTTATTCAGTTCAGCCTGGCATCCGGCAGCCTGTTTTAAATGCGACCTATAAAAATTTATCATACCCAAGAAACGGCGTAGCTGCTCAATTGTTTCGGGTCGAGGATAATTTTGTATCGCTTCAACCTTTGACTCCATGGGTTTGATCCCTTCTGCACTAACATTATATCCTAAAAACTCTATTTCCGGCTCTCCAAAAATACACTTTGCTAAGTTAATTGTTATGCCAAACTGCTCAAACCTACTAAAACCCTGTCTGACGTGTTTGCGCAACACGTCAGCACTTGTTCCGGCTATTACTACGTCATCGATGTAACAGAATAAATATGATTCATTCTTTTCTGACGTTTTAAAACGCTCCAACCCCTGTAGAACCGAATTGTTCATGAATCTTTGGAACGTTTGGGCTGCGTTTCGGAGTCAGAAGGTCATCCTTGGGAATTCGTACAGCCCAAATGGCGTAATAATAGCCGTTTTTTCTATATCTTGCGGTGCTACCGCTATGTTGTGGTAAGATCTATTTATATCTAAACGTACAAAAAATCTCTTACCTTCCAGTTCATACGTAAAGTCCTGGATCCTAGGTATCGGGTACCTGTCGGGCTTCGTGATCGCGTTGAGAGCACGATAGTCACCGCAGGGCCTGATCTGTCCATCTTTGTTGGGCACCACATGAAGAGCGCTGGCCCAAGGGCTCTTAGACGGCCTGCAAATGCCTAATTCCTGCATTAGCCTAAACTCGTCCTATACCTGTTTATATCTATGGGCGGGCAATGGCCTAGCACGCGTATATACTGGGGGGCCGGTAGTCTCTATGTGATGGCGAGTACTATGGCTGGTGGGTTCCCTATACGAGATCGGCTTGGTTATCCCGGGGAACTCCTCCAGTATATCCCTATACGGATTATCCCTCTGTATACTACTGACTGAGGGTTCCGCGCACTTGACTACCGTTGCCCTTCTACTCAAGTTGGTACAACCGTCAATTAATCTTTTACCATATAAATCAACAACCAATTGATGGGCTTTTAAAAAGTCAGCTCCGATAATTGGTTGTTTTACATCACAAATAATAAAGGTCCATATACAATTTTTACGTAATCCTAAATTTAATTCCAATCTAATTACACCGTAGGTTTTAATTTCCGTATTGTTTGCGCGAAAAGTTTATAACTACACTCACCTCTGACACTGCTTTTTTTTACTTTATTCACAGGTATCACTGATACATTTGCTGCGGTGTCCACTAAAAAATTTAAGCCGTTCTTGAAGTCGCGCACGCAGAGTCGGTGGTTTCCTGCGGTGTAGCCATCCACCTCTGTTGACTGCACCGCATTTAGTTTCCCGAGCTCTGTCGATTCCTTTGCCAGTTGCATGGCTCTTCGCTGTCTCGCGCCCTCTCACGGTATCTGTAATGGTATCTGCACAACCAGTCGGGGGAGTTGTGTGTCCTTCTTCTCGGCGGCTGGTTTCTGGGCCTGAAACGGCCCCTATTCCACCCTTGGTTCTCTCTGGGTGGGCCATTTCTTTGTTGGTTTCTTACCGCGTCCAAGTCCCCTCGTAGGCCTCGCAACTCCCCTGCCAGTTCTTTAAATTGGCTGAGCAGGTCTCCGTTCATGGTATCAACTGCCGCTGTTGTGCTCGGCTGCACGGTTGCAATCTCACTCCTTCCCAGGTTTACCAGTATCCTGTCTGCTTGCCTGGCCATTTTCTCAATCTTCGTGTCCGCGCTGACTGTAAGCACTTCCCTTACCCCTGGTGGTAGTCTATTTAACCACAGCTTTTTTAATGGCTCCTCCCCGATTCCACAGTTTTTAGCTAGCGCCGCCATCTGCCTGAGCAGCTGCGAGGGTTCCTGCGCTCCTAAATCTGTGTCACTAATTAGCCGTTGTAACTGGCTTTCACTGCTTTCCTCGTAGACCGCCAGCAGTCTTCTTTTAAGCGCTTCATATTTTTCGGGGGGCGGGGTCTCTATCAGGTCTGCGACCTGCCTTAGTGCCTCCCGCGGCAGCCTTGCTATTACCAAATCGAATTTCTGTGCTTCCCCCTGTTTCTGTGGACCCATAATGGCTTCAAACTGTGTGAACCACATTTTGGGCATGTCTGCCCAGAACCCTGGAATCCGCATCTGGACTGCAACTCCGGCCACTTCGGGATTCATTATTTATTTTTATTTTTAGATTAACTAACCTCTACAACGCGCGGTCCGCGGTGCCACGCCTTGTCACGTATACGCGAGTCACCTACTTTTTATTAAATTCCTTACTTGATTCCCAAGTACACTTTTGGATACGTCGAGGTCACCACTTGTCAGTGTTCTTCTCAGCTCTCGTTTCAAAATTGAGAGCCGGGTCCGAGTGATATTGCAATGTCGAATCTGTTGCCTGTAGAAACCTTTGTGAGGAGATGGGCGATCGTTGTAAAGACATGGTTAGGCAATCTGAACAAATTCCTCTTATTCTTAATATAAAGTAGATATATTCTATCACAATACTACCACATAATTGTATAAAATTTATTCAATTTTCTAAGTGGAAAGTAAATCCATAAATCCAGAAAAAGTTATATGGCTAGAAACACCATGTATACTTGTTGAAACAAATAAGTAGACATTAGCTAGCAGTCACAATTTCTTAGAAAAATAACACAACAAATGAGGGTAGTTCGCCAACTATATCTGTCAATGGCACTGTACGTGAATATGGAAAGTAGGATAATACGTACATATGTAATCAAATCTTGATACTATTTCCTTAAATTATTATCTTCAAAGTATGAAAATTATTCCGTGCCACTGAAGTATTTAACTTTCACTATAAATACTAGATCATTATTAAGTTTTATCACATGGAGAGCAATCCACAGTACGTGTTAGCGCCAGAGTGTTGCCACGGGGAAAAAAGTATGGTGGGAATGGAAGGGCATTATTCATTATGAGCTTTTACCGCCAGGCAGGACCATCGATTCTGAACTGTACTGCGAACAACTGATGAGATTAAAGCAAAAAGTTGAGAGAAAGCGGCCGGAATTAATCAACAGAAGGGGTGTGGTTTTTCACCACGATAATGCTAGACATCACACATCTTTAGCCACTCAGCAAAAATTACGAGTTTGGCTGGGAAGTGTTAATGCATCCGCCGTATAGTCCTGACCTTGCACCTTCAGATTTTCACCTGTTTCGGTCTCTACAGAATTCCTTAGGCAGTGTCAGGTTAACATCACGAGAGGACTGCCAAAACCACTTATCGTAGTTTTTTGATCAGAAGCCCCAAAATTTTTATAGCAATGGGATCACGTCCCTACCTACAAGATGGCAAAAAGTTATCCAACAAAATGGCACCTACATACTTTAGTCAAATGTAAATAAATTTTATAAAAAAAAAACCTTTTGAATTTTTGTATAAAATGCGAAGAAACTTTTTCCCCAACCTAATATTATAAAGCTGAAAAGTTTGTTTGTTTAAACGCGTTAATCTCAGGAACCGCTGGTCCGATTTGAAAAATTCTTTCAGTGTTGAATAGCACATTTATCGAGGAAGGCTATAAGCTATATTATATTTTCAAAAAAATTAGGGATCCTTACTAAAAGTCCAATAATGTAACCCAAGGTGTAAAAAAATAACCCGAAAAAATCCTTACACGGCGTGCGCTGCGAAAACTATTGATTATAGAACAAAACAATGTACTATCACTTTGCAGAACATATAATTGTCTACAAAAAATATCGCGTAACTATATGTCTAACTATTGTAGTTATCTCACAATAAGTGTTTTCTTTTATTTTTTTAAATAATTAAAATGCCGTCGCTTCAAAAACTCTTTATTATGTACCTTGGTATTAATCCTTATCAAAATAATTACTCCATATTCAAGACGAATTCAATACCTTTCTAGAACTTTTTGAATTATTCAATTCGGACGTTTCATTCAAAAGATATCGCGATATTTAAAATGTAAGTATTAACGCGCTAATCTCAGGAACTAGTCTGATTTGAAAAATTCTTTCAGTGTTAGATAGCCCATTTATCGAGGAAGGCTATAGGCTATATATCATCACGCTAAGACCAATAGGAGCGGAGCACCAATGAAGAATGTTTCAAAATCGGAGGGTTTTGAAAGCAAATTCCACGCGGACGTCGTCGCGGGCGCAGCTAGTCGTTTATATAGTCTAATCCAGTTGGTTTTTTTTAAATAGCTTCAATGTACCGACACGGTATGTATACAATTTTATAATATTATACATTTATGATATCAGGTGGTGTTTGTTGAAGAAGAACAAAGGGTTCACGAGAAATTCGCAACTCCATTTACCAAAAAAGAAGTGCATGCAGATAAATTATACCGTAGTCGTGCTAAACCGTAAGTAATTTTGTAATGTAATTAGTATAAAAGATGAGAGAGAGAGAGAACGAAATGTGATAAGCTTACTTTTATATTTACATGCATAAACGGGAATAATTTATTCAAAATGCATCCTCAAACGAAACGAAAATGAACGAACTGTATGAAATGTATGAACTGAAGCATTTTTAGAAACTTATGTAGTATATGCGTGGTTTGCGCTTCTGTAGGTAATAATAATATATCTACTGGAAACTATTCCACCTTTATCCGTACTTATTCTTATTTTATTTTTATTCTTTTATTGCAGGAGTTCAGCACACAGGCAGATGGCCCACTTGATGGAAAGCGGTTACCATCGCCTATGGACATTTGCAATACCAAAGGTGCTACAAATTCGCTGCTGCTCTCTTAAGGGAGACTGGAACCTGGTCACTAATGCCGGAATACAACTCAAGGTTGTTATGGCGGCATACTCTAGACCAGGGGTGGTAGCCATCCAGTCGGGCAAATGCCCTACCACCTGGCTGTGGGTTGTTTGGTCGCCTCTTGCGACAGGCTGCCCGGCCGCAGGAAATTGTATTCTTTCTCCGTTCCTGCACGGATAAAAATATTACGGACGAACGGATAAACTTATTCGATTATAATACAGTTAAATTCTCGAATGGATAGAATCAGAAATAAGGATATCCTTAAGAGTATAGATGAGAGTAACCGACACAGCTGGTAAAATTAGCAAGTTGAAGTGGCAGTGGGCTGGTTACGACTGTCGCAACACCGATGGCCGATGGTACATACGACTCGGCTAAATACCAGCTTGAAGCGGTAGAGTCAATTGAGAGAAGAGCCAAGACGTTTGTAATGTGGCGTGTTTCAGTGGGAGATTGAATGAAAAACGTCTGTTCACTATGGATGATATTTAATGACTGTCCTCACAATTACACATACATTATACATTACACACTACAGTACATTTTCGGGGTTATTTTGAAAAAAAAAAAAGAAAAACAATATTCTTTTTTTTTTGCTTAATCTAAAATTAAAATTTTTAAGTAAATAAACAAAATAAATGACTCAATAAAACTTAATAATAATTTTAAAAAATAATAATAAGACATAAATGTTTTTCTTAATACTAAATTATATACGTATACCTGTTACCTGGCGCCAGATCTAAAATTAAACATTATTATCGTAAGTTACATATAGTTTTGTTCGATTTTTATGAACTGTCTCTAATCCTAATCCTTTGCGTATTACCACATTCGGTTCATTTTCGCTCACAACAAAATAAGGTCCTTCATATAACTTTTCTAACTTTTTACCTACTTCATTTTTTATTAAAATTAAATCGCCTTGTTTATATTTAACAGGATTACATTTTTTGTCATACATTTCTTTTCTTTCCATTTTACTGTTAATTAAATTTTGTTTCGCTTCTTTCGATGCTAACTGTAATCTATATTTAAGTTTAAGGGCATAATCATCCTGATTATAGAGTGGTTCCACAATACCGTTCGTTAAATTATTAGGCAAATTGCATGTTTTTCCAAAAACTAGTTCATATGGCGTGTACTTAGTTTCTGTATGTACAGTTGTATTATACGAAAAACACCAAAATGAAAGCCAGTGACTCCATGTTTCTGGGTGTCCTTCACATTGTGTTCGTAAGAATGCAGCAAGGTGTTTGTGTGTGTTTTCTAATGCCCCTATCGATTCATGATGATAAGCTGTTGAACTTACCTTTTCTATCTGTAGTAATTTGCACACCTCTGTCATTGTCTCCGACATAAACTCTGTTCCTCTGTCCGTGGCTATGGTTTTAGGCAAACCGTACCTTAATATAAAATTATTTACTAAACATCTAGCTACACTTACCGTATCTTTTCTCTGAAGAGGATAAGCCTCTACATATTTACTGAGTTCGCATTGTAAGCTTAATATATAAATGTTATTATCTATATCCCTATCTATTGGACCAATTAAATCCAAAAATATTTTTTCAAATGCTGTCGAAGCCGTACTTGTTATCATCATCGGCTCAATAGTTTTTCTCGAATATTTATTAAATTGACACTTAGTACACTTACTAACGTATTGTCTTACATCGCATTCCATTCCCGGCCAGAAGTAAGTACTTCTGATATTGTTTATCATACGCCTTACACCTGCATGACCGCTCGTTGGTAATAAGTGATAATCATGTAGGATGCATATCTTTTCGTCATTATCCGAGACTCTTTTAATTTCTCTTAATATATTTATTCGCGGTCCGGACCACGTTTCTCGGCTCTTTATTTCTGATAATAATTGCTTTATAAATTCCTCATGATCTTTATCTCTTTTTATGCATATCTCTTCTATATTCATTTTATTACATAAACTACTTAATATATCCGCAAATTCGACTCGCGTAATTTGGTTCATATAATTAAGATTTATGTATAAAGTATAAGTCGACTCTTCATATGCTAAACATTTATTTTCGCATGTAATATTTTTGTTTTTTAATAAACTTCCTTTTATAAATTTTAACTCAACATAGTCACTTGGTTTTCTTAATACCTCTGCGACTCTCGGTTGGCCAGACCTTGATTCAACAGATATACTAGGAATCCTCGTGCTATTTTCTTCGCATGCTTTCTCTCTATCTACCATTTTAGCTTTTTGTCTTCTTGTCATTACTAAACAAATTTTTTCATTCATTGACTTTAGATCTTCCGACGATATGGTTACCCTACTTAGCGCGTCCGCAAAATTCTCGCTCCCTTTTATGTATTCTATACTGTAATCGTACTCTTCTAATTGCAATCTAAATTTTAAAAGTCTTGTCGATGGATCTTTCATACTAAATAAATAAATTAGTGGTTTATGATCGGTTCTGATGATAAATCGTTTTCCGTATAAGTATGGTCTAAAGTGTTTAACGCTCCAAACTATCGCCAATAATTCTTTCTGCACTGTGGGGTAGTTTAGTTCTGCTTTATTTAACGGTCTACTTGCGTATGCTATTGGTCTTAAATCTTTGTTGCATAATACGGAACCTATTGCTATTCCTGACGCATCTGTTTGAAGAATGAATGTATTATCTTCCGAAAAATCTGGGTATTGTAAGATTGGTGGTGTTATTAATTTATTTTTAAGCGTTTCAAAACTATTTTGACATTCTTTAGTCCAAATAAAAGGTACATTCTTCCTACATAATTTATTTAATAGTAAAGTAATTTCCGAAAAAGAGGGAATAAATTTTCTATAATAATTGCAAAAAGCAATAAATCGCCTGACTTCGTCTACATTATTTGGTATTGGATATTTATGCAATACTTTGATTTTTTCTGGATCAGGTAATACACCTGATGCAGAAACGACATGTCCTAAGTACAAAAGTTGCGTTTTCATAAATTCACACTTATCTGCGTTAAGCTTAAGGTTCATTGTTCTAAGTCGTTCGAATACGTCCATTAAATTTTTATTATGAATTTCCCTATTTCGTCCAAAAACTATTAAATCGTCACAGTAAATAAAACATTTTTCATAGGTTAAACCTGACATTGCAATTGACATAACTCTTGAAAAAGCGCTGGGACTTATTTTTAATCCCATGGGCAAACGCTTCATTTGGTACTGTCCCGTGCTTGTAATAAAGCTAGTAATATTTCTACATTCAGGGTTCAATTTTACTTGATAAAATCCTTGATGCATATCAAGATGGCTTAAATAAATACTTCCAGAAAGAGAGTCTAATATTTCGGTAATATTTGGCAAGGGGAATTTGTCATCTTGTATAGAATCGTTAACTTTCCTATAATCAATCACCAAACGCCACTTTTTTTCTTTACTATTATCCGATTTTTTAGGTACCAAGAGTACTGGACTATTCCATTCGCTACTTGTCGGTTCTATGATATCATCATTGAGCATTTTTTGAACTTGTTTATTTATCTCGGGCTTTGATGATTCAGGTAGTCTATACGGTTTTACATACACCGGTTTCGTATTAGGTTTCACCGTAAGAGATTGTTCGACGACATTTGCTGTACCTAACTTATCGCCTTGTAAAAAAAATATATCTGCATATTTTGAACAAATAATACTAATATCTTTCCTATCGTTTGGACTTAAATGTGATAATTGTAACTTTGGAAGCAAGTTTTTGACTCTATCTACATCTTTGTGTGATTCATTAAACAAACAAACATCATAGTTTTCTAAGTAATCAATTTCCTCGTATTTTATTAAAGTTGATTTTGGAATTTTAATAAGTTTTTCACTGGTATTTAAAATCTTAATTGGTATTTTACCTCTATTAGGAGTTACTATGCTGCTTGCCATAAAGACATTTTCGGCTAATTGTTTAGAATGTATGACCAAATCTTTAAATATATTTTTATTGATATTAACAAAATGAATTGACTCGCTTCTAGGCGGAATATAAAAATAATTTACAAAATCGCTCCGCTTATGAAGTTGTACCACACACTTATCATGCATATTGTTATTCAAAGTCAAAGTATATTTTTGTAAGTCGATATGCGATGAGTAAGTTCTCAGAAAGTCAAGTCCTATAATACCGTCTGTTTCGCAAGGTAAGGTGTTGAATACGTAGAACTTATGATGAAACTGTACCTCATTCTCTAATGACAATCTTAAGTAAGCATAATTATTCGCATATACTTGTCCGCCTATTCCCTTAATTACGGTGCAATCTTTATACAATGGAATATTACTGGGAATCGAGTTATTTCTTATTATGGATAAGCTAGCTCCAGTGTCTACTAAAAACGAAAGACTGATTATTTAAATACAAGTTAATAAAAGTAAAGCCATGGTTATATGTTAAAACTTTATGATCGAAAAAACTGCATGTTTTCATTAATTTGATTACTGGTAGATGGTTGAACTGAATCTGACTGTGGGCATTTTATAGCCTGATTAGAATATACATTAGCGTAATTTTTTCGATTTCCACGGTAACCACGGAAATTATTATATCCTCTTCCTTGTTTTTGTAAAGAATTTCTTCCCGGAAATTTTTCTGAGGACCTATTATAGTTATTATTATAATTCGCGTAGTTACCACGAGAGTTATTATAGAAATATCTGTTGCCTCTAAAGTTCCATTGCTGAAAACTTCCGCGAGCTCTGTGGAACCCTCGAGGCCCTCCATTCGACCTACCTCTCATGTTCATTACCAATTCACGGGAAGGTTGCTCCAGCTCCTCATCCTCCGCTGCTCGTATAGCATCCTTCAGATCAGTCTAGTTACGAGCAGATATTATAGTACTTAAGCGACGGTTACGTAATCCATCTGCAAATTTCTTTATAGCAAGGCTCTCATTAATTGGCCTTAAAATTTCATAAGCTTTTCCATTTGAATTAGCCTGTGAAATTGTAAGGTCGGCAAATAATTCTTCAATCTTATTTCCATATTCAGAAATAGACATATCTTTCTGCGCGACACTATTAAGTTGAGAAAGCAGGGAATTAGCTGATTTTTTGGTAAGTAGGTAAGTATGCATGTCCTTAACTAAGTCTTCTACAGTGTTATAGCTTGTTTTTAATTTTAATTTGCCAATTTTTGATAACCTTGTCTTTAAAACAAATGATATTAGCAATTCTTTACTTTCCTTAATTTTTAAACATTGATTATACATTTCTATACCTTCTATAACTCTTTCAGTCGTCTCCTCTTTGCCGTCCATTATAGGAATTAACGTTCCCGCGGTTTTTAAATCAAAAGACTCCATTTTCTCTACTGTAACTTTGTAATTAATAATTTTGTTATAAATCAGGTCTATTTCTTCACAAATCGGTACTACTTGGGATAACTTTGCGCTTGAACTTAAATTTTTCAAAATGAAATTATATTCATCATACAAAATGTCTACCTTTTCAAATTTTTTCTTACCTAACTCTTCCTCTCTCCTTTTAGGACCTAATTTTCTAATATTTTCATATTCATATTTTAATGATTTTAATATAGTAAGTAATTCATCCATATACCTATTTTATTTTTATAATTAATAAAATGATTCTATATATTTGCAGTAAGTACTTATACCTATTTCTTAAACTAAATCACTCACGTATTTTTTTTTTCTCTACCGCTTTATACCACTGAACACTATACGCACTTTCTTCTAGACTTCGTTGTTGCATCTGACCTCCTTCTTTGACATCCTCTCTGCTAGTCGCCGCAAAAAACCTTTATTAATTTGCTGGTTGATATATTTCTCCTGTCGTCTCGTATAACATCTATATAATGCGTAAATCGTTCCTGTTCCGATAATTAAAAGAATTATACCCAATAATATGGTGTTGACATTTTGTTGTGGTTCTTGAATTTTGCTTCCTTCCGATTGCGCTAGAATAATCTCTTTATCCTCCTGTTTCGTGTATGTTGTACCCATGTTGTAATTCAGCCAAATTCGAGCTAAATATTTTTTTTGTATGTATTATGTATATAGGTTAATATATATCAAACTTTAATGAAGGAAACTCGCACGCGCGCGAAGTCTGCCCGTGGCAGGGTCGCCATGTAATGTGGCGAGTTTCAGTGGGAGATTGAATGAAAAACGTCTGTTCACTATGGATGATATTTAATGACTGTCCTCACAATTACACATACATTATACATTACACACTACAGTACACGTTGATTGGTAGCGAACAGCTTGTCAATACAAGGATTCAAAAGTTTGAGCATCGACGCCGTGTTGCTATTCTATCGGTTTTTTATAGGATTCATTTCGGAAAGTGTGCGGTTAAACCGTTCGACCTGATTCCCCCTACACCATTCCATCTTCGGACCACAAGGCGCTCTGGTCTACGCCATCTTTTCACAGTGGAAACGCTACTAGTGCGAACTGAACGTTTCGCTCCACGTTCTTTCTACGTACGGCAGAATTGTGGAATGTACTGCCAGAGTTTCCCGAAAAGTACAATCGGGGTGTCTTCAAGTCACGTGTGAACATGTACTACCTAAGTAAGCGTGCTCCATCTACGACCGCATCATCGTCTGGCATTGGATTTGATCGTGGTCCAACGCAAACCTATTTATTATAAAAAAGAGTCTTGGAATGAAAACCGCGTCTCGCTAATCGCTAAACGTAGTGTCGGACACCCTCCAGCCCGGTGGACTGACGACTTGCACAAGGTCGCCAGCAGGGACTGATATGAGGCGCAAACTTGGAGAGGTCTACGTCCAGCAGTGGATAGAGACTGGCTGAAAAAGAAGTTCTCGTAACGCACTACGCGATCGGTTTGCTTTAGCTGACTTGGCTGGCTCACTCCGACAGCTTGGAGCTCGGTCTATTTATTTTGATATTTCGTTCGTCTGCGGCTCAGATAGACCATATTAATTATATTCTATTATTTACAGATACAAAAACATTTTGGGTAATAAGGTATTAAATATTATATTGTCAGCAATTGTGTAACATATCATACAAACAATCATATACATATGAATAATTAGAAATTAATGACATGCCCAAGTAAATATGAATTCATTAATTGTTTATTTAACTATTAACAATCTATTGCACAGTGCTTTACTCATTGTCACCGTCATTAGACTTTCTAAATCAATACTATAGAAAAATAAACATCATAAATACCACTTATAACTTATTTATTTATTCATAGAATTTTGAGTTAAATGAAGATAGTGTAGACTTATGTAAATATTGACATAGGAGTTTGCTTACACCAAAATGATTCGTCAATGAAACACTTTTTGCATAATAGTCGCGTTAATCAATCATTTATCGATACTTTATAATGTCTCAAAAAGTAATGATCATAGATAATCTCTTTTCTATGAATATTATAAACGTGAACGTTTGTAAGAATATATGGATGTATGTTTGTTACTCTTTCACGCAAAAACTGCTGAATGGATTTTGATGAAACTTTACAATAATATAGCTTACACATCAGAATAACACATAAGCTATAATTTATAAAGACATAGTGTGAATTATCGAAAATATAACGATTTTCCATCACCACGCGGGTGAAACCGCGGGCGCAGCTAGTATGCTATATATAAAAGTAGTGATTACATCGATTATCGGACACATACCACTACCGCAGTACACCGGCACCGTGAAGCGGTTAGGGTTACATTTTCTTCCTTAAATTGAACAAATACGACCCCAGCAAGCTTTATTAGCACCAGAGAGCTTTACTCTCAAACGGCATTCGTCGTTCGTTTTCGTCCGATCAGCCCGAAAGAGTCGATGAAATTTTAGATAGACGAAAGCAAGGTCAAAGATTTCTTTAAAACTACAATAATAAAGTCTACTAGGATATGCCCGTGACCTCGTCTACGATCTGCTACATTTGAAAGTTACTTAATAATAAACAAACATCATCCCTGAATATTGCGACGGGCAGACGCCATAGTCCCCATATTCCCATACCCCCAGTACCACTAACAGTTCACCCCAATAGTCCGGTACTTTTTGTCCTCATTTCCCACAATAGTCCTACACTGGCCGGGGCTTGTCCTTGGGTGCATTACTATATGGTGTAGACAGAGATAATCGCCGGTCAGTGTCATGCCACATTTACATTAAATTTTTCAAAGGGCCTCTACGTGTTCACCTTCCCATGGCCCCACCCAAGCCCTCCAAATGTCCGGGCCATTTTTATGGCCCGTGTTCTTGAAAAACAAACGTCATATCATAACAATATATATAGGCAACAATAGGCATTATTTACAAATTATTTTTCATATTATTACAAAATATTTTCATGTTAAATTGTCAGAAACAAATAATAGAAATTTAATTTATTTTTTATTATTGTCAAGGGGGCACAACTGATCTAGTTAAGACTGCCATGATAAGCACCCCCGCGCAACAATCCTCACCATGGAAATTGTTTTCCTCTTCTATGATATTACCAGGCAATTAAAATCATAGAGTCGTAAATATAGAGGCCTTAGAGTAAATACGCTATTGCTACTTCGATATAAGGACCATTGCTTAACTTCTATTACTTCTACTCGTAGCTGTCACTTCGACATTGATTATTCACTCCTTCTTCACTGTATGATCCATAAAATTGATGAAATGAATTTACAAAAACACATAGATAAGGAAACTATAAAACTGATCACTTGTCAACACTTCGTAAATACCTAGTCTCGTTAAACATGTTTAATTTATTTTATAATTTCAGGCCTAGGCGTGACAATGATATGTTTTTAATTCCCAAAAATTACAAAGATGTGCTGGCACATAAGTTACATCTAAAGAAAAATGCGAGCCAAGAAGAGGTGAAGTCTCTTGAGGAAATTCAGTATGTACCTGATTTATCTTACATTTTTATTCTTGCTTAATTTCGTAAAAATGTATGTAATGTGAAGTGAGTTTAAGATAAACATGAACAGTCTTATTAATATTCGAAGTGTCTAGTCCGCTAACCGAACGATTAGATAATTTTTTAGGATCTTGTTAATCGTCTGCTAATAATAGTCCGGTCAATCTAGATTCTAGACCAAAAAATGAGAGTGAAGGTGTGTTACAGTTATTTAGTAGCATAGTTGTTCTTGTCATGTTTCCGTTTAAAGTTAATAGTTAATTTTGTTATGTACCCTCTTATTTCTAAACGATACAATCGACCATTTCCTTAATTCAATAGTAATATTATATTTTTATTTATTCTGTGTTTAGCGCCCGTTTTATATAGAGTAGTTGTCTATAATTTACAATCATTTTGTTACAATATTTATATTTTGTGTAATGTGATAATTGTGTAGATTATAATTCAAAATGTCTGAATTGTATATAGACGGTATTCACTACATTTTGTTTTCATGTTGGCAGACGCGATAGATTTGTACAGTGTTCGGCTTATTTTATTGCATATAAAACTTTAAGTATAATATTTTATACAATATCTTATATAAAATATTATCCGAAATATCCAAACAATAATGTATTAAGTTCTTGTCATTCATAACACTTTAATTGAAATAGTTTATCAATAACTTCAATCCGCTATCGGTTGTGCCAATATGCTAAGTTTCTTAAACTGTTAAATTGTTGGAGGGATGGCGAGGTGTTTTAAAAGTGCTCTTCGAGTGTTAAAGTTAGTGTCTGTAATGTGTTAAAACCATAAGGTTCTCTGATTATAAGTATTGAGACCAGTTGCTGTTCTTTTACTATCATCATAAACCCTTCCGAGTTGTTGCAAGTATTACAGGTGCATAAAATCACAAGCTAAAAATCAGTAAAATTGTTCGAAACATAATTATAAATAAAAAAATTAAGTTCCCCATCATTCCCGTGTATGGAAATTTTTTACTCGAGGTCAAAAGTCAAAAAAATGAGTTTCGCGATTTTTCTTTTAAATTCTAGAACATAAAATTATCTATAAAAAATGTATCAATACTTTTTTTCCTACGAGCCACCGTTTCCGAGATATAACGATTCAAAAGGTAATAAATTTTGACACGAAAATTGTCCCACTTTCCATTATATAAATATCCTATGTCTATTCCTAGCATTAAGACTACATAATAATATGTATATATTATATATCTTGCGGTTTCCTCTAATTTTTTTTATCGCTACAGACTTTTTCTTTTTTAATACGTTGCTTTGAATTGATATTTTTTTTTATTACAAGCGCGTTTTTGAAGCTAAAGTAACTCCAGAAAATTACGTACAATATTTTCACAACTTATTATGGTTTGAGGAGGCCACTGCTAAAATTAATATCAAGGTAAGGTTCATGCAGTCGCTAAGTATTTTTTTAATTTTATAGGATGTGCATAAACAAGTTATTGTGTAAAAACAATTTTGTCTAGTTGTAAAAACTATTAATATGAAAAGAACCAAGCAGTTTCCTCGAGAGCAAAAAATAACAGCTGTGAACTCCTTCAAAAATAATAAAAGCGGACTTGTGAATTCTTGAACTGGATCATTAACAAGCATTCCGACGACATTATTCTGATTTCCTGCCTCGTGTTGAAAGCCTATGATGGGATTCCTGCATGAACACGTTGACTCCTTACTATTTACCGAATTCGACAAGATCAACTGGTTTGGTGGCGAAAACGGCAGAGTTACGTGAGTGGCGTAGAATTACAACCATCAGAGAACTACTTGTTTGAGCCATTTAGTAGTGAGGCATCTGGATCATGAGGTCGACCTTGAGGCTCTGTACCGAGAGTTCTTTTCTTTATTTATTTATTTATTAAAAAAACCAACAGCGCATATTACAATAATACAAACAAAACAAAAATGTACTTAAAAATGTAGGGCTAATAACAGGTTTTTCTATTAAATTAGATTACCAACGAGCGAACTATTTGTGTAAACATACAATAAATATATACGTAAGTTAATAAGTGAAAGTAGTATATCCCTATTAATATTATAAATGCAAAAGTAACTCTGTCTGTCTGTCTGTTCTGTTTTTACGGAAAAACTACTGGACCGATTTGACTGAAACTCGTATATATATATTCGATGCCGAGGATGAAAATAGGATACCTACTTTTATCCCGAAAAATGGAATAGTTTCCGGGATAAAAGAATATTTGTCTCTCTGTTTGTTATCCTTTTATGGAAAGACTATTGGTCCGATTTGGCTGAAACCCGGTACATAGCAGCCCTGCTGGACACAGCCCGTATCGTGAGAAGGTTCCTGTCTCCTGTCCTGTATGTAATTTTAATACCGAGGGTAGCCAAGAGATACTTTTCATCCCGGATAATGAGATAGATTTATGTAAAGGTCATCCTGGAAACTAGGATAGGTTTTTTTATTTGTGGTTTGCCATTTTCGTAATTTCGTTTATTTTGGTTGTTAGGTACTTTTAGTAGTTTCGGTAGCTTTGGAAGTTTGGTAGTTGCGGTAATTTTAGTTGGTAGATTCAGCAGTTTTGGTTGTTTTGGAAGTTTCAGTAGCTTTGGACGTTTTGGTAGTTTTGGTTGGTAGTTTCGGTAATTTCGGTAGTTTTGGTACTTTCGGGTGTTTTGATAGTTTGAGTAGTTTTGGTAGTTGTGGTAGTCTTGGTAGTTGTGGTAGTGTCGGTAGTTGTAGTAGTTTTGGTTGGTAGTTGTGGGGCCTCAATCCTCTGTAACAACGCCGCCATTTTTACCCATCATTAAATCAGTCAGTTCCGCACGCCCGTGTTTTATTGACGTCCCACTGGCGACGAATTCGGATCGAAATTACCACGTGTCTTCATTTTATTTTGTGTTTAAACGTTTGAATAATGCCCATAGGCAAGTTAGAACCGTTTAACCTAAACTCAAAACAATGGCCGGCATATATCAGACGTGTAAATCAATACATATTACTAAATGATATCAAAGCAGAATTAAAAGTGCCAATGTTAATTACGGTGGTCGGTGAGGCGACGTACGCGCTTATGTGTGACCTGTGTTCACCGGATTTCCCGGAAGACAAAAACTATGACGAATTGGTATCATTGGTTACCAATCATTTGGAGCCGCAAAGATCAGAAATTGCCGAAAGACACGTATTTAGGTTAAGAAGGCAACGTGTCGGCGAACCCCTTACAGAATACTTGCAGGCACTCAAACACCTAGCTGCAACGTGCAATTTCGGCAGGTGCAAAAAGTGTTCAACGCTAGATGAAAATTTAAGAGACCAATTCGTGTCTGGTCTGCACAGTGACGCAATGCGGTCTAGGATATTTGCGGAGAAAAAAATTCAATATAAAGAGGCGGTGGAGCTGGCTCTAGCTTTGGAGGCTGCAGAGAAGCACGCGGAGGTGAGCGGTAATACAACACCAGGGACGACCTCAGGTGCCGGCGGCGAGGCGGGCGAGGGTCTGCACTACGCGCGGCCGGGGCGAGGCCGCGCCGAGCGGGCAGGGCGCAGGGCGGCGGGCGCGAGCGGCGCAGCGCCGGCGCAGGCCTGTTGGCGGTGCGGAAAGGCGCATCGTGCGGATTTGTGTCGTTATAAAAATTACAATTGTGATGAGTGCAATCAAAGAGGTCATTTGAAAGTTATGTGTAAAAAAGTAAAAAAGTCGGGCGAACGGGACAACAGGCGACATAATTACGTAAGTGGCGAAGACGATTCAGACGATTTGTATAATATTGTGGTAACGGCAGACGGTAGTAGACCGTATTTTGTTAAATTAATAATTGATAGTAACCAAATTGAGTGTGAAATCGACACAGGTAGTCGTATTTCGGCTATTAGCGACCGAATGTATAATCTTAGGTTTTCACACAAGGTTATTAAGCCGGACAATGCAATATTACGGAGCTATTCTGGTTCACGTATCGAGTCCTTGGGATACATAAAAGTAGACGTAAGTTTGGGCGGTGTAAACTTAAAATCTATGCCATTATATATCATAAAGGGGGGAGCACGACCTTTATTAGGCAGGGAATGGATGCGCGCTCTTAAGATTTCACAGATTCGTCTCAATGAAATCTCCGAGGACGGATACGTGAGCCAATTACGCTCTGAATACCCTGAAGTGTTTTCAGACAAACTCGGCACTTGTAAACAAAAAATTAGACTCCAAGTAACTGACCACGAGCCGGTTTACGTGCGTGCTAGGCCTGTGCCTCTAGCGCTGCGTGGTCGCGTGGAGGCTGAGCTGGACCGGTTACAGGCAGATGGCACCATTTATCGCGTGGACTATTCCGAATATGGCACTCCGATTGTGCCAGTAGTGAAATCAAATGGTGATATTCGTATTTGTGGGGATTACAAGATAACAATAAACCCGAAATTAAAAAGAGATTTTTACCCGTTGCCGCGTATCGAGGAATTGTTCGCCGCTCTAAGTGGAGGGGAGAAATTCACTAAAATTGACCTCACCCACGCTTTTGAACAGTGCCTTCTGTCTGAAGAGTCCCAGCCGTATACTGCAATCACAACACACATTGGTACGTTCGCTTATCGTCGTACGCCCTACGGACTCTCATGTATTCCGGAAAAATTTCAGAAAATCATGGAAGAAACGTTACGCGGGGTACCAGGTTGTGTTGTGTTTTTGGACGATATTTGTGTAAGCGGATCCACAACACAAAACAATTTAAGAAATGTTAGATCTGTCCTTGATCGGTTACGTAATATGGGCCTGACGGTTAAACTAAACAAATGTAATTTTTTGCAAAATAGTGTCAAATACTTAGGCTTTGTTATTAGCAAAGAAGGTTTGCGGCCCGACCCCGCAAAAATAGAGGCCATTGTCAGGGTCCCTACACCGACGAATATTACAGAATTAAAGAGTTTCCTAGGAATGCTAAATTATTATGGTAAATTCATACGTAATTTAAGTACTTTGTTACACCCGTTACATACACTTTTAAAAAAGGAACAAAGTTGGCAATGGTGCTCTAATTGCGAGCGAGCCTTTGAGGAAGCGAAGCGAATTCTTTTGAGCGACCGAGTGCTAGCACATTACGAGGAGGGCCGGCCAGTCGTCCTCTCTGTAGACAGCAGTGCGTATGGACTGGGTGCAGTACTGTCACACATATACCCAGACGGGAGTGAACGCCCAGTCAGTTATGTATCTCGGACACTAAGTGCAGCTGAACAAAAATATAGTCAGTTGGACAAAGAAGCTCTTGCAATTTACTTCGGAGTTACTAAACACCATCATTACTTGTATGGTAGACACTTTACTCTACGCACCGACCATCAACCACTGACTTATATTTTAGGGCCTAATACTGGTATCCCACAAACTGCTGCAGGACGTTTGCAACGCTGGGCTACGCGTTTAAGTGCGTACGATTTCACGGTAAAATATATTCGATCGGCAGATAACGGACCGGCCGATGCCTTGTCTCGACTACCGCTCCCTCACGAAGAACGCTTCGCTGACACTATTAGTTACCTTAATTTAATAGAAGAGTCTTTCCCAATTACCTTTAAACGTGTTGCAAAGGAAACAGAAAAAGACGCTTTGTTAAGTAAGATTAAGGGCTATATAATGTTTGGTTGGCCGTCGTCTGTACAAACTGATGAGGAAAAATGCTATTTTGATAGGAAACAACATTTAGTCGTTGAACTAGGTTGCTTAATTTATAAATATAGAATCATTATTCCCTCATCATTGCAGGAACAAGTTCTTTCCGAAATACACGAAGGCCATTTAGGAATTAACAAAATGAAAAATATAGCGCGCAACTATGTTTACTGGCCATACTTAGATAAGCATATAGAAGAGACGTGCCGATCGTGCGACGCATGTCGAACGGTCCGCGACTCCCCCGCGCACGCACCCCTCCACCCCTGGGAGTTTCCCTTATACCCGTGGCAGCGCTTGCACGCGGATTTCGCCGATTGTGGCGGCAAGCGTTACCTTATCGTTGTAGACGCCCACTCGAAGTGGATAGAAGCCATAGCGATGCATAGTACAGAAGCACATTCTACAATTATTGTTCTACGAAGCATTTTTGCCCGTTTCGGCCTGCCTATTCAGTTAGTAACAGACAACGGCCCACCTTTTTTTTCGCATGAATTTAAAACATTTTGCCAAAAAAACTGTATTAAACACGTAACCTCAGCTCCTTATAGACCACAAGGCAACGGGGCAGCAGAGAATGCCGTGAAAACTGTAAAAAAAGTTATTAAAAGGGCTTTGTTCGAAGGGGAGAATGTGTCTACAGCTTTAAGTAAATTTCTACTGCGATACCGCAATTGCGATCACGCAACTACTGGCGTGTCACCAGCCGTGGCGCTCCAAGGGCGCAGACTACGCGGCCGCCTGGACGCACTGCGCCCAGACACCGCAAGCGTAGTGCGAGATGCGCAACAGAGACAGATTTCATCCACAGGTGGCACTGCACGGTCCCTTAACCCGGGAGACGATATCTTAGCTCGGGATTACACAGCAAAAGGAAATAAGTGGGCCGTAGGTAGGGTGGTCAAGAAAACGGGTCCGGTGTCATATAAAGTAGACGTAGGCCGAGGTGTGGAATGGCGGAGACACATCGACCAACTGGTACCTGTGGGAAGGGACAAATCTCGCCACTCTTTATCTAGAACTAGTTTAGCACCGGTGGAGGAGGAAACGCAAGAGGAAACCGTAGAAAAGCCTGTGGAAGTCTATGGGGAGCCTGAGGACACTTACGAGGATGCGTCTGACTGTCGTGACGAGAAAGCTCCGTCGGTGGAGAGAGAATTTGTCATGGTAGACGCGGCTGCTAAGACCGGCTCGCCACCGCCAGACGCTTCCTCCCGTGCACGACGTGCCCATCAGCGGTCTCGGTGGAAGCCTGTAGGAGGTGCTGGCGGGATATGCCGGTGGAAATAATACACCGGTCACTCTTACGGTTCACGTCGTTTATTTGAACGCTACTGAGTTGTATTTACAATCAAATAACCATTGGCTATATTAAAGCCGTAATCGGTACACTCGTACGTTAACTAAGTTGTATAGACTCTAACCCGCTGACTACTACTTTTAATACACTCCAGCTAATACTCTAACAGACACAGTAACCCGCTCTCTAGTTACTGATTATACACACTCTGGTAATACACTATTAGACACAGTAACCCGCTCTCTAGTTACTGATTATACACACACTTAATACACACTGACTTGTCTTGGCGGATCACTCACTACTTATACGAACGAATTCATTAAAAAAACTAACATTTTGCGGCAGCTTCCCACGATTTCTCCGGCCTGGACCCAACCCTTCTGGGAAGATGCGACCCCTGTCCATAAACTAATAAATTGTTTCCTCACTAAATTAAAACAAAGCATGCAGTTAAATTACACAACTATTTTCTAAAATATGTACAATGGCAATGGCAGATGTCAGGATCATCTTTCTTTAACTCAAATGGCCTTACAAAGGATGTTATTTTAAACTATTACCGAAATTCTCGAAAATATAAAACAATGGAGGACATTACGGGGGACGTCATAAATTATTCCATATCCCAGCATCTGCATTGCCTTCATGGGAAACAACTTTCTAAAAACTATCTACAAACTATTTTGGCATCGTTAACAGTCTCCCCCCCAGTGCCTGCTCCGTCAGGCACTCCAAACTCGGGTACGATGCCACTACTGCAGATACCAGGACGACGATACGCGAAGTGATTCCTCTTATGACTCCGCCGGTTATTTGGACGTCGACAATTCTTGTTCTTCCATGGGGTCCTATATACATCTTTGCAAGGCCTCCGCCTATTCTGCGAGGCTTAAGGGTTGAAAGACATTCTTTCAACCAGCGGTCCCAAATGTGGTCTGCCATTCGCTGAACTGCATTCCACTTCATTTTTCCGATGGGACAGATCCAATCGTATCTTTTAGTTAGCCACTTTGTTTCAGGCTCGCATGGGAATGCAGGTACTGCGATCCATTTCCAAACATCGTTGAAGCTCTCCAATGTGCTTCTTGCGACGTATTCTTGCCCAAGCGAATATCGCTTCGTTTCAAAATATTCATTCCAGTTATTTCCTGCTCGCCATAATTCTTGAATGAAATTATTACTTTTGTTCAAGACCGGAACGAAGAGTCCCATTAGAACAATAGTTAAATTTACTGCACTCATCATTTCTTTCTTTGCTGGACCCTGCTTAAATATATCCCTTTTATTGCTAGCCCACTGTCTGAGGTCTAAGGTGGTGGCTACCGTACGCACAGTGTTTATGGCTTCTATTGTTTTCGATGCCTTTGTATCTGGAGGACTCCATAAATAGCTATCCAAGCGGTCGTTGCATGTAATTGCACATGACGTTTGCGGATATCCTTTTTGTTGTTTTTTAATTTGTAGAAACATTACTTTGATGTATGTCACTACATTCACGTTTCCTTCACCAAATCGTAGCATTACTCCAAATAACGAATGAAGTAAGTCTGGACCGGTTAGTAAGGCATCGTTTAATCTCCTTCCTTGAAATTTGATAGCAGCATCAAACACGATGCGATTTTTTTTCGTTATAGGGTATATGACCTCAGATTGAGATAAGTAAACAGGGCGACTCGGCGTCGTTTCGGCTACCGCTATTTCAGCATACGCATCAATCGACCCGTGATCAATTTGTTCATCATATTCTCTATTCAATTCTTCGTTTGATTCGGCATATATTCGTCGACAGTGGTTAACGGCGTTGAGTGAAGCTGAGTTTCCAGTATAACGGCCGTGCAACACCCACCCGAGGCTGGTGAGTGAAGCAACGGGTTCATTTTGCTTTCCCTTTAGTATCTTTCTGGAAACTATCAACTCCCAGTTATCTTGACCAATCAGCAGCGCTGGCCTTTCTGGTTGGTAAATGAGTTCATTTAAATGCTTGCATTTCACGATGAAATCCTTTTCGATGCACTGAGACGATAACTGCAACGCTTCAACTGTTCTCACATTTTTTAAACCACGCTTGTCGTTTCGATGCACACCTTTTATTTTCAAATTCATCTTTTGCGACTCTTTTCGCTCGACAATCTTTTCACCAACTGTTTCCAATAAGAGCGTCTCGGATTTCCCCGTTACTCCTATTCGATTTGCCACCTCAGAATCCAATAGTGTCACAGTTGACCCTTCATCTAGTAGGGCCAAGACACGAGCGGTTCCTTTGGGGCCGTAGATATCGACGGGGATAATTTTCAGAAACGCTTTCTCTGCTCCAGTCGACATATAAACAGCTTTCGTTACTGTTCCTGGTTCGCATTCTTGTGCGTGTTCTTGAGATGTAGACGTACGTACCTCGCGTTGTGCTGGCACTTGTGGACGATGTGTCGACTCGGCGTGCAACATGACGTGATGGGGTCGCCTACATTTCTTGCAACCCTGCCCTCTGCACGTTGATATCCCGTGAGAGCGACGTAGACACTTGAAACACAGCTTATTCTGTCTTATAATTTCCCATCTGACGTCTACAGTCGCCTCTGTGAACCGTTTGCATTCGGTGATCCAATGCTCTCCATTGCAAATAACACAAGATTTCTTTAAAACATTTTTTGTTTCTTCACGGACGGTGTGTACTGGGTAGCGTGAAGGCCCGACTCTTTTTTTAATAATTTCAGGAAGTAGAAACTTTCCACACAAATCCGCTTCAATGTTCAAAAAATTCTTCAGTTTCAGCAATTCGGGTTCATCACCGCTACGGGCGTTATAATCATACCATCTGTATTTTAAAATAGGGCTCAACTTTTCTATTATACATCTGCTCATTTCCGGCGAATGCAGGTACTGTTGTTTGTTCAACGCTTGTATTGTAGCTACGGCGTTGTTAATACGACAGGCAAAAATCCCTATATCTCTTGGAGCGTCACCAAGTCGTGGCAACTCCTTTATTTTTTCAATTTCGGCGAATGCTAATTGCTCCGGTTTCCCAAACCTCCTTTCCAAAGCATTCATAACTTCACTCGTGTCGGATGCTACGAATAATAAACTCCGTACTGATTCTTTTGCGGACCCCTTGAGTGACCTTCGTAGGCGAGCCATATTTTCAACTTCACTGAAGTAACTTTGACTTTCTTCATACGTCCTCTTGAAGGGCAACCACTCTTCATAAGCTCCATTGAAGTCTGGCAAGTCCCAGACTTTCTGCGGCGCAAACGAGCTGGTCGGTTGTATCGATTTCGTTGCGTTGAGAATAGCATCGGCTAGCTCTTTTATGTCACTCTTTTGAGGCACTTCAGTTTGTTTTGGTTGATCGACACAGGTGGCGCTATGTTCTAACCATTGCTCAACGTGCGTTGATCTAATCGGTTCGCTTCTGATAAATTCATTTTCCAATTCACATTCCGATTCGCACTGACTAAGTTCCAATTGGATTCTTGTAATTGCAGCTTTGGCTTGTGCAATTTCCAATTTCTGTTTTTCCAATTGCAAACGAGCTTCTAATTCGGCCCTCCTCGTCGATTTCGTTGATCGTGGAGGTGCGGTTTGTACGAGAGGGATCGAAGAGACGAACGGGGGATTCTCAAGAGGTCCTCCAATGTTCTTCGAATTCGTACATTTCTGTGACGCTGCGGCGTCCGTCAGCTAGGCTACGTGTAAGGCGTTCAATGCTGATGAGGCTGGCAACTCTTGTACATGGGCGGCGTTGACAGCGTTGGCAACGGCGGCGGCTGCTGCGGTGACGGCACGTGTTCTTCTGGTTGTACCTCGGTAAACAGTACCAGAGGTCTCTGTCGAAGTACCCACGGTCGTATTTCCTCTCAACGCTGCGACGTGTGCCCTTGACAAGGTCGGTACGTTCGTTGTCCTGCCATCAGCATACATCTCAGTCGATTCTTCACAAAGCGACGATTTTGAACCAATCGGTGACCTGGTGAGTGGCATGGTTTCTTCCCAATCCGGCTGCTCGAAGGACCAATATAAAGAACTGTAGCGGGTCTCTGACAGGGCTTTCGGTGGAAGCCTGTAGGAGGCGCTGGCGGGATATGCCGGTGGAAATAATACACCAGTCACTCTTACGGTTCACGTCGTTTATTTGAACGCTACTGAGTTGTATTTACAATAAAATAACCATTGGCTATATTAAAGCCGTAATCGGTATATTCGTACGTTAACTAAGTTGTATAGACTCTAACCCGCTGACTACTACTTTTAATACACTCCAAATAATACTCTAACACCCTGACTAACACTTAATACAGTAACCCGCTCTCTAGTTACCGATTATACACACTCTGGTAATACACTGACTTGTCTTGGCGGATCACTCACTACTTATACGAACAAATACATTAAAAAAAACTAACATTTTGCGGCAGCTTCCCAGGATTTCTCCGGCGTGGACCCAACCCTTCTGGGAACATGCGACCCCTGTCCAAAAACGAATAAATTGTTGCCTCACTAAATTAAAACAAAGCATGCAGTTAAATTATACAACTATTTTCTAAAATATGTACAATGGCAATGGCAGATGTCAGGATCATCTTTCTTTGACTCAAATGGTCTTACAAAGGATGTTATTTTAAACTATTACCGAAATTCTCGAAAATATAAAACAATGGAGGACATTACGGGGGACGTCATAAATTATTCCATATCCCAGCATCTGCATTGCCTTCATGGGAAAGAACTTTCTAAAAACTATCTACAAACTAAGGCCCACCTGATGGAAAGTGTATACCGTCGCCTATGGAGATTTGCAATATCAGAGGTGTTTCCGTCGGCCTCGAAGTCATTTTGTGACACTTTATTTGGAAACCCCATATGGTAGTGGGAAAACGTAAACTGAATTTTCTAAAGATTACTGCAAATCCCAATGATGCGCGAGGAAAATCGTTTTTGGAAGTTGTTGCGTACATGAGCGAAGCGGCTGAAGGAAGTGAGGGTGACCGGCCAGCCGTTGGTGAGCAGTGCGGTGGTAGAGAAGAAAACCTTCAAAACAGTTCCTCGGAACATTTCCTATTACAAACGCCCGTTTGAATCCTCAGGTAATGGAAGGGATGGTGCATACCATGGATCATGGATCTGAACGGGGAATCAACGAGGTAACGGTGCCAGTCTTCTAGGCGCCTAAGCCGTAGAAGATGGTGACCTAGGCTCAATATTCTGCTTATAATCTTGGGAGACCATGAACACATCTTAAAATGTTAAGAAAAAAAATACAAACAATCATTACGCCCCACATCACCGTCAACTGGGAACGTTCCCAAAACACTGGCTGTGTTACGATGTTTGATGGCAATGCTTATGCATTACCCAAAATACAGGCCAGTTTTTTGGACGCGTGAGACTTCTATACCTTCTATACCATGTAGATAGGTCTCGATAAAGGCAGTGAGCTTCTGGACCACATGGCCGCGCAGCCGTGTCTGGAAGATGGGACGCAGCCAGAGCGACAACGCATACTTCGTCTCGCACTAATAGTTTTTTTAAGCTATAAGTTATATTAATTGTATATTTGATTTTTTTATGTGAATTATCTTTTTTAAAGTATTAATTTATAAAAATAATCTTTTGTAAATTTAGTTGTATTTTAAAGTTTTAAAGTAATTAAACTCAATATATTTTAACGGAGCACAGTATTTGTATTCGTAGGTTTTGAGAATTGACAGCAGAGTGAACGATCATTAGTGCTGTGATAATATGCAACTATTTATTTATTTATCAAGACAACAAAATGATTACAACTCGTTGATTTTATACATAGCATAGAAAACCTCTGGGGTTTATATTAGTGCTATGGGTATCTACGTCCGTAGCATTATGTTTCGTTTAGAAAGTGCACTTTAAGTTTATTTAGGTAAGTCATTTAACAAGCGCGGAACTAAATATTCAGTCGTGCGCTTGCCGTACATGTTGTTTGCCCGACTCGTGACTAACCGGTTTTGGGCTATGGCTCGCGTATATACAGTGTTTTATTAGAGTTTGTATGTCTTTGTTAAAAAATTGCTCTTTGAGCATCATTTTCTTAAACTGGTTTTCTACGGGTAAAGAGACCTTTTTCATCGTTACAATATTGGTTTTTTATTGTTGGTGAAACTAGTTGTTTAAGTATTTTTAATTGAAGATTATAATTTTTTTTAATATAAGTGCTATACGTACGGCCGTAGCTGGTTAGGCCATACTGTATGAATGATTCGCCTAAGGCATTATAGAGCATTAATTTGGTTTTATGAGGTAGGCGTTTTTTTTAAATCATTATATTAGCCAAAAATTGCCTTAATTTATTGCAGACGTGTTCAATATGCTTGGCCCAGTTTAGGTTATTATCAATAATAAGACCAAGATAGGTATGGGTATCTACAACATCTATTTCTGGGCAAGCACATGTCGTGATCGTTTTATGCAGGCAGTGATGTTCATGCGCAATTAGGTTTTTTAAAGATGGACATGCTTTGTAGGGCGATTTTATAATCATCAGTTTAGTTTTATTAGTATTGAGTACTAAACCGGAATCATGACACCATCTAGTTAGCACGTTGAGATCAAATTGCAATCGCTCATAAGCTTTGAGTAAGTCTTTATCTCCAGCTACCAAGCATGTGTCATCGGCAAATTGATAGCAAGTACTGTTTTTAATACAGTTTTTCATGTCGTTTACATAAGATAAAAAGTGAAGGGGGCCCAGTACAGATCCTTGAGCCGTGCCTATAGTCGTTAAAAAAGGATCGCTAAAGGACTTGTTTACTTTTACCTTGAATTGACGATTGTGAAGATAATTTTGGCACAAAGTAAGCAATTTACCCCGGACACCACATTGTTCTAATTTTTTGATTATTTGTTTATGCTCTAAGGTATCTGAACTGAAAGGTAACTGAACACACTAGTTAAGTTACACTTATTTAAATAGCTCTCACCTAAAAATGACTTTCTAAGTTTAAAAAAAGTTACATTAAATATTAGATGAAATTCAATATTCCAATTTTATTTCTAAGATATTGAAATTTATCTTTAGGCAAGGCTTTAGTAAACAAATCAGCATATTGTTCTTTAGTACATACATAATTTAAATCTATTACTTTCTGAATATATTTTTCTTTAACAAAATTATATTTAACATGTATATGCTTGCAACGCTTATGATAGTCCACATTTTTAATTAAACATATTGCACTTTGACTATCTATGTTTAAACACACTGAATTTTGTTTAAATGCATCAATGTCAACCAGCAGAGCTTTCAGCCATAAAGCTTCCTTTGTTGCAGAACATGCAGCCATAAATTCGGCTTCAGTGGTGGACAGTGCCACACTTTGTTGAAGTTGTGTTGCCCATGTTATAGCAGCTCCATTTTTCATGAACACATATCCTGTCAATGAACGACGAGTGTTCGGATCTTTGGCATAATCTGCATCACTATAGCCTTCTAGAATGTTGTTCTCCTTTGATGTATAACATAAACCAAAATTCTTGGTTTCTTTTAAATATTTCATTATCTTCTTAACAACGTTCCAATGTGTGTGTTCATAATTATTAAGGTATCTACTCACCAGACTGACACCATACATAATATCTGGTCTGCTTACTATTGCTAGATGCATCAATGACCCAACAGCTTCTCTGTACTGGATATTCTTATCTGGAGGTTCGATGCTCTTCTCCAAGGTAGTATGAGGGTCAACTGGAATAGCATTGCAGTTAGCGTTATGCATATTAAATTTATACAATAGTTTCTCAATATATTTTGACTGGTGAATGAAGATACATCCTTCAGATTTTTCAATCTGTAGTCCTACAAAATTATTTCCTTCACACTGTTTAATTTTAAATTTTTTCTGAAATTCGCACATAACTGTGTTTAAAGTTTCATTGGAACAAGACAATAAGAGACCATCATCTACATATAATAATAAACATACCTTATTATTGTTTATATGTCCTATATAAACACACTTGTCAGCATGACTGTTTGTAAAACCAAATTTCTTTAAGAAGTTATCAAACTTGTGATTCCAGCACCTTGATGCTTGTTTGAGACCATAAAGTGAACGGTTAAGTTTACATACCATGTTTGGTGGAGTTTCCAAACCTTGTGGTGGTGACATGTAGATATCCTCTTTAATCTCTCCATATAAAAATGCAGTTTTTATGTCAAATTGCATTATTTGCAGGTTATTCTGAGCAGCTTCAGACAGTAACACTCTTATAGAATCATATCTCACAGTAGGTGAAAATATCTCATTGTAATCTATGCCTTGTTTTTGTGAACAGCCCTTAGCACATAGTCTAGACTTGAATAGCAAACCAGATGGCTCGTTTTTAATTTTAAAAACCTATTTGCAGCCAATTGTTCGCACTCCTTTTGGTTTTTCAATCAAATCCCAAGTATTATTTTCTGTGTGTGCTTTTAACTCTTCTTCAATAGACTGTTTCCATTTTTCTGAATTTACATTTTCCAGAGATATCGCCTCAATATATGTTTCTGGAGTATCTTGTTGTTCTGTAAATTTATCTGAACACAAATATGTATTAATATTATAATTTTGTTCTCTCAATTTTCTAGCCTTTGCTCTAGTTATGACATTTTGTTTGTCTTCTTGATTTATTGTTAAATCAGGCTCATATATAGACTCTTCCGGTGAGCAGTAAGAATCATCTTCATCTTGTTCAAAGGAATGTTTTAAAGAGCTATCAAATGAAAGATTTTCATGTGAGTCGTCAGACTGTAATACTGACTCAGACAATGGAATCAAGGCACAGTTTCTTTCAACTGAGTTTTCAAAAAATACTACATCTCTAATAAAACTACGTTTTAACGGTTTTAAGCGCGGTAATTTTATTTGATTTTGGTTTTTCCGACGTTTCGGCCACTTTTCAGTGGCCGTGATCACGGAAGACAAAGACGTCAAGTGTCAACGAGTATTATTAAAGTTTTATTTAGCCTACCGCCAACTTGTTAATTTTAATTATTTAATTTTAATTTTGTTTATGGTTATTATTTACTCTATGGGAGCTTAATCTAATTTACTACCGCTTCGCAACATGTTATAGCTTGAAGAGAAGAAGCGGCGCAAGAAACTCTTCAGCAAGCATGCCTAGCTCTAATAATTTTATATAATATTAAAATGGGTGGAAAGAAATATAAAAGTAATTATCAGTCAAGTTGGTTTGTGTTCCGTTGTACGCAGAAAGATCTCACAGTGTCTTGAGGTCTGGCAGCTGGTTTTTGCTGGGTTTGTGTCGTAATAGTTTTGATGATTGGATCCCAAACAGATGGTACTTGCCAACCATCTTCTCTATTGAAATTTGGGTGTTTTTTGATTTCAATAGCCTCACGCATCATTCTAGGTATGAAACGATTCTCTTTCGAAAATATTACTACATCTCTACTGATCAAAACTTTTCTGGTTTTAGGATCTATTAATCTATATCCTTTAGTTTGTTCACTCTAACCAATAAATATCACCTTACTTGCCTTTTTATCCCATTTCTTCAATTTTTCTTTCGGTATATGCACCATGGCTTCGCATCCAAAAAATTTCATATGGTTTATATTAGGCTTCTTACCAGTCCATATTTCCTCAGGTGAACAGTATGCAATCGCTCTTGTTGGACAGCGGTTAGTTATGTATGCAGCTGTTGAAACCGCTTCAGCCCAATACTGCTTCTGTAATTTAGTATTAATTAACATGCATCTCGCTCTCTCAACTAAAGTGCGATTCATCCTCTCTGCTAACCCATTTTGTTGAGGTGTGTATGAGGTGGACATTTGATGAGTAATGCCAGCCATTTTCAGATATCTTTTAAATGCATTACTTAAATATTCTTTACCATTATCTGTTCGAAAAGTCTTTATGGTTAAATTAAGTTGATTTTCCACTAATGCTTTAAATTCTTTAAATTTTTCAAAAACATCAAACTTGTTACTTAATAAATAAACAAATACTTTCCTGGTGTAATCATCGATGAAGGTAACGAAGTAGCGAGCCCCTCCAAGTGACTGAACTTCCATCGGTCCACACACATCTGAATGAATAAGTTCTAGCATATTTTTAGCTCGGGAACCTTCAGATGGAAATGGATTTCTTGTTTGTTTTCCTTCCAGACATGATATACAACTGAAATTGTGTTTATTTTCAATCTTAATTCCTGTAGACTCAGATAATTTATTCAAATCTTCAAAGTTAAGATGTGCCATTCTCTGGTGCCATATATAGTATTCATTCTCTTTTGTTGTTGATATGTATGCTGAATCACTGTGTGTATTAAGTCTGTACATATTATTCAACAATTTTCCAGTGGCAACTTCATCATTGTTTTTGTTATACATCTTACAACCTTGTCTTCCAAATTGCACTTGACAGCCATTTTTTATCATTTGACTAACAGAAAGAAGGTTTGTAGCAAGCTCAGGCACAAAGAGAACATTTTGTACCATAATTCTATTTATTTTTCCACTTTTATCAAGTACTCTTAAATTCACCTTTCCACAAGATTTTACATTTAATTTCTTGTCATCAGCTACTTTGATAGTGCTTATCAGAGGTCAGAAAATACAGCTACATAGCTCGAGTCCTCATTCGACTTTGTTTGTTCCTTCTTTTTATTTCTGCAATTTTTGCTTATGTGCCCATTTTTATTAACAAATAAAACATCTTGGTCCTTTATTATATTTCCATTTATCAGAAGCTTGTTTGGCCACATGACTTTTCTTGCCTTTTACATAAAGCACAGAAGACTCAGAATTTCTTACATCTTGAAGAAGTTTAGTCTTGACAGAGTCAGCGGTGATAGCCACACCGGAGCTTTCGAGGGCCGTGATCAATGGTCTGTACATTTCAGGTAGACCAGCGAGTAATAATGTTCCAAGCCATTCATTATTTACTTGAAAATCAATATTCCTCAATTTGTGGGCTGTTGTCATTATTTTATTCACACAGTCTTCTATGTTTTGACAACTTTCTAAGGTTGTTGTGACTAAGTCTCTCAACAGACCTACCCGTCTCCTTAAACCTTTATCGTCAAAGGCTTTTGCCAGGTTTTGCCAGACTTCTTTGGATGTTTTTGCATTTTGAATGTGTATGTAATTTATTGGATGAACTAACAAGATAATTTTGGACTTAGCTTTTGTGTCTAATTTTTGATCTGGTTTGTCAGATATAACGCAAGTCCAAAGTTATTCGTGTTCTAGGTATGTTTGAACCGTAAACCTCCAAGTTGGATAGTTTTCTCTTCCAGTTAGCTTTTCAAAAGCAATCATCGTATTATTTGACATTTTAAATCAAATTTTATAAGTATGGCACGGCAAGACGAACAATACAGCAGGTTGAGTTTCAATTTTCGAATCACTTTACTAACGCAAAATATTACTTTATTTGTATTATTAATTATATTTAATTGAACAATCAGGAGGCCCGGGCCCATAACCTGATGTGATTTTAAAGTTTTAAAGTAATTAAACTCAATATATTTTAACGGAGCACTGTATTTGTATTCGTAGGTTTTGAGAATTGACAGCAGAGTGAATGATCATTAGTGCTGTGACAATATGCAACTATATGACTAAAAACTAGTGATGTGACAGTTCTTTAAATTTAACTAGAGAACAATGCTTCTCCGAACTATGTATAAATATTATTAGTATGGGTATTAGGTATACTTTAATTATTTTTTTTACGTAATGATTGTAAGATAGATAGCTATAAGATTTCATGTAACAAAATATATATTATAAAACTTTGGATTAAATTAATTACTTAACATATAAAATTTACAAAAAAACAAAAAATATTTCTAATAATATTTTCTTAAGTTTTCGCGACTTGTATACATAATAAAACCAAAATCAAATAAAATTACCGCGCTTAAAACCGTTAAAACGTAGTTTTATTAAATATTTCTAAGTAAGTTTGTTAATTGAAAGTTTAACAATTGTCGTAACCTTTTAAAATGTGTTTTACCTAATATTTTAAGGTTGTTTGTTCAAGTTTCACCTAATATTAATTGTGATAATAAAGGTTATTTTTAAATATCAAAATGAAAACACTATCTTGACCGTTTGAAATTTCACAGAACTTTAACATGGCCGAAGTTTGCCTTGAAAAACGAGGTTCACATGAATATGTATTATCGGTGCCTGGTCTATGCGAGAAACGCCCATCCTTGATGATTGGTAAGTATGAAGATGAAAAATAGGGCAATAAGAGACGGAAAGCTATTATAAAAGCCAGCTAATTAGCGATTGTTTACAGAATAGCCAAGGCTAAGTTATCAATCACTTCGCCAGCTGGCTAATGGTTGTCGAATAAAACCGACAACTGATAAGTTTAAGGCTCAGCCGTTGATAGCCAATAAGTTACAGTCATCCACCTATAACGGCCGTTTTCAATAAGCTATCTATCCGTCATTTAAGTTGCTAAAGATAACCAAATCTATCCTTTTGTCCTTATTAGCTTTTCAATAACCTATCCACGGATAGCATTTCCTATCGAAACCAGCTATCTACCGAGCGGAGGACGGATAGCTTACTAGAGATAGGAACGGTCATACATTTCACGCTTACTTGCGTTTCAATATAAGTTTCAAGTTACTCTCCGATAGACGAAGCTATCTCTAGTAACGTCATCTAATATATCTCTAACGTATCTCTAGTATCTGTCAAAATCGGTCAGTAGGTAACTTGACTTTTTGAAAATAAATAGTAATTTCTATTAATAATGGAAATTGGAATACTTTGGTAGCGACGATAGCCATATGGAATTATTTGAAATGATAATTGATTGTGATGAAGACAGTGACAGTGATACCGATAGCACAAGGTTACAGAAGAAGTATAAACCACGTGTGAATTATATTTAAATGATTACGAATTTGCATACAGAAGACTGAACAAAAGTGTTGTAAATGAATTAAAAAATTTAATACAACCCTGTTTGAGTGTAAAATCTAAAAGGTGAGAGTAATTTTAATGTTTTTATTAACTTAAGTACCTCTACATTTGTGATATCAGACTTCAAATAAGTTTTAACTTTTCCAGGAATCATGGTATATCTCCCCTTGATCAGTTGCTTCTGGCTCTACAATTCTATGCATTGGGTACCAGCTGCTACTTAAGAATCTAATACACAAATGTTAAGTTGTGGGTGGGCGTAGTGAATAGGGGGGAGGTATACTTACCCCTACGACAACCCCTAAGGTCCGGAGGTTTTAAATTTTTTTTAGTTTATAAACATAACCTCACTTATTTTTGTTGTAAAATTGTGCCACTTTTGATAATAACAAACCGTGATTTGAGTTTATGAATGTACTCACGAATTGTTTATGAATGTACTCATGAATTACATATAACCACTAGAACTTTTTGTAACACTAAAACTGTTTTTTAATGTAGAAATAAAGTTTCAAATTTAATTGACGCATAAATACAAATTCATGCTAGACATATATAATCGATTGATTAAAAAGTGACAGTTTTTAGTGTCACTTTTGTTTTTAATGGCTTGGCTAACAAGGTGTGATTATAAAAATAAATTAATCGATATGTCATTAATACTTATCGATTTGTAATTAAGAAATTCGAAATCTTGTAGCTCAAGATTTAGAATTAATTAATATATTGTTTTATATAATTTTCGGAAATCGATATATTTCTATGTAAAAAAAAAAATATTTTTGTTTGCCGCCTTTATTGCCCCTTTTATTGCCGCCATTTTATTCCTTTTCTCTAGTAGTTGAGTGAATGTGCTTTCTTCTGTTAATTTTTGATTTTACGACGACTTGTGCTGTGTTTTATAATAATTTCGATTTACTATTTATTTTATACACAAACTGTCGGTTATGTTAGGTGATATTCAGACCAAAGCGCACGAGCCGAGCGAGCGAAGCGAGCGTGCCGCGGCAGCGGCCGGCGAGTGCCAGAACCGACTGGTAACCATTTACTATTTATTTTATACACAAACAGTCGGTTATGTTAGGTGATATTCAGACCAAAGCGCACGAGCCGAGCGAGCGAAGCGAGCGTGCCGCGGCAGCGGCCGGCGAGTGCCAGAACCGACTGTAACCATTTACTATTTTTTTTGTACACACAGACAGTTAGGACGCCTTGAAAGTCTCATATGAAACATTTGTTTTATTTATCAATTTAGTGGACGACTAGCAAGTTGGCTTTTAATATGACAATGAATCAATATATTAATGATATCAATTTTATTATTAAATACACTGTTGAATTTTTTTTAAATATTGGTTAAATATAAATTAATGCGATTACGTAAAAAAAAATATCGTCTTTATTGGTCGCCATTTTGAATGGTTACTCTTGTAGTGTATATAAATGTGCTCTATTGTGTTTTTTCTTCATTTTTATCCAATTAAGTTGGTTTTTGGGTTATTTTGGCTCTTTTTATGTTGATTACTGGCTTTTTTTTGAACTTTGAAAGGATTTTTCAATTTCGGACCTATAATAGAAGTGCAACATTAGCGAAAAAATCAGTGAAAATAAGTGAGGTTATGTTTATTAAAAAAAAAAAAATTCAAGATCTCCGGACCTTAGGGGTTGTAGTAAAGGTAAGTATGCCTCCCCCCCTCCCCACTTCACCACCCCACTACTTATACTATTTCAATTTTAAACTAAAATTTGACATTTATTTAAACAAAACTTCTTAACAGGCAAAGCCTTTGTGAGAAAATCTGCCAATTGATTAACAGTACTAATATATTTAATATTTACAACTTTCTCTCGAATAAACTTAAATTTTACATCAATATGTTTAGTTCTTTGATGGTACATAGAATTATTTATATATTTTATGGCAGCTTGATTGTCCACAAATAAATCAAAATTATATTGAGTTTCACCCAACTCTGACAAAAACTGCTTTAACCACAATACTTCTTTTGTAGCATCACAAGCAGCCATAAATTCAGATTCCATTGTTGACAAAGCTATAGTATGTTGCTTATGGCTTGCCCATGTTATTGGCCCATGGTTCATCATAAAAATGTACCCTGTAGTTGATTTTCTTGAATCAACATCACCTGCATACTCTGCATCAGAAAAGCCAACTACCGCTGAATTCCCTTTATATTCTAAATATATATATCTTTAGTTCCAATAAGGTATCTAATAATGTGCTTTATAGCTTTTACATGTTCTGAACTAGGATTATTAACATAACGACTGACTAAATTTACAGCAAAACAAATATCTGGACGAGATACAGAAGCTAAGTACAGTAAAGAGCCAACGGCCTCTCTATAAGGAAATTTTATAATTTCATTTTTATCAGAACAAGATGTATAGTTAACATTACAGTCAATTGGAACTGAGCATGACTTTGCATCTGTCATATTATATTTCTTTATTATTTGTTCTACAATATAGTTACTTTGATTTATACATACAGACTCAGATGTTCTTGTAATTTGCATACCCACAAAATAATTTAAATCAGACACTTTTAAATTAAAATTACCTTTTAATATACTGATCACTGAATTTAAAGTACTCTTGTTTGAAGCAAAAATAAGTCCATCATCTACATACAACAATAAAAACACTTTTTCATTATTTAAATTACTACTAAAAACACAATGATCAGATTCCAACTGTACAAAACCAAATGACTTAAGAAAACTAGTAAACTTTGCATTCCAACAACGAGCTGCGTGTTTAAGGCCATAAAGTGTTTTATTCAGTTGACATACTTTTGTATTTTCAGCATAAATTCCTTTAGGAATTTCCATGAAAATTTCTTCATTAAGTTTTCCATAGAGAAAAGCAGTCTTTATATCAAATTGTAATATTTCATAAGAGTAACGAGCTGCCATACTTAAATGAATTCTAATTGAATCATACCTCGTTGTTGGAGCAAATGTTTCAAAATAATCAACACCTTTAATTTGAGTGAAGCCTCGGCACATAGTCGAGCCTTATACTTTTCTATTATTTTATTTTATTTATTTTCTGTTCTATGTACTATAGACCATGTATTATTTTCTTCATGAGCCTGTAACTCCTCCTTGATTGCCAGTTTCCATTGGGTGGCCTCCGGACAACTAATTGCTTCCTCATAAGAACTTGGCTCATAGTATTCAGTAACATTCACTTGGTAATTTAAAGTTCTTTTTGGTCTCAAATTTTTCTTTACCAACTGTGTATCAGGAGGAATTTCCATAGAAGGGTCATAAGAAATATCATCATCATCACTGCAAGTTTTCAAGCTATCATCACTAGCCAGTTCTATTGGAGTACTTGGAGTGGATGTACTTTGTATACCATTTCCAGGATTCGAACCTGACACCTCAATGTCAATGAACACAGGATTCTTTTCACAATTTTTAAAATCACAGGGGCTTTCATCAAAAATTACATCACTTGATATTTTAATTTTATTTGTGTGTATATCTAACATTCTATAATTATTATTTTCATAACCAACTAAGATAATTTTATTACTCTTTTTCTGTAATTTAGTTCTACATGAATCTGGTACATGAACATAACCAACTGAACCAAACACCTTGAGATGTGAAAGGTTTGGAATCTCACCAGACCATATCTGCAACGGTGATTTATTTGGAGTTTGGCTAGGTGTTGTTCTATTTAAAATATAAACTGCACAATTTACTGCCTCAGCCCAAAGGTTCAATGGCAAATTTCTACCATAAAGCATAGAACGAGCACTTTCGACTATTGTGCGCATCTCTCTTTCAGCTAGACCATTCTGTTGGGGTGTGTAAGGGGCAGTACATTCATGCAATATACCTTTTTGTTTCATAAACTGCTTAAACTCACTATTCACATACTCTGTGCCATTATCAGTATGTAGGATTCTTACATTATAATTGAACTTATTCTTCACGATAGCATTATAGCTCTTAAAATGATCTAATACTTCACTTTTATGCTTCAGAAAGCATACATATAATAAACTAGAAGCTGCATCTTTGAATACAACAAAGTATTTCATGCCTTGAATTGAAGTGTCGCTCATTGGACTACACACATCACTGTAGACCACATCACCAGGGCTCACCTCGGCACGGAGGGAACTATGGAAAGGCAGCCGACTTTGCTTGCCATACATACACGGTTCACAAACAAACTTTTCACTATCACTTACACTGCACTTTATAAGTCTATTTTTAGCCATCTTCTTGATTTCATTTACATTTAGATGTCCCAGCTTTTCATGCCACATTCGCAATGTACACTGAGGTATTTCTACTGCATTGCAGCTCTCTTTCACAATAGTCTTAAACTTCATGACATATAAATTGTTTAAGTTTTGTGTAGCACTTAAAACCACCTGATTTTCTTTATATATCAATGCATGATTCCTTTCTTTTACAATTCTATATTGTAAATGCATAATTGCACCTTCAGAAAACAAATTGCGGCGAAGTTCAGGAACATAAATAACATTATTAAGTATGTTTTTAATCCATTGCCCATTATGGCATTTTTCAATCAAAACACTTCCAATTCCATGGACTTTTAACTCTTGTTGGTTTCCCAGTTTTACTATTCTAGTATTACTTTCATTGAATAATTCAGGTGTATGAAAAAATTCTTTCCGGAATGTCATGTGGGCAGATGCTCCGCTGTCCAATATCCATGTCATTATATGATTCCATGATGGAATTCTGGCTCTCTGCATCAAATGCCTGCATATCAGATTGTTTGTTCTTCTTATATCGACAGTCTTTAGCAAAATGTCCACGTTTTCCACAGTTATAACACACAAATCTATGTTTTGTATTGTCATTCTTTTGTGTCTTCTTTCTATGCGTGGCTAACAAGGCTGTTTCAGCTGTTTCTTCATTGGTTAAGTTATCTTCCTCATCCAACAGTCGAGCAGTCAAATTTTGGATAGTCTGTAGTGCTGGATCAAGCGATAACCATGCCTGCCGAACAGATCTGTACTTTGTGGGCAGAGTACTTATAACTTTTATAATTATAGCTGTGTCACTGACCTTCTCTTCACTGTCTTTCAACTGTTGAGCTAAGCTTTCAACTTTACTAATATGTTCAGCAATGTTACACGATGGACTCCTAGTATATGAGTAGAATTTGTCATGAATTAACATTTTATTAAATTCTGATTTTTGTTCATAGATTAATTCTAACTTTTGCATGATCTGAAGTGCACTTTCACAGTTTTCAATGAGTGCAATATTCTTATAATCCATGGACGACGTAATAATGAACATGGCAATGCCGTCTTCTTTAAGCCAATTTTCGCAGTCAGATTGCGGTTTCTTTGCATTAATATCTATGCCTCTTGCCCGCAATGCACATTTTATTTGGAATTTCCACTGACGAAAATTATTCCCGTCGAATCTTTCTACTTTCATTGCGGCGTCCATTTTGTAATTTTTGTATGCTGGCCGGCGGCGTGTGCGCGTGACTCGAATAATTCACAAATTTATTGGTAAAACAAGACTGATCTAACCTGTTCTTTATGGATTTACTTTGCTGGGCCCATAACCTATTGCACTTAAATAGTATTATGGGAAGGCACCAGTAAAACCATAAGAATTCTATTAATACTTTATTTCGTATAAAGAGATCGTCCATAACACAACGACACACAGCAGAGAATGGAAAGGGGCGAACGCAGCGCCACGGGCAAAATGTGTTACATATATTTAACCAGGCTAGGGTGTGAAATTCATAATACCAACAATACATAATCCAACATAGAATATTACTGTTCAGAATCCACCATGCATATGACTATGACTTTTTAGGTTGTAATATGTTTATGAAAGTAATAATTAAAGACAATTAATTGATATTTATACTATAAGTTTAAGTAATTTTATCTAATGTAACATTATATTATTATTGCAGATGCAGTGGCGTCTGGAAAAGAAGATTGCCTGTAGTGGCATTGAAAAGCAGATTAAAACTAGAAATTGCAAGCCATTATTGTAGCCACTGCTATTTTGCATAATATGGCCAAAAGCATGAATTTGGAAGAAATAAAGCCAGAGATATCAATGCCTATTATAATATCACAGGAAAATAATATAGTTGTTAATAAATAACTTTCCTTCAGAACTTGCATCTGAAAGGCTATATAACTATATCTAATAAATAATTACTTTCAAAGATAATTATAAAAATATTGACTATTTCCAAAATAAAGATAACATTGTGTCACATTATTTCGTTTTATTTAGCTTTGCTATATTTATGTCTAATGATTTAATATTAAAATCAGTTTTAAATGAAACAATTTCATACAAAATTATGTTTTAATTTATATAAAAAAAACACCTCTATTAACAGGCAAATAATTAACATACAATTATTTGCCTGTTGAATTTAAATATATTTAGCTAATAAAATCTCCTTTCCCTATTTCAATTCAATTCAGTCAATTTTTTTTCTTTTTCGCGATAAGGTACTCTGCCAAAGCAGATCCTATTTATGCGAGTTTTACATTTCTCCTCCTCCATCTTGTGTTTCCGTTTGGCTGTAAAAAAAGGGTTAACAAGTTAATAAAATTGATATAAATACTCAGACTTAATGATACTTTGGATGTAATATATTAATAATCAGCTTTGTGAATATTTACAAAAAGAAAGTTTTAACTTAGCTACATAACTAATGCAAAAATTATAACATTTGGGGTTAATTCATTAACATTCATTGACTACCCGGCATACTAAAATAATGTATTTTCTATTGTCTCGAGTAGATGAGATGGACTATCAGCACTAATTAGTGTTTGTGCTGAATGCAAGGTCATTTCCTAAACAAATAATTCCTATATAAATAACTATACAATTAAAGTAAAAACCAGTACCGACTAAATGCTATTCATAATCAATGCCCTTATTCCTAAATACTGATAATAGTAGTAACATAACAACCACCTACCAAAACTACCACTACCACTAGCCCTGCTTAAAAACCAATTATTCTGTTTAGGGGGAAGTGTCTCAAGAATTTGTATTTATTTTGACAATTCCTCCTCATCACCACCAACACACACCATCACCACTTGTTACCCCCTTTTTTTTTCTTTTTTTTTTTTACATGGGGAAATGCGTTACCGCACCGTCAGCCGCGTGGGGATCGACGCGGCCAGTGTGTGGGGCTCCCCGACGTCGATTAATCAATACGACCGACGCCGGTATACCCACTAAAACCCCATGGGAGCCTTCTTCCGCGTTAGAGCCGGGGTCACGGTATGTAGCGTGAGCCTTGATCCGCGACCCCGGCGAGCGGTGGGCTGCCCCATAAACAGGGGCGGCCTCTCCTGTGTGGGCCGGGTGAAAGTTACCCGGCCCTGAGAGGGTCGCGCGGCTGCCTCTCGCGCCCTCTCGCGGCATTGGTGCGGGCGGAGGCCTATTGCGATCCCCGTGGCCTCGACGCCCGCTGCCGCTCGCCCGTGGCATTACCGCCACGGGCGTCACTCCTTGCACCACTTGTTACCCCACCAATAGTTGTAACATCACCCACCACTATATTCACCAAACTCCATAGAAAAACCTTGTCATGTACTGCCCAAGAGTGAGGTTACTTTATCTAGCACTTCATCCGGTGGAAAGTAGTCTTTACCACCTCCAGTCTGTAACAGAGAGCATAATTATTTCAAATAAGTACCTGTCTCGAAACAACTAAATTCAACTTGATTGAACAATAAATTAAAATCACAAACCTTATGAAGGCTGCACCTCATGTTTGTACAGCGTTTGCGAGCTGATTTCTTTAAGTTTTCCCATTTCAAATGAAGTTGCACTGGAATTCGCGGGGTAACTTGTGACGGAAGAGTTAAACTCATTGGTCAAGGTTTGCCAAGCCTGTTTTTTTAACTTATTGTTAGTGGCATTTGTTGCCTTATTATTTATTATTTTTTTGCCCGCCATAAGTTGTATCAGCAACATTGTCATGTCATCTCTTGACATCGGCGCTGATTTTGTTGACTGAAAACACATTTCTATCAAAACTTGAACGCAATGTAATAGTTACATTATGGTACTAGTGTGTAACATTGGTGATTACCGCCGAGGCGCCATTGAGACTCGAGCCGTAGGCGAGGGTCTTAAGAGAGCCGAGGACGGTAATCATCAATACACACGTGTATCATACGACGTTTTTCAACACACTTGTAAATAAAATAACAACAAAAACTCATTTTATTTAGTAGATAAAAAGTTTATTTAGAGAAACAATTAGTAAATGTGCAGTTAGTAAAATTATAATTAATTGTTTTTGATGGCATAGCGGTCTCATCAGATAGATTATTTATTGAAATACTTTCATGTTCTATTGTAATTTGAGATGGCTCATTATTCGTGTAGGTAGGTGAAATCCAATCATTGGATGTACTTGGTGTTTCGTCAGTAGGAAGCGCCTTAGAATCAAGTTTAATTCTCTTTGTGATTTTTGCACAAATTTCCTTCTTGTTTTGTATGGAATCTTCTACGTATGATTCTGCTACATCCACCATGACGCTTCAAAGTCATTATATCAGCTCCTGAATTAACCAGCAATGTAGCTGAAGTTCTTCTGAAATTATGTCCAGTGTAGCTCTCAGCATCTGCTAAACCTAAAAACTTAGCGATATCTTTAGGCATAGAACCAAATTTGTTTATACCTATAGGCTGACAGGTACATTTACCATTCTGGTAATTTAGAAAGAAACGGTCAGTTTTTGCTTTTGGTGACCGCAAACTTTCATACTTCTTAACAATTTCATAGAATGGACCGTGTATGGTGAATGACCTCGGTATTTTATTTTTCGTGATAGGTATCTTCACTAAAAGCATCTGGCCATGGTTCTCTATGTTTTTTACGGTTACATTTGTTAATTCTTGTATCCTACAGGCACCAGTTACACCAAATATTAAAGCAACCTGAAAAAAAGAAACAATAATTAAGTTCAACACACAACACAAGCTGAAGTCGCGTAGATATTTAAAATTAGTTTAACTAACCTTAGTCGCCAGATATTGGTTATTTGGAGCATCTTTTATAAATTTTTCAATATCGTCAGACGATAAAACCTTTGATTTCTTGCTTCTAAATCCATCGGATAGTCTCTTTAGATAAGCTGACAAATTAGTGTGTTTTTAAGTCCACTCCATTCTTTGTTCGGACTGTACTTTTTAACATTGAGTATAAACACCACAAAGAGCTAGGTTTGTACTTAGAAGATAATTCTTTAAAGTACGCCATGAACACATTTTCTGAAAAAGACTGCGTATTCTTGCTGTTTTGCCATTTTATGAAATTTTGGTACGCTAATAGATATTTTTCCTTGGAGTTTTCAGGTAGTAAACTTTCCATAACGTTAAGGGCTTCACATCTTATATCGGGCGGTGTACAACATAAATCATTTTCTTCGTAACTAGTACTTGTAGACATTTTAATTAATAAATAACTATAATTTCAACAGTGAAAACGAGTTGTGAAAAATGTTTCGCTATGGCGGGAAAAAATAATCAGTTTTCCTATGCGCGCGCATTGCGATCGGCCACAGACTAAAGGGATGAGGTTTTTTTTCCGCGCATAGGGTTTGCGCCTATTCTGCCACGTACAAAATGGGGAATTTAAAGTTCTCTTTTATTACAGAGAAAAAAAAAGTTATATATGAGTGAAATTTTTATTTATTAAACACGTACGAGTTAAAATTATCTATTTAAATAAAAAGTTGCAAGAAATGAGCAAGCAATAGGAACATTAATTTATTTCTTCTATAGAACACGATCCTTTTTTTTGAATAAAAACTTTTTTAAGAACAAAGCAACTCAACCAATAAAATTTAAAAAAAAATCTACAACTCACTAGTGAGTTATAATTTGTTTTAGTCACGGTTTGATTATGGGTGTCATTCTGTGCCTAATTGCGGTGACCATAGAGCCACTTTATGAGCAAGTGTGTTGAAAAATAAATTATAACCAAAGTAGTTTACAGATACTTACAGGTTTCATTTTATTCTACTATATGCAGTATTTAATAAATACAAAATTAAAGATAAGAAATAGGATACAAGAAAGTCGAGAAACGCATTTTGGAGCTTTTCGAGGGGAAACGAGACTAAACTAAACAAAACAAAAACAAAATGACAACTGCCGGTTGTTAAACCATACACGTGTCGTTTTATTATTGATTTTATTAAAAAGCACGGTAAATCAAATGAAAAAAAATGTCCTATTTATGTTTTGATTTGTCGTTGTAAAAAAGTAATTTATTCTTGTAAATTGTTACGTTCGAGAGCGGGATGCGTGCGAAGTAAAAGCCAGTTATTAGCACACTGAAGTGAGACGTTTATTACTCAACAATTCCTCCCCTCAGTTTTTTACATAAAATATTACTACTAATAATAATAATAATACTCTGATAACAAACAACAAACTTACAACTAACAAAGAAAAAATTTACAAATTTAAAGAAAAGAAAGGCTTATAATTCACCCTTGGCAATGCCCGTAAAGATTTGGCCTGACTTCTTATAGGGGCCTGATTTCCACTAGGAAGAACCGATGCAGTTTCTTCGTGAGAACTCTCGCTACCTGGTAGAATGTTGATAGGGAGGTCAACATGAGGGGTTTGGCTCAGTGGCTGAGTTCTATCTCTCAGCGGAGACTGGTTGACCTGGCTCGAAGTAAGGGTGCCTGGTGAAAGTGTTGCATTTCCCTCAAATTCCTCCAAATCAGTAGCGCTTTTGGGACCTTTATCGTCTTGTATGTCTTCATGCCGCCACAACTGGTTTTTATGTTTTTTAAATAATTGGGAAGTCAAACTGTCCTTTATTATGTAAGTCACTTTCCCCAGTCTTTTCATAATTGTTCCCGTGCCCCAGGTGTTTATATTATTTGTCTGTGGCCTCTTAAACATTACTTTGTCACCTGGTGTGAAAGACTGTTTATTTGTGCCCGTGTATTTGTTACTCTGTAAACACTGTTTGTGGCGAACCCGGTCAGCGAGCGAGCCAGACGAGGACGGTGACGCTCCTGACAATGAATCTAAACGCGAGCGGAGTTTACGGCCGAACACCAGCTGAGCAGGCGAAGAGCCCGTTGTCGAATGAACAGAGTTTCTATAATCAAATAAATATTTTAGTAGAGCCGCCTGTTGATTGCAGGACTGTTTATTTGCCAAAATACTCGATTTTATTCCGTTTTTTACCAATCTTAACGTAGCTCTAGCTCTCCCGTTGCTAGCCAGGTGGTAAGCAGGTGAGGACACGTGTGATATACCATTACTGTCACAAAACGATTTGAATTCTTGAGAAATAAACGCTGTGCCATTATCACTAACTAACGTGTGAGGTAGCCCAAATCTAGATATGAAATCTTCTAACCTTAACTGCTGAAGTGGACATAGAATTCATTTTATACACTTCAACTCATTTAGTATGTGCATCTACTATTACAAAATAAGTAATGTTGAAGATCGGACCTAGAAAATCTATGTGAATTCTAAAAAATGGGTGGGGGGGGGAAAACGCCATACTGCGAGGCCTGTTCTCGGAGGCAGTGGCCTTAATTGAATACATATTTTACAACTATTAATCATTTGTTCTATTACTTTATCCATATCTGGAAACCAAAATCGATTACGCGCTTCCGCTTTGGTCTTACAGATCCCTAAATGAGACTTGTGCAGTTCGGATAATATTTGTTTTCTCAATGAAGTCGGTATTACTATTCTATAACCGCGCATTATGCATTCATTTTCATATGCTAGTTCGTATCTACAGACTACAAAGAAAAAAAAGGTTTTAATTTCGTGTCACGAATTTTTGGAGACCATCCGTTTAAAATGTACGATTTAACTTTCTTCAATAGCATATCTTTTTGAGTTTCTTTATACAGAATTAAATGCGTTATCGGTAAGCTACGATCAATGACAAAATTAACATAAGACGCGCGATCTTCTACGATACATCCGTCCTTGTCACCTGCCTGCACGCACTGCGGTATAGCAATGCTGGCTCGCGACAGATAATCGGCACTGTATTCTGAACTACGTATGTATTCTATAGTGTAGTTATATGCGCTTAAAAACAACGCATACCGTTGCAGGCGATTTGCGGACACCTCTGGGATACCACGATGTGGGCCGAAAATTGAAAGGAGAGGTTTGTGATCCGTACGCAAAATAAAAGGTTCCGATCTGCCGTATAAGTATTAGTGAAACCGTCGTACTCCAAAAATAATAATAATAATAATCGGCAGACAAACACACACATTGTATATCCCCAAATTAAGCAAGTTACGCTTGTGTTATGGGTAACATACAACGGACTACTCTGGGGCCGATCCCAGACACCCAGACCATAGTAAATAACGGAGAAAATACGTTTCCGAAATTTACTATACCAGGAATCGAACCCGGAACCTCTGCGTTGCAGTGAGGTACGCCGGCAAAGGCTTAGCCCGCTCAACCACAGAGGCCGTCAATGAAATCATCAAATGATGGCGATCGCTTCTTTTTGAATTTGAGCGTAGTTTTTCTCCGCTTTATTTAATGTGCGCGATGCGAACGAAACCGGCCGCTCCACGCCATCGGCGTCGACTTGCCACGGCGCCCAGGCCCGTCGGCGACGCGTCCACGGTCAAGATGACGCGCGCGCGGGGGTTAAAATGCGCGAGCACTTGTTCCGATGACAAACATTTTTTTACCGCGACAAATGCCTCGTGTTGCTCTTTACCCCAAACCCATTTAGTACCCTTTTGCAATAAGTCATACAAAGGACTGGGCATAGAAGACGCGTTAGGGATAAAGTTGCGATAATAATTTACAAGGCCTAAAAACGATTGTAATTTATTACCGTTGTTCGATACGGGGGCGTTCATAACTGCTTCTACCTTTTTCAATGATTTTTTAAGTCCATGTTTATTAAATGTGTAACCAAGATATTCGACTTGGTCTTTGAAAAACTCGCACTTGTCCTTTTGTACGGTCAACCCCACATCTTGTAATTTTTTTAATACTAGATGTAATCTTTGTACATGTTCCGCGTAATCAACGGAACTTATTAATATATCATCCAGCATACACAGGACTCCATCGATACCTGACAATACGCATTCCATAGTACGTTGAAAAATGGCAGGCGCACAGGCCAAGCCGAACACTAGACGAGTGAACTTGAATAACCCGCGATGGGTATTAATGCAAGTATAGCGCTGTGACTCATCGTCCAGTTCAAGCTGAGAATAAGCTTGTGAGAGGTCTAATTTGCTGTACAGCCGACCCCCATGTAGCTTCGCAAACAACTCTTGTGCAGTGGGCAAGGGATACTGGTCTACCTTAAGTTGTTTGTTTATTGTACCCGAATAATCTGCGCACAACCTTATCGACCCGTTTCGCTTTAACACCGGCACGATCGGTGACGCGTACTCGGCATAAGAAACCGGTTTCAAAATGCCGGTTTCGATGTGTCGATGCCGATCGATTTCTATGTCTACTTTGTCTTTTAAAGCGTAAGGTACGGGCCGCGCTTTAATAAAAATGGGTTTTGCATTTTCCTTTAAATGTAATTTGACTTTATGCAATTTAAATTTGCCTAATTCATCGGAAAACACTTTTGGGTAACAAGACTGTAACTGCTCCAATAACTTATAACTTTTATCGCAATAATTCATTGATAACATTTATAGGTTAAATTTAACAATAAAATCACGACCTAAAAGCGGTGGTCCTCCATTATGAATTACAAACACATTTAAAGTATGAGTTATTTCTCCATACGTAAAATTTAAACGCACTACCCCTAAGGACTTGATGCTAGTTCCTGTGTAGGAGTATAGACGTTTCTTACTGTTTATTAATGGCACATTCTCAAAGAATTTCCTATAATCTGCGTCAGAAATGGCAGTGACCGCAGATCCGCTATCGATTTGAAATTTTAACTCAAATCCCTATACTAAAACTACAGCGGTCATGGGTTCTCCTGCATGCGAACAAATTTGGAACAACTCACCGTCATCGTCGGGCCCGACGAGCGTACCTTCGTTTTCGACGAAATTTATTTGGGTGCACATTCTGCGTAAATGGCCTTTTTGTGACACTTTTTACATTTATAATTTGAATAACGACACTCCGACCATAAGTGATTTCGTAGACCACACACTTTACACTGCACTGTATTTTTCGGCTTTTTAGCTATCTTGAACAGCTGAGCAGCGGGCGCGGCCTCGCCGGCCTGCGCCGCCGCCACCGCGGACCCCGTGGCCGCGCGTGCGTTCCTCACGCTGTCCGCTATCTCCACCGCCCTTGCCAGTGTGACCTCTACGATGTCTTGAGCGAATAGTTTTTCTTGTTCAGGTCCTGGCCGCATGCCCATCAGGAACCTGTCACGGAGGGCTTCTTCGACGTTCTGGAAATTACAATTTGCTGTCAGGCCGCGTAAGCGGGCTGCCCATTGTGCAAACGATTCATCGTCGTCTTGCACGGCCGTATAAAAATTGTAACAATCGCCGAATCCTTTCCTCTTCGGTATGAAATGGTTGTTCAACAAATTGACTATTTGTTCATACGACACTTGCTGCAAATCTTTCCGTAAAGCCAAATCTGATGCCAGCTTATATGTGCCGTCGCTGAGTGCGCTAAGAAGCACGGCCCTCTTTTTCACATCTTTTTCCACATCATTCGCGATAAAGCACTGATTTAATCGGCCTTTATATGTAGGCCAAGATTGCGAAATATGGTCAAAACTCGTGAGAATCCGAATTGAGCCATAACTATTTTTCGTGATGCGGGTAAGCCAACTCGTCGCCACTGTTACGTTCGAGAGCGGGATGCGTGCGAAGTAAAAGCCAGTTATTAGCACACTGAAGTGAGACATTTATTACACAACATAAATAATACAATAAATAAATTTAAAAAAAAACAAAAAATAAGTCTACTTTTAGGCGTAACGTCGTTAAATGCTTGTCGTAGAACGGAACGTTTCCAAGAGGCTTGGATAAGTGAGAGGGAAGAAGCTATCTATCGTTAGCTGTGGATAGATAGCATTTATCCTTGATTGTGAAACGCAGACAAGGGATAGATTTACTGTTACTAATGGTCGGGGATAGCGATTTATCTATAATCTTAGATAAGTTATTGAAAACAGCCGTAAATGGTTATCGTAGAACCGAACATTTCAAGAGGCTTGGATAAGTGAGAGGGAAGAAGCTATCTATCGTTAGCTATGGATAGATAGCACTTATCCTTGATTGTGAAACGCAGACAAGGGATAGATTTACTGTTACTGATGGTCGGGGATAGCGATCTATCTGTAATCTTAGATAAGTTATTGAAAACGGCCGTAAGCCAATTAGCCAACAGTTTGTTTTTTTAACTGACTTTTGAGCCGCCATTAGCTGGAAGGGCCAAGTTCTTAAAATGGTATAGACCCCCTCCCCCACAAATTCGGGTAGGCCCGAGCCCAGTAGTGGGACTTTCATGGGCTGTTATCTATAATATTATAAAATTTTAAACATGGCGTGTCTACATTGAAGTTATTAAAAAAACAACTAGAATAGAAGTTTTTAGATTTCTTGTCTGTTTGTTCGGGATTCCCGTAAAAACGTCTGGGCCAATTTCTATACGGTTTTCGCTGATCGACAGCTAATGCTTAGATTTAAACTCTGTGCTACTTTTTATCCCGGAAATTTCTCTGGGAATTATTTAAAATGGCCACATTAAAAAAAAATCGAATCCTAATATGATTTTTTTTACTGATTGATAGTAAATTTAATATAATATTTTCTTAAGTTTTCGCGACTTGTATACATAATAAAACTACGTTTTAACGGTTTTAAGCGCGGTAATTTTATTTGATTTTGGTTTTTCCGACGTTTCGTTTCAAATAAAATTACCGCGCTTAAAACCGTTAAAACGTAGTTTTATTAAGTAAATTTAATGTAATAAAATGTGTGATATTTTTTATCCCGCGGGAATTTTCCCAGGAGTGGTTTGTAGTTGTTCGGGTACGTAAAAAATAGTTTATTCCGACACAGTTTCCACTAAACGATAGCTTACCTTCTTTTTCAATTGCTGCAGTATTTGGCGTCCCGGAAATCTTGCGGGAATTTTAAGTCGAGCGTACACGAAATCGCGGTCATATTCTAGTTATTTATATAATTAAAATAACTGTTTCTTAGCTTTTATTTTAGCAAGGTTTCTAATAGCTTTACATATTTTTGAGCTTCGTATCGAAATAGCTTCGATAAGCTCTGGTTGGTTCCGAACATCGTCATGAAAGTCTGCATTATCTATTTACGCCGACTGTGATAAAAAATCTCTGAGGTTTGCCCGCTTTGTCCCTGAATACACTCGTACATTGTGTTTTTGCAGGTGACATGTTACACGTAAAACCCAGCAATAGTAACAAAGTGATGTTCCAGGCTTTTATTCGCGATATTGAAGAAAACAAGATCCTTATTTATGGCCTTCATTTTGGGTAAGATTTACACTATCACAGGTTCGCCTCTCATGGCGTTTCAAGCATTGCCCATATGCTGCATCTTTTTCAGTTGTACATTAAGGGCGCGTTCCTTTAGACGCTGAAAATGCTCCTTCAACCATTCCACATGACGACCATGGTTGTTATGGTCGCGACGAAAACATCACTAATGACGTCATAATTTTCGGTCACGCCAAGCTCACGACGACCCATCTCAGGGTCGAAGTAGGTATCGAGAAATTGGCACAATTTTTAAAATTTAAGATGGCCACAGAAAAATTACATAATTCGAACAGATCATACAAAGTAATCAAAGTAGATTAAACGGCGTTGTGAGGTTCTAGTAAGCTATTCTGATTACCGCTAATAGGATTTCTTTTATAATGAAAATTAAAATTATATTTTTTTAATATAAAAAGTTAACCAATTAAAGTCTGTTATTAAGTTTTACAAATTATGACGTATTATTTATGCTTCTGACTCATTTTCAAATTCGCCACTTGAAATGTTTGCCTAAAACGCCGCATCCATTCCTACTACTTGCATTTATGAAACGCTCGCCAGCAACTGGAACGGGAAAATTCACGGTCGTGAGCGTTGTAGTTGTGAGCGTTGAGTGGAACGTACTGTATAAAATATTTCTTTGTCCCAAATATGTCATTTTGTATGAAATTAGCTTTAAAGGCCTTGAATAAATTTTTGTTTCAGATTCAATACATATTATAATGAAACAGCAAAATTCGATATACGCTACTTTCAGTCGAGAATACCGCCCGAAAGAATGCATAGAGCTGTAAACGCCATTAAAGACCGAGGTCAAGAGAGTAAGATTTTCCCGGTGGGAAGAAAAACAACGGTGAAAGTCAAAAAGATAACTAGGTAAATTTAGAGCTTGTAATGTATCAAGTCCGCTCAGTCCCAATTGTAGTGTCCAGCGAAAAAATTTCAACTTTAATTGTCGTTGCTTGTTCATTAGCGGGATTAGGGCTGTGGGAGGGGTAGCATTTCTTTGAGTAAACTTTGCTGATATTTTAGTAACGATGACTCATTAGTCGGGAGGTCATTGCGCGTTTGCAATTTGATATATGATATTCCATGCAAGAACGGAGAAAGAACACAATTTCCTGTGGCCGGGCGGCCTGTTGTAAGAAGCGACAAAACAACTCACAGCCAGGTGGTAGGGTATTTGCCCGATTGCATAGCTACCAACACTGGTCTAATGTATGCCGCCATAACAATTTTGATTTGTGTTCCGGCATCAGTGGCCAGGTTCCAGTTTCTCCTTCAAGGTCGGCAGCATATTGGCAGCATCTCCGGTATTGCTAATGTCCATAGACGACGGTAACCACTTTACATCACGGTTGAGCCATCAGCCTGTCTGCTGTGCTTCAGCAATAAAAAAAAATATAGTCAATTTTATATTCGGCAATGAAATGATGGACGGAGCACGCAGCTTATTTGGTCATGGGTAAAAAGGTTCCTACTAGAAGGCACAATAGTGAAATGAACGCCATTATTCCTATCCACGTCTGTAGCGACGTCAGAACGTAATGTCTACTAATAGAATATATGGTCCATACTTTTCAATCAAAGTGAAACCGTCACTTCCTCGGTATACTCCCGTTTTATTGATGCATTTTTGATATCGCAATTACAAATGTTTCATGCTTGCAACAATAGAACTCATTTTCAGCAAGATGGGGCTTACACTTACTTGCCAATACATGGCGCTGTACAGTAATAGAGGTTGCAAACGATTCCCGAAATGTACAAAGAATATATAAAAATTTCCAACAATAATAGATGGGCCTAGGCCTGCGAGGAACAACAATAGCGTCGCTAGAAGATCTTCCTTTGAAATAGAGGAGCATACCATCTCCCTAAATAATCTTACTTACTTATAGCCTGTTCCTAAATCCTGACGGCTTCTGTGGTGAAGTGGGTTAAGCCGTTGCCGGTACATCTCATTGCAACGCAGCGGTTCCTGTATTCAATTCCTGGCATGATAAATTTCATAACCGAATTCTCTCCGTTATAATATGGTCCGGGTGTCTGGGATCGGTCTTAAAGTAGTCCGTTGTGTAGTACCCATAAAACAAGTGAAACTTGCTTAATTTGGGAATTTACAATGTGTGTGTTTATCTGCCGATTATTATTATTATATCTTACCAATTTTTCATGTACCTTTCTATCTGTTAAAATTTGACATAAGCACCATACAAATAATGTTAAAATTCAACCGATCGCAAGGCAAGTGAATGAATAGTAAGACATAGGAACCGGCCATTACCCCACATACTGACCGATTTTCCATGTTAAACTTGAAAAAAGTTCTGGAAAATTATTAAACAAATACGGCGATATATACTAGGCATATTGATCACCATATTTGACATGTGATTTGTGTTTTTGTGGGGTTACCTTTACCTCAAATCAAAACTGTATGTAATAATCCTCGCACCAGGTCTGTTACAATAAAATAAATATATAAATATCTCAATGTATATAATATAACGTTATATCATTGCAATTCCTCCTGAGTTATGTGTATGTTTCCGTGTTACGGCAAAACTATGAATTCGCTTACAATAGTGTCTTGTAAGGAATGACATTATTTGGGCATTACCTTTTTCCATATTAAAATTACATTAATTGTTTTTTATTTAATTTTAAAATTGGAAAATTTCCCGCGAAACAACCAATAGCAGTGACGTGGTCCAATAAGTGTACTCTTTGAAGGGTTAATCGGTAAATGCGTGGGTGTAAGCCAAGTGTGGATTCATCCAGGGCCGTCTTTACCCAGGATGCAAGACTTCAATAAAAGAGTCATTAAAGAACATTATCATGTTTTTTCAATATCTCTAACGATACGTCACACGACTATGTATATAATAGGTTGGGGAAAAAGTCTTTTCGCATATAGTATGTATGAACTTGTAATAAGATTTCTTTGGCTATACCATTTGTATCTGGCTGGTTTTGGTATCATTAAAAAGTTTCAATTTTAAAGAAGACAATTGCAAATTTAAATTAGGAAAATGTGGTTTTCATTTGTTTTTCTTATTGTTAAAATAAGTGAAATCTAATGAAGAAATTCGATACATTTTAAAATTTTACTACAAAAAAGGTAAAAATGCAACACAAGCCGCGAAAAAAATTTGTTATGTGTACGGACCTAATGCAGTGTGTGAGAGTAACGGAAATTTGGTTTAAGCGTTTTCAATCCGGAAATTTTGATATCAAAGATGCACGGCGCTCTGGTCGCCCTGTTACGGACAAAATTGATGCCATTTTTGAAAAAGTGGAGCAAGATCGGCATATTAGTAGTTACGATGTAGCTGGAGAACTGGGAATTGACCACAAAACGGTTTTGGCGCATTTGAAAAAAGCTGGGTACACAAAAAAAGCTCGATATTTGGTTGCCTCATCAGCTCACTGAAAGAAACCTAATGAACCGTGTACTCATTTGTGATTCTTTATTACGACGTAATGAAACCGAACTATTTTTGAAGAAGCTGATAACTGGTGATGAAAAGTGGATCACGTACGACAAGAACGTGGGAAAAAGATCGTGGTCAAAGGCCAGTTAGACTTCACAGAATGTGGCGAAACCCGGGTTAACTCGCAACAAGGTGATGCTGTGTGTATGGTGGGATTGGAAGGGCATTATTCATTATGAGCTGTAATCGCCAGGCAGGACCATCGATTTTGAACTGTACTGCGAACAACTGACGAGATTTTAATCTAAGATTTTCTGCTTTAGCAAAAAGTTGAGAGAAAGCGGCCGGAATTAATCAACAGAAGGGGTGTGGTTTTTCACCATGATAACGCTAGACTTCACACATCTTTAGCCACTCAGCAAAAATTACGAGAGTTTGGCTGGGAGGTGTTAATGCATCCGCCGTATAGTCCTGACCTTGCACCTTCAGATTTTCACCTGTTTCGGTCTCTGCAGAATTCCTTAGACAGTGTCAGGTTATCATCACGAGAGAACTGCCAAAACCACTTGTCGCAGTTTTTTGATCAGAAGCCCCAAAATTTTTATAGCAATGGGATCACGTCCCTACCTACAAGATGGCAAAAATTATCTAACAAAATGGCACCTACATACTTTAGTCAAATGTAAATAAACTTTATAAAAAAAACCTTTTGAATTTTTATATAAACAGCGAAGAAACTTTTTCCCCAACCTAATATTTCAAAAAATATCGACCAATATCTCTTGCTATAATTACTTCTTCCTGTCAAATGACATTCATATAGTAAACCCAGTAGTTCTGAAAAAAACGATTATGATATACAAAAATAGACGGACTAATTTTTTTTTGCTAAAATGTTTAGGGAACCTTAAAAATGAAACAAAATTTAAATTTATTTCTTATTGTTCATAATAATAACAATATTGCACGTCGTTTAGAACCTTCCGTATCATATTATTCGCATCGTTTAACCATTAATATAATTTGCTATAAACCATTGAGTTAGCCGACATTTAAATGTATTCCAAGTCTGGACCGTGTGATCAAATATTGCAATAATGCCAAATGAAGCCATTGTCATTAAATCAAACTATTTCGTCGCCAATATTAAATATGCGGAATAAATAAAATTATGTTAGTTGCATTCGTACTGATTTACTTCTTTAAAAAAGCGCGGGACCTATATAGTCTGCACAGATACACAACACTAATATATTATATAATCGACAGACAAATACGCACATTGTGTATATTTAAATTAAGCAAGTTACGCTTGTGTTATGGGTAATATACAATGGATTATTCTGGGGCCGACCCTAGATACTCAGACCATAGTAAATTACAGAGAAAATTCGTTTTCGAAATTTACCATACCAGGGATCGAACCCGGAGCCTCTGCGTTGCAGTGAGGTAAGCCGCCAAAGGTTTAGCCCGCTCAACCAGAGGCCGTCAGATAACGGGGGCGTAAGATGATTTTCGCACCATAGCACCTAATTTGCAAAAGACTGCTCTGGGTCCATCGCCTATCTCTATAGGAAACAGACGTCATAGTATGTGTGGCTATTTGGTTTATCATTGCAGTTTTTTTAACAATAAAGTGGAGACTAATCCGGAACAGAGAAGTGCTGTTGAGAATATTTTGTCTGAGACTAGCGGCAGTGCCCCGTTCATGGTGCACGGACCTCCGGGTACGGGAAAGACTGTCACCATTGTTGAAGCTATATTGCAGGTACATAAAAGCCATTCTTGACTTTGGAATGTACTTGTTCACATAAAATGTAGGTATACTGTGATAACGGGTTTTTGCCAGGTGGTAGGGTATTTGCTCGACTGGATGGCGACCACCCCTGGTCTAGAGTATGCCGCCATAACAACCTTGTGTTGTGTTCCGGCATTAGTGACCAGGTTCCAGTTTCCTTTAAGAGAGCAGCAGCGCATTTGTAGCACCTTTGGTGTTGCAAATGGCCATAGGCGATGGTAACCGCTTTCCATCAAGTGGGCCGTCTGTCTGGCTGCTGAACTCCTGCAATAAAAAAAAAACAAAAAAAAAACCGGGTGTTCGATTGAAAGTTTGATATTTTGACAAATGCGCTTGTAAATAGTTAGATTCGACTCACCGATAGCTCGTTGTAGATTTTGATTTTGAAGAGATTGAAATGCAGTATCGTATGGACGGTGGCGCCACTCGTAGACGTGTTGAATTGTCGATTTGATTGACACTCACAAATTTGCGTTTAGACAAGCATTTTCGAATCGCGGGAATTTAAATACAAGCATTTAATAGCAAACCCTACAACGGGAGTAAAATGAGATACTGGGTATAAATATGGAAACTAATAAGGCCGCGAGGTATTAGTCTTTAAATAATAGTGCGGGTGAATTGCCCAAATATTAGAAAGGCTATGGAATTAACTTGATTTCTCAAATAAAGGATTTATTATTATTTACTCTGAAACTTCAGTGATTTTTCAGCATTAAAGAATAATTCAGATGTCAAGTGTTAATGAGAAGTGTTATTTTTATCTGCCTTCGTTTTATTTTATCGTATTATTTAAACACCAAAATAGAATCGTACTCAGTAATCGTTTAAATGTAGTTTTATAATATATGTACAGATTTAAGTATTGTTTTAGCTCGTGAAGAGTAACTCGAACAATCGTATTTTGGTTTGCACTGATTCCAATATGGCGGCTGATCATGTGGCTTCCGTCCTTATTCAATACAAGTCAGAATTACCGATGGAGAAGTTTATACTTCGTGCCAGTTCACAGTTCAGAGTATGGTAAGTGTTTATGGGGGCTACATGCATGTAACAATCGCAGTGATTGACGAACAGCTGGCTAACGCAACACGGGAGCACACCATTTCAATGGTTGCTCTCCCTCGCTCACATATCATCCGTCCTACTTACACATATGACTAAATATCGCACTAGCTATTGTATATACCCGTTAATTTCAAAATAAAGCAGTTAACGAAGTCACAAAAGAAAGCATTACTCTCTGCCATTTGAAATATTATTTAACTACTTCTCACTCGCTCATATATTACACGTTTAACTGCATGCTTGACGGATTAGTTTGTATACTTCGGCTTTTAAAGAGCTTTCACTCTTTCTCGCCGTCAAAACGATGTAAACATCAGAACAATATCCCAACGAGTTAGCTAAAACATTTGCTGTTTTTATGTTGCATATGTCCACATTTGATAGGTAACCACTTATCACCAGAGATGACCTGTCAGCCAGTAGCTAACCTGTAAACATAAAAAGTATTCGACATAGAAAGAAAAAAAAGAAAGAAAGAAAAAACGTTTATTTGGTCATCACACAACGAGACATATAGCAATGAATGAATTGTACGGTGATATATATCAAAGTCTCGCAATGGTACCAAATAGGTGCAGTTCAGCATTTGCCAGGCAACAGGTGCCAGCGTCAGGCGCTGCTTTTCAACTGCACCCTGGGACGGACGGATGTTGCACTGTTATTTATATATGTATATATATAGCGTGAATAATATAAATTATATACATAGATATACATACAATTAATATAAACATAATAACAATTAGTACACAGAAAATTAGAAACGAATATTGTGGGGATACCGACAAAATAAATATTCATTATACATGATAAACACGGTATATATGAAATGTAAAATACATATTTATAAATAGAATAGTATAGTAGAGGCAGAAGACAAAAATGATTATATATAAGAAAGATTGACATTGACGTTCTCTAGTTTCCGTTGCTCATCTAAGAGGTAGTTCTTTAAGTTCTTGCGAAAAGTGATAGTTGTGTGATGTAATTGTCTTAAAGGTGGTGGTATATTGTTCCATATCTTAGATGCAGCATAATAATACATAATTATAATTATTTAATTATCTAAAGTGGCACACACCCAATTTATCTAAAGTGTGAAGGATGACACGAAATATTATTGCACGGCCAACAATATACTGTGTCAATGACAAGTAATTAAAAAATATGAAATGAAGAAATACAGATATTAAATATTTTTCTACATTTTTAAACTTTCTTACAGGGAAACATTACCAGAATGTCTTAAACCGTACTCAAATGGGACAAATCGCAAGAATTATGAATCGGTGTCTTTAAAGGACTTCAAAACTTATAACATTGTTGTGACAACTCTGTTGCACGCTGCGAAATATGGCAAGTGAGTTCGGTTTGATATTTAATTTTAAAATGTTTTGGCGAATTGGTTCAAAATCGACTTATTTTTTATAGATACAGTCCACTACAATGGTATAACAAGTGTATGAAATATGTATGAACCAATTCCAGCACCACCTACCGGGTCTCATTCTAAACCTAAACCACCCCGGGACACACATAAAATTTCATCAAAATCGTAAAACTCGATTCTAGCACCAAAGATTTTTTTTTAGATTGATTAGCTACATTATTAAAGTTTTAGTAGAGATCCCAAATTTTACATAGCATATATTTAATCAGGGGTTCAGCATTCAAAAAGAAATTTTGAAATTAGTCCAGTAGTTTTTTAAATTAATTTGTTACATACATATAAAAATATAAATCTTTCCTCTTTATAATATTAGCATATGAAAATTCTTCGTCTATAAAGAATGCGATAGTAACTCAACCTGACAATCTATTAAGTTTTCACGGCAAAACTACTAGAAGTACTGAATCGGATTTGCTGTAATTTTGTATATAATATGTAGTTTTCGTACCGAAAATGAAGATATTTTTCATCCTGGGATATGGGATAGTTTGCGGTATAAAATGAAGTGAAACTTCCGGGGGCAAATAGCACTCATATCAAAAATTAACACAATGTAACCTGTATTAACGCCTGCTCTTTAAACAAGAGGTACACACTAGGGTACGAAGTACTCTCGGGGGAAATTCTAGTATTTGTGTAAATACATGTGGTCAAAGTATGAAATATGTCCATTCCAAATTCCATTGTTTCCAAGTGTATACTTGGAAACGTATTTCTTCTGGATAAAATGAATCTTATATCCTTTCTGAAATTTTGACATGTATGTAAAATTTCATGATGATTAGTAAAAAGTAGTTAAAGCATATGAACGCTTAAGAAATAAACTCATATTCGCATTTATAAAATTATTAGGATTGTTTATGGAACATAACTTCCATTTCCTAAAATTTTCCCGCGACCTTATTTACGCTTAACTTGTAATTCCCGGGACACAAACTATCGCAGCATTAAAACAAAGAATGTAAGCTATTGTTTTAGTGGAAACTGTCGAAATAAGCTAATTTTTATGCATCTGAACAACTTTAAACCGCTCCCGTGAAAATTACCGGGTTAAAAAACATCACACATTTTATTGCATTAAATTTGTATACGATCTGTAAAAAAATCACATTGGATTTCGATTTTTTATTCTGGCCATTCTAAATCATTCCCAGAAAAATTCCCGCGGGATTTCCTGGATAAAAAGTAGTTTTTACGTGAATCCCGAACAATTTTTTTTTTTATTGCAGGAGTTCAGCAGACAGGCAGACGGCCCACTTGATTGAAAGCGGTTACCATCGCCTATGGATATTTTCAACACCGAAGGTGCTACAAATGCGCTGTTGCTCTCTTAAAGGGGACTGGAACCTGGTCACTAATGCCGGAACACAACTCAAGGTTGTTATGGCGACATACTTTAGACCAGGGGTGGTAGCCATCCAGTCGGGCAAATGCCCTACCACTTGGCTGTGGGTTGTTTTGTCGCCTCTTACGACAGGCCGCCCCAACGCAGGAAATTGTATTCTTTCTCCGTTCTTGCACGGATAAAACAAACAGACATACCGACACAGTTAAGTTTTTTTATTATTGTATTCGATTATTTATAAATTTCTTCATTGTATTAACTTATAATTTATGTATAACTTAATTTAAATTAAGAACATCTTAAATTTTTTTTTGAATATGGACATTTTTGAAACATTTAGAACCGACAAATAGACAAGAAATCTAAAAAAAAAATTAATCGTGTTCTTCATCGTTTATATAGTCTATTCCAGTTGTTGGATTTTAAAGCTTTAATGTACGGACACGAGTTAGGCAATCGCTGGACATGCGCTTGCCTACAAACCTGCTGACCACGCAGCGGCCAGTCATCGCTTTATAAGAATTTGTGTTAATTTAGGTTTTTAGAGTTAATATAATTTAATTAGTCTTGTAAGAACTGTCAAGCAATAAAGTTGTCTAAATAAATTGTTTTTTTTTAAACAATTTCCGTGCCGCCCTACTTATCTGGCGCAGTCGGTAGGATCGCGACACCCTATTCGAATATACCTCTTCGGAAGGGTGAACGAAGCTTCGTTACTTTCGCGATAATACGAACCTGGGTGGCTATCGTGCGGGAGCCCCTAAAATCGGGAAACCTGTGCAAACAGAGCAACGTGCAAGCAGTTCTACGAGGCCCGGCTGGAGATGCAGAGGACTATCGGGTGAATGCTTTTCGTATACCCAGTTCCTTTGCTCTATTTCCTGTCGATATTTTTTTTCTAATATTTTATGTGTTTTGTGTGTGTTCGTTTCTGTAGGCTCAGATCGCTATAGGCAACAGACATATTCGCTTTAATTATAATTTAACTTGAAAACGATGCTTACGTACAATACAATACATACCGTGGTCGAATTACCGAGCGGCATTCCAATTCAATTAAGTAATTTTGCATATTCTATTCACATTATTATAACTTATATTTTAAATGATGGCAACCCAAAAACCCTTAATTTCTTTATTAGGGAAGTAGAAAGTGTTCTGGTCATTTTGGACCCACAGGTAAGGACAAGTGCAGCAATTACTTGCCTTATTAAAAGCAGGCTGAGCGGGCCAGCGATAGACGCGATAGCGTACGAGGAGTCCCTCGATTCCTGGTTAGCCATAAAAAATGCTTTAGTACGTAGGTTAGGCGAACCTCGTAATGAGATTCAAATCATGCAGGAGTTAACACGACTACGTCGTAACAGAGATGAAGATGCCGACACCTTCGGTCGCCGTCTTAGAGAAGTATTAGACATACTATACTCAGTAGGCCAACACTCTAATAAGTCGTATTATGAGCAGTTAGTTATAGAGCAATATATTAATAACCTCGAGTTTAAAGTATCTTTAGGCGTAAGAATAAGTAGGCCAAATACTTTAGAAGCAGCCATAGTTGCGGCTAGACAGGAAGAGGCGCGGATAGCATACCAAAGTCTCAAAATTTTCAAAATTTCAGTAACACTCACACCAAACCAAAAGTAACACCTAGGCCTAATTTTTACAACCCCCACCAAAATCAACCCCCTAGAATTGCTAATTATTCACCCCAATCTCACCCTGGAGAATCATTTACTCCAAGGAATTACCAGCCAGAGCAAAAACCGCAGTGGTCTCAGCACATGCCCCTATGGAAGGCCACAACATAAGGTAATATTAGACCTAGTACCTCAAGCACATTTAGGAATAGCGGAAACTTCAAGCAGCAGCCCAATATGCCGAGGCAACAGATGAAACCGCCACAAAAGGTCTCTGATGTAACCATGAGGTCGGTAACTAAACCGGCTCCACCATAGTTCGCTACCCAGCAACTGTTTTACACCCCATATCAAGCGGGCTACCAGAATTACCACGACTACGAAGAACCCCAAGGTAATTATTTTAATATGGACGATACGAGTTACCCAGAGTACGAGCATCCCGAAGCTGTCGATGAACTGAGCTATCAGGATTTTCACGAAGACCAGGAGCAGACCGAGCACAGCTGATCAACATCGCGCACTTGAACAACCAAGGTAAGTATCACTTACCGTACATTGATATCCCGGAATTCAATGGCAAGTTCCTATTGGACACCGGCGCATCACGATGTATGATTTCACCCGACGATATAAGCAGAACCTTTTTAGAAAACTATGTCCAACATGAACCATTCCAAGTTAAGACCGCACAAGCTACAACCAAACACGAACACATCGCTTGGCTACCCCTACCACCACAGTTCAACACAGATATTTTCCACAAGTTTTTAATATTCACCTTCGATCCAAAGTATAAGGGTTTGATAGGTATGGACTTACTGGACAAGTTAGGATGTAGTATCGACCTCAAAAACAAAATATTACGAACATCTTGTACTGAAATACCTATACATTTTGACTATCCTGTAAAAGACATTAAAATTGAACCCAAGTGCGAAAAATTAATAACAATTAAGACAAACTACGCTGACGGACAGTACATATGTGACGACTTTTACTGGACTGAAGGACTAAGATCACCCACAGCTTTCGTAACCGTAAAAAACGGAACCTTTAAAACATCCGTAATTAACTTCACAGATGAAAATAAAATTATTCACAACATCTACCCCCACCTCTTAGAACCCGCCCCGGACGAACTAGACAAAAATATAATAACGCACAAAACCTATGCAACTGACATACAAACAGACATAGACACAGAATTACGCTAAAATTTTAATAAAATCCACACTGACCACATGAACGAAGAGGAAAGACGGGAAATTAATAGATTATGTTTTCAATATAGAGATCTATTTTATTGCGAAAACATACCGTTATCTTTCACCCATACTGTTAAACATGAACTCAGATTGACTGACCAAATACTCGTTTTTGTTAGGAGTTACAGGCAGACCCCAGTACAACGTAAAGAAATTCAAAACCAAATAGATAACCTCCTGAAACAGGGTATAATTAGGGAAAGTGTTTCCCCGTGGTCATGCCCAGTACATATTGTCCCCAAAAAACCGGACGCTACAGGCAAGGTCAAATGGAGACTAGTCATAGACTACAGACGACTCAACGACAAAATTGTTGAAGACAGGTACCCTTTACCGAACTTAAATGACATCCTTGACAGATTAGGACGTGCACAATACTTTACAACTCTCGACTTAGCCAGTGGCTATCACGAAATCGAAATTCACCCCAGAGATATAGAGAAAACCGCGTTTACCACTGAAAGAGGACATTACGAGTTCTTGAGAATGCCATTCGGCCTGAAAAATGCCCCAAGTACCTTTCAGCGCCTTATGGACCACATCCTTAGAGGAGTGGAGAATGTTTTTATATACCTCGATGACGTAATAATAGCCTCTACGTCATTACAGGAACACACAGAGAAACTTAGATAAGTTTTTGAACGGTTTAAATTAAGTAACCTTAAAATTCAATTAGAAAAGTCCCAGTTTTTACAAAAACAAGTGACATTTTTAGGACACGAACTGACAGACCAAGGATTGAAACCGAACCAAGATAAAATTAAGGCAGTACTAAACTTTCCCGTCCCCCGAACACAGAAAGAAATAAAATCATTCCTAGGACTAGTAGGATATTACAGAAAATGTATTAAAGATTTTGCAAAATTGACGAAACCCTTAATATCATGCCTAAAAAACATGCCAAAGTAGTGCACACAGACGAATTTTTGGACGCAGTAAACAAATGTAAACAAATTTTGACTAATTCCCCCATATTACAGTACCCTGACTTTGACAAACCATTCATACTGACGACAGACGCGTCTGACGTAGCATTAGGCGCAGTACTATCACAAGGTACCGTGGGATTGGATAAACCGATAGCCTACGCGTCGCGAACGCTATCTGAAACAGAAACACGCTATTCAACATATGAAAAAGAGCTTTTAGCTATAGTATGGGCCGTTAAATACTTTAGGCTATACCTATAAGGTCGAAAATTCATAGTGTATACAGACCACATGCCGCTCACATGGGTAATGTCCTTAAAAGATCATAGTAGCAAATTAATCCGCTGGAAAATGAAACTCGCGGAATACGACTATAAAGTAGTATACAAAAATGGTAGACAGAACACTAACGCAGATGCCCTATCCCGAGCTGAAATATACCATAAAAGCATAGACTCACTAGCAGTTAACCTAGACAATAAAAACGACGACGATATTTTTAACCGAATTTTTGACAACGCCCGTAGGGATAAAGAAAATAATAACACGAACAACGAGAGTAACAACGACATACAGATCGGCGACAACAATGACAGACAAACAAACGGCACACCCGACGACTGTAATGTACAAGATATGGACATAGAAACAGCTATACAACCGACACCAATCGTTATACAACCGACATCAACAGACACAATGAGCATAATTACGACAGAACCTGACCAACTTATATCGACTAACCATACCCAACCAGATAACGAAAACAACGGTATCCCAGTACTATCCGACGCTATCGACAAACAACTTAAGCAGTTCTACATCAGATCAACACCAGGTTCCACGTATAGAGTAGACGATAGATCGACCAGCCCGAGAATAGTAATAAAAGACGTTTTCATCCCTGTGAACAACACAGAGGCTGAAATTATAAGATTCCTTAAAGAGCATACAATAGCAGGCAGAATATTTCATTGCTATTTCTACGACGAAAAATTATATTATGATTTTTCAAGAGTTTACACAACCATATTCAACGAAAGACGCCCTAAGCTAATAAGATGTACATCTCGTGTCACTCTAGTCGAAAATAGAATCGAACAACAAGAGCTAATTAAGCAGTACCACACTGGTAGATCAACCCATAAAGGCATCCAGGAAACGTACAAACATCTCCACAGAAACTACCATTGGCCTAACATGCTACTTACTATACAACAATTTATTAATCAATGTGACACATGCCTTAAAACAAAATATGAGAGACACCCATTAAGACCCCCTCTAGCTTTAACAGAGACGCCCACTAAACCACTCCAACATTTGTTTATGGACCTCTATTCAACAGGAGGCGCCACTTTTCTGACCATTATTGACAACTTTTCAAAATACGCGCAGGCCAGACTCCTGAACGCCTCCAGTAACATTCCGGTAGCAGACGCACTAATAGAAGTTTTCTCTGTATTAGGGTTACCCCTAAAAATTACAACAGACTCGGACACCAAGTTTGACAACGATGTAATTAAAGAGATATCCGCTCTACATAATATTCATATCCATTTCACTACACCGTACAACCCTAACTCTAACTCCCCAATAGAGAGGTTCCACTCGACTATTGGTGAAATAATAAGAATTAACCGAATGACAAATAAGGACGACCCTATACAGAACATAATGAAATACGCCATAATAGCGTACAACAATTCAATACACTCTACAATAGGATACACCCCACATGAACTCCTGTTTGGTCACACCGCATCCAGAAACCCTCTAGAATTATATTATCCTAAGGAATTTTACCAGGACTTTGTACTTAACCATCGTCGGAATGCAGAAGCAGTACAAGAGTGCGTAGCAGCCCACGTATCTAAAATAAGGAACAAGTAATTACCAAACGAAACCAAGCTGCCGAAGACATACTATTTAAGGTAGGTGAGACAGTATATAAGGAAGTCGCCAAAACTGCAAGGAATGACAAAACTAAACCCGTTTTTAAAGGCCCATACAAAATCATCCACCTCCACCCGAAGAATGTCGCGGAAATAATAGGGAACCACCCCCCCTCTAAGTCATTTAGAGTACATTTCAAACTTCTAAAAAGACCCCATCTTGTTCCAGGACCCTCCTCGCAGGAACCTTCCTGCTCAACGCAACCGCCGACTTAATCCTAAAACCCGTCGATAATACAAATGGAATCCTACTATTAAAGGAAGGACAAGTCCTTAAACAGGTGGACACTTTTAGTTTGGCTTGTGTCTATAATGTGTCATATCTACACGAGACCACCTTAAAAATTATATCTTTATATACCAATACTAAGGTTGCCGAAAATAATAAAGAACTACATAAGACATATAAAGACCAAATAGAACATAATTTAAGTACTATAGGTAGAAAAATAGTTTTTATTACAGCGCACCATAGAGTTAGCGAGGTATCATTAATGGGCTAGGTTCAGTAATTAAGGCGATTACGGGAAAACTAGATTACGAAGATGCAGTTAAATTTGAAAATGAAATCCTTAACATCCAAAATTCCGTGGGAAAACTTACTAGTTCCCAAAAACAATCAGTATTTTTAGCAAAAAACGCTATTAACGAATTTAGTAAGCAAATGAACTTTATAAATCAAAATCAGAAGAAGTTAGCAGCCCTTTTAGATAATAATACCACCCTTAGTAATAATCAAATGCGCTTTTCAGATTTATATATTCAAATAGAATTTAGCCTAGAGTTACTTTTACATAAGTTAGTTATTTTAGAAAACGCGATGACGTTCGCTCAGTTAGGTGTAATGCACCCTAGTATCATTCCCTCACATAGTTTGATAGAAGAACTAAACCTAATGCAAAAAACCAATAATTTTAAACCAATAGATGATATTTCCATTAAAAATATTCATAACATAGAAAAATCTATAAGCGTCAAAGCCTACAGTACGAAAGCAACGCTAACATTTATATTAGATATTCCGTCCATAGATACCAACCCCTATGACCTGATTCACTTGTATTCCATCCCTGACAAACATAACCTTACCATAATTCCCAAATCCAAATACCTTGCACTGGGAAGCGATGAGTACTCGTACCTGGACGAAGACTGCAGGAAGATGACGCAAGATACTTATCTTTGCACCTCACTGAACACTCAAGCCATCGAGGACTCCGATGATTGCATCATAAAACTAATAAAACACCAAACACCCAACTGTACGAGAGCAAAATTACACCTCAAACACAACAAAATAGAAAAAATAGCAGAAGACAAATAGCTGGTAATCCTGAAGGAAGATGCCGTCGCAAGAAAACAGTGCGGACCGAAATCTGAATACATAAAATTAATAGGCATCCATATTATATCAATAACAAAGGAATGCAAATTAAACATCCTGAACAGGACTTTAAGGACCAACGCCCACGCAATATCAGTTGATAACATCATCCCACTTCCAAAGGAGGAAATAATCACCCCAGAAAACACCCCAATTAAGCTGACGCTAGAGGACATCGCCCTGGACAATGTATAAGTTACTGGACAGAGCCGAGGACGTCGAAGTGGACAGCAACATCGACTGGAGGCTGATCATGGCCACACCGAGCTGGTCAACAATAGGATTGTACGTAACCCTTATAACGTATGTATGCTAGAAAGTATACCAGCACAGAAAAAAAAGGAGAAATACAAGATATCTCGACCAGCAACGAGGACGCTGCAGGAAGCTGCGGGACGCGCTTCCATCTTAAGGAGGGAGGAGTTAGGCAATCGCTGGACATGCGCTTGCCTACAAACCTGCTGACCACGCAGCGGCCAGTCATCGCTTTATAAGAATTAGTGTTAATTTAGGTTTTTAGAGTTAATATAATTTAATTGTATTTTAATTAGTCTTTTAAGAACTGTCTTCGAATAAAGTTGTCTAAATAAATTGTTTTTTTTTTTAAATTTCCTTGCCGCCCTACTTATCTCACGGCATGTTTAGAATTTTCTAATATAATAGATAACACGAGCGTAACTTAGGTGGGTAATATAAAATGTGTTAATATTCGATGACCCACTTCTTCCTTGTCTATTCCAAATCTGTATGCCATCCTCTCTATTCTATCCTTAAGGATAACAACACGTTGGCTTCGCTCCTGGTCTTGTAAACGTCGATAGGGGACGATAACCACTTTTCATTAGGTGGGCCGTTTATCTTGTGTTGCTGTTTGGCTTCGCAAAAAATATATTAATATACTCTTCGCGTCTGACTGTCTGTATATTCGGTAATTCTTCCTAAACCACGCAACAGATTTTTAAGCGATTTTCATCATCAGTCATATAATTTTTCAATGAAGTTTTATATATATGTAGGAATCGTATTTGTTATTATAAAAAAACCATATGACGGAAGTAGTCAATAACCGGATAGAGTATTCTTTCATGTAGTAATCGGAAATTGTTTAACCGGATGTCAACGTCTTCTACATTTATTATTAAGCTAACGCATATCGGAAATGGAGTTGGAAGTTAATACGTATGGAGGAAGTTGGTTTTATGAAGGAAGTGTAACTGAAGTGGCGCCACAGCATTACCGGATATTGTCACTACAGCGCGCTACGAGGACCTTATAAATACTGGGTGTTCGGGTAGAGGAGGGGCAGTCTTCGACCGACAGTCTACAACCAAGTCTACGACGGACAGTCTATATTGGCAGTCTTGGAGGAGGAGCACATATTGTGGTCGATAATTACTGCTTAATAATCGCAGTATTCTTGGAGGGCAAATTGCTGCTCGACACCTGACAAGCGTGGATGCAACTCTTGGAGTTGTCCTAATATTTCTGTGTATTATTGTGCAATATTTAATATCGTAATTGTAATCATTCTAGTGTAATAAACTTTGAAAATAATATTTCAGATTATTATTGTGTTATTCTCGAAGAGTCATTCGTTCGCTCCCGGCGCGAACCCGACATATATATATATATATATATATATATATATATATATATATATATATATATATATACTTATACTCGCTTTTGCCCTCGGCTTCGCTCGCTATATATAAGAGTACAATTATTTTTTTATGTAAATAAAGCTAGTTCCACGGTTTGAGACGTTAGTAGCGCAATGAAAGTAACGTATTATTTGTAGTGAAGCGAAGAAAAAGTTCAAGAAATCACCAGTCAGCCACCTGTTCATAGACGAGGCGGCGCAGGCGAGCGAGCCGGCGTGCCTAGTGCCGGTCGCCGGGCTGTTAGCCAAGAATGGGCGGCTGGTGCTCTCCGGGGACCACCAGCAGCTGGGGCCAGTGGTCATCTCGCGCGGTGCCGCCATTCGCGGCCTCGGTCAGTTGCTATCACAACGTTCTACTCAAGCCAATCGAAGTCCACCACTAATTTCTATTATTGAAAATGGAGGACCTCTACCCTTACTCTCTTACTCCTAAATTTAATTAATTTTACTCACTAAACTCTATTATATAGAAAGAAAATCTTATGTAAATAGTAGTTCATTAATCTATTAGAATGGCATTACATTTTCTATGAGTTCTAAATACATTAAAAAAACCAAGGCATATATGTAACTTATAAAATATCGTGTGGGTAGTAATAAAAGTAACAGCTTTAGAAAATTTCTCTTTAATTATTTTAAGTTTATAATTTATTAAACAACTAAAACTAAAGCACAAGTACATGATTACTTACACTTTATAGCCAGGTTATCTGCCAAGTGTTATATCCTATCACTTCACAACACAACATACTTAATTTCTATAAGTTTAATTTCTGCCAATATGGATGCCATTCAAGAAGCCATGAATCAGCTCTCTGCCACTTTTGCTGAGCGTATGGATACCCTAGAAAGTGAACTACACAAGGGTTCAGCTACCAGCACCACTACTTCTGCCTTAGCTACAGACTTTTATAATTTCAAAACATTTATAGTGAAGTCTCTTCGTGCCCTACAGGAGCAGATAGATCTTATCCAACAGTCTGTCGATCAGGTCGAGATGAGGTCCAGGAGGAAGATTCTTCTGCTTCATGGGGTGCCGGAGAAAGCTCAGGAAAACACTGCAGCTGTTGTCACTAGCATCATTAGCGAAAGGCTCAAGTTGGTTAATTTCACGGAAACCCACATACGCCGATCCCACAGGATGGGTAAACCAGCAGTTTCAGGTGAGCGACCCAGACCCATCTTGTTTAAGCTGTGTGATGCTGATGATCGCAGTAAGGTCTGGTTTGCAAAGACTCAGCTCAAGGGAACCGGGATCACGATGTCGGAGTTTCTTACAAAGAGACGACACCGCCTTTTTACCCAGGCCAGGCAGCGTTTCGGGGTGAGGAACTGCTGGACGCGGGACGGTACGATTTATGTGCTGGGCAGTGATGGCACTAAACATCGTATTGAGAAACTGAGGGATCTAGACAGTCTGCCTTCTTCGTCTCCTGTAGACCAGCAAGTACCACCGCCAGGGCCTAAAGAACCGGTTGTTGCAAGTAAACCCCATCGGCCAGCGTCACGTTCACGAAGATAACCCTTAGGCCTCTGTAGCAGGAACATTAGCTGTATTAAACTCTATTTCTTGTTACCTTCTTTCCACAGTGTATATTTTCGTCTATTATTATTCTTATTGTTGTAGTTGGGCCGTTGTAAGTACTCATTTAATATTGTTTTTTTTTTTTTTTGTTTCATGACCTCATTACTGTCTTATTATTGCATGTTTATTTTATTTCTATTGTTAGTGGCTCCGTGACCTTACTTTGATTTATTTCAATTGTCTATTATTTACATTTAGACTGTTTAAAATGTTTATATGATTTTTTTTTATCTACTGGAAGGTACACTGAAATATGTAGGTAAGCATCGTAAACATAAATACTACACAACCGTCAACTACTGTCAATGTCAATGTTGATTGTCATTACTTGTACTGTATTTATGGTCCGGTAACAAGATCTTTTGGGAATGATGCGTTTTGTTAATGAATATTGTTTAATGTACTGTGTTATTAACATTTATAACCGCTCACTATCTCATCCACACACCTGGCAGATGAATTGCGATTTAATCGTATATTGAATTACATTTATTTGTTTATTTATTTTTCAAGTAAATATTTTTATTATTTTATATATACTTTTTTTTGTACTATTTATACTTTATGGCTCTTCATTACGACAGTGTTAGTGATTCTGAATCAGATTTTTGTTCTTGTTCTTCTACCTCTGATAGTATATACGACAGTGTTTCCAGTTTAGTACCACTCCAAAATGTTATAGAAACTCATTTTTCGGGGTTTTCTCATAATTTCAACATAGTACACATAAATGCGCAGAGTATTCCAGCTCATTTCCCAGATATGTTGGCGTCATTTAATCAAAGTACCTTGCACGCTATATTAGTGTCAGAATCCTGGTTAAAACCCTGCCTTTCCTCTAACTCATATACCTTACCAGGATTCCATCTTATCCGTAATGACCGTGTCGGGAGTGGAGGTGGAGGCGTTGCTATTTACCTTCGATCTCATATTCCCTACAAAATTATAAGCACGTCTCCACAACTCCCAACTTCTGATGCTGGGGAGCATTTACTCATTGAAGTAGAACTTGCTCATGCCAAAATTCTACTTGGAGTCTTTTATATTTCTTCACTTCGTATCAATTACTTTTCTTCCTTTGAAACACTTTTAGAAAATATCTCAACTTCATTCGCGCATACCATCATCATGAACGATTTTAATACCTGCCTTCTGAAACGAGACCATCGGTCATCTTCTTTAGAAACTTTAGTTCGATCTTTAAATCTCAATATTCTTCCGCTGAGTGCAACGCGTCACTTTCCTAACTCGACCCCTTCTCTTCTTGACTTGATGATGGTCTCGTCACCTTCTCACGTCTCCAATCACGGCCAGTGCTCGGCGGACACCTTTTCATATCATGATTTGATCTACCTTTCTTACAATGTACGTCCGCCGAAAGTGAAACCCAAAATTATCCTGCAGCGAAATTTTGGTGATATGAATTTGGACGCACTTCTCAAGGATGCTCGGGAATTCGACTGGTCTGAGGTGGCTAAGGCCGCTACCGTTGATGAAAAGTTGCATGTGTTTAATACTGCTTTACTGAGGCTTTATGACTCACATGCACCTTTACGCCGTATAAAAATCAAACTTCTGCCAGCACCGTGGCTGACCGATGACATCAAATCACTGATGCACAAAAAGTCCAAGGCTAAAACCAAATTCAAAATGAAATCTACCGCAGTCAACCGAATGGCGTTCGTAAGTATTCGTAATCGCTGCAATAGAGTGTGTAGGGACGCTCAACGCCGCTACATTCACGAGTCAGTTGAAAGTGAAAGCCCAGCTAAAGTCTGGAAATTTCTACGATCCCTGGGAGTTGGCAAGCAAACAAATAGTGTAATTCCCAAAGAACTCAACATTGACGATTTAAATCGACATTTCTCAGCTACTTCTGACTTTGACGTTGTAACTAAGTCTAATACTTTAAATACTTTTTCCGCCCTGCCAACACCCAATTATCCTCCATTCTTATTAAGTCGATTTACTGATAGTGATGTTAAGAGCGCTGTGAAATCCATTACATCGAACGCTGTCGGTAGCGATGGTATTAGTCGCAACATGATTCTGCCCATACTGGATGTCATCAATCCTATCCTCACCCATATATTCAATGCCTCTGTAGTTTCTAGTACCTTTCCAGTCACCTGGAAGGAAGCCCAGATTATTCCTCTTCCTAAAAAACCTAACCCTGTTTCTTTCGCTCAATTCCGTCCCATATCTATTCTGCCATTCCTTTCTAAAGTCCTGGAACGTCTAGTCCACCAACAGTTAAGTGTTTTCCTTAATCGACATTCTCTCCTTAATCCCTATCAATCTGGTTTCCGTCCTGGCCACAGCACAACTACTGCCCTCGTGAAAATCACCGATGACATCGGTTATGGTATGGATAATGGTCTATTGACTGTGCTATCGCTACTGGACTTCAGCAGTGCTTTCAACAATGTTGACTTTGAAATATTACTTGGTATTCTAAGCTCTCTTAACATATCTCCTACAGTAATCGACTGGTTTCACAGTTACCTGTTTGGCCGCCGGCAGCAGGTTCGCGTCGAGGATGATTATTCGTCATGGTGTGAACTCTCTGCTGGTGTTCCTCAGGGCGGCGTGCTTTCTCCCTTATTGTTCGCTGTTTTTATTAACTCCATCTCTAACCAACTCACTTCAACCTATCACCTCTATGCAGACGATTTTACAAATTTATATACAATCACCTATCGCTACCTTAGACAAAGCAGTTTCTATCATAAACGTAGATTTTGAATGCATTCTGCAGTGGGGCAAGTCTTTTGGGCTTCATGTGAACCCTGAAAAAACTCAAGTCATCGTCATCGGTAGCTCACGGATGCTTAATAAGGTCGACTGGAGTACCATACCTAGTGTGATGTTTGACGGAACAATAATTCCTTTTACTGATAAAGTAAAAAAACCTTGGCGTTATATTTGACAGCGAGCTGTCTTGGCGACCTCATATCACCGAATTAAGCCGGCGGCTTTATGTCTCATCCAAATCCCTTAGAAGGTTGAGGAATTTCTTACCCACTTCCACCAAAATTAAGCTAGCAGAATCCTTATTACTTCCTTTCCTTGATTATGCTGACGCCAGCTATCTAAATTTAACCCAAGAACAACTTAATAAACTTGAGCGCCTCCAAAATTTTTGTATAAGGTTCATATTTGGACTACGCAAATATGACCATGTCTCTGAATTCCAAAAAAAACTCAAGTGGTTGCCAATTCGATTTCGCCGGAATACTCACATCCTTGCTTTACTCTATAGTATTTTATTTGTCCCTAATACTCCTGATTACCTTAAACAAAATTTTGAATTTCTTTCGTGCTCATAATTTACGCCCTTCTACTAAACTTAAATTGAACACTCCTGCGCATAACTCAACTTTTTATAACAATTCTTTTACTGTTAAGGCTATACAGCTCTGGAACGCGCTTCCTGTTACAATCATACAAGCAAAATCGCTAGCGATATTTAAAACTATGATCAAAAAATACTACCTGTCGTTGGAATATAATATTTAAATTCACTTATAAACATTTATATATTTTGTAGATATGTATTTGTATGGTATGTATACTAAGTATATATCTATGTACTATATAATATTTCTGTATATATATATATATATATATATATATATATATATATATATATATATATATAATTATATATAGTATGTATTTATTATTAAAATGTAAGTATTTTGTACTATATGTTACGTATACCACCATCGCCATTATCATCTCAATTCATTTCTGTGGTTGTCTGGAAGAGATCGCTTTTTAGCGATAAGACCGCCCTTTGTACATAACTAGATATAATTTTAGTCTTTAAGTTCATATTTGTATTGGTGTACAATAAAGAGTTATCTATCTATCTATCTAAAATATGTTGCTGGAAAGTTTTTTGATCTTTTTTAACAGTACTGTAGTGGATGCACTTACCACGTTTAGTTGTAGTTTTATATTTGTTTAAAATATACCACGATCCTGGTTACCAGACGCTCGGTTTTCCAACTCAATTATTTGTTTATACATTTATGGAATTTCATTTTTATTTCTATCAGAAACTTTCGTATTATAAATAAAACTTGTATTTTAATATAATTCATATTCATAAACAAAAGTAGGTCAAGTTCAAGGTCAATCTTTGGCATTTGACTTTTGACGTTTGACAAGTGGTACCTTATGAAAAATATAGCAACAACATTCTTTTGATCTACGCTATGTTTTCCATTCATGTTTAAATCATAATTTCTAATCATAAAATAAATTATATATAAATATCTATTTCAATTTTCTTATTTATTTAATTAAATTTAATTTATCAATTACATAATGATCTACTTTTGTTATTGTTATTCAATGTCTATATGCCTATGTTAGCCAGGACGTAAAGATACGACTAACCAATGAGAGATGTATATAAAACTCGCTCTCATTGGTGGGAATTCAAAAATGTAAAAAGAGACACGGTTTTTGAATTCAGTTAGGAGAGACCATTTTGTACAAAAAAGATACTTAAAAAAGTGAAAATAAAAAGTCAGTTTAAGAGTGAAGTTATATTTATTCAAGAGCCTTACATCACAAATATAATATCATAGCACACTCTTCATTGGTGACCACCGACTTAAAGAACAATGCAATCAAATACAATGGATGGTAAAGGTACAACTACTCGCGCCCCAGAAACGTCCGCCGAAACAGATGAAACAGTGTGCAGGATTGGGGTAAGATTGCCACCTTTTTGGCCAGAAGAGCCAGCTTTATGGTTCGCCCAAGTGGAAGGACAATTCGTGTTATCCGGTATAACGGCGGATGCTACTAAATTTTACCACGTTATATCTCAGCTTGACCACAGGTATGCAGCAGAAGTTAAGGATATTATTACATCCCCCCCAGCAGAGAACAAGTTTGGGAAATTAAAAACCGAACTTGTTAAGCGTCTCTCCGCCTCACAAGGGAAGAGAGTGCAACAACTTCTTATGCATGAGGAATTGGGCGACCGGAAACCGTCCCAGTTTCTTCGCCACTTACAAGCGTTGGCAGGACAGAGTCTACCCGAGTCGTTCATGGCCACACTATGGTCAAGCCGTCTTCCTGTAAACATTCAGACGGCAATAGCATCACAACCTAACTTACCACTCGAATCTGTTGCAGATTTAGCAGACAGGGTCCACGAAATAGCCCCACCATCACCTATGGTGGCTAGCACTAGTTCGAGCAGCGAAATAAGCGAGCTCACCCGGCAAATGGCAGAGCTGTCGCGACAGGTAGCTTCCCTCCAGAGTCAGGTACGCTCAAGGTCTCGATCTCGCTCATCTAAGAGATATCAGCGAAAGCCGACTGCACATAGACGGTCATCAGATCGATTCAATAAGAATTATTGCTATTTCCACAATCGTTTTGGCAGAAAAGCTCGCAGATGCCAATCTCCCTGTACTTATTCGGAAAACGCCTAAGGCAGCCGGAATTAGCGGCTAACGACTGCCTTAAAAGCCCTCGCCGCCTCTTTGTAACAGACCACAACACTAAATTACAATTTCTTGTGGATACAGGCTCTGATGTTTGCGTGTTTCCTCGATCTGCTATCAAGCAGCAACGCAGCAAGACAGACTACCAGCTCTTCGCAGCCAACGGCAGTACAATACACACCTACGGTTGGACGGAGTTGAACCTAAACCTAGGACTGCGACATGCTTATACATGGAAGTTCGTCGTTGCCGATGTCAGTAAGCCAATAATCGGAGCAGATTTTTTAAGTTTTTATAATTTATTAATAGATCTTAAGAATTATCGACTTATTGATGGCCTTACTCAGCTTTCCACAACAGCGACATCTGCCGCGAAGACTTCGGCTATTGCTTCTATTAAGGCAGTAGGTGGAGGTTCAAGATACCATGAGCTGCTGCGTGAGTACCCAGACATAACTAGACCTGCAGGTACAAAAAGACATACTAATCATAATACGGTACACCACATCCGTACTACTCCAGGCCCACCTATCTCTGCTCGCCCACGTCGTCTACCACCAGATAGGCTTCAAATTGCCAAAAAGGAGTTCGAAGCAATGCTGGCAGACGGTACAGCACGTCCATCAGAAAGCCCTTGGGCATCTCCCCTCCACCTTGCTCCGAAGAAGGATAATGGTTGGCGTCCTTGTGGTGATTACCGGGCACTGAATGCCAGGACTATACCCGACTGTTACCCAATCCGACATATACAGGATTTTGCCCATCAACTGGCCGGCAGTAGGATATACAGTAAGGTAGACTTAGTTAAGGCATATAACCAAATCCCTGTACACCCAGACGACATACAGAAGACAGCAATTACAACCCCATTCGGATTATTCGAATTCCCATACATGACCTTTGGGCTCAGGAATGCTGCACAAACCTTTCAAAGGTTCATTCATGGACGAGGTGCTCAGAGGCCTGCCATTTTGCTACGGTTACCTCGACGACATCCTTTGTTTTTCACAATCTAAAGACCAGCATTTTGACCACTTAAATAAATTGTTCCAGAGGCTGTCTGAATATGGCATACTAATCAATTCAGCTAAGTGCGAGTTTGGCCAGTCAAACATTAACTTCTTGGGGCATGAAGTCTCGGCAGAAGGTGTACGTCCTCTACAGGAGAAGGTGCATGCAATAAAAGAGTACCCACCACCCAAAACTGTCAAAGGCATGCGTCGGTTCTTAGGTATGTTCAATTTCTACCGCCGATTCATACCTAACGCAGCCAAAATACAGGAACCTCTAAATGCTGCACTGTCAGGTCCGAAACGTAAAGGGTCTAAGGACTTGCTAATGACACCGGAGATGACAGCAGCCTTCAACCTCTGTAAGACTAGCTTATCGAGGGCAACTTTGCTAGCACATCCGAACCCAGAAGCCGAATTGGCCATTCACACCGATGCCTCAGACTCAGCGTTGGGGGCAGTACTTCAACAGAAGACCTCAGGCAACATCTGGAGGCCATTAGCCTTCTTTTCCCGCCGCTTGTCCACAGCACAAAGGAAATACAGTCCATATGATCGAGAGTTGCTCGCCATCTATAAAGCTATCCGCTACTTCAGGCACATGGTCGAAGGTAAACACTTCACAATATTCACAGACCACAAACCCTTATCATATGCCTTCCAACAAAATAAAGATAAGTGTTCACCCAGACAATTTAGATATTTGGACTTCATTAGCCAGTTTACAACAGACATTCGTTATGTGGCCGGAAAAGACAACATAGTGGCTGATTGTCTGTCACGAGTGGAATTGTTAACAGAGAACATCGATTTTAATGCACTTGCACATTCTCAGAATGATGATTCTGAACTGCAAGAGCTCCTGGGCTCTTCCAGCCTCAAGTTAAGAAGAGTGAAAGTGGAAGGCACACAGAACATGCTATTTTGTGATGTATCCATGCCAAACCCTCGGCCTTATATTACAGCACCATTTAGAAGGCAAGTGTTTAACACGCTTCACAACTTGAGCCACCCAGGGTCGAGGGCTACTGTCAAGTTAATCACCTAGCGTTTCGTATGGCATGGGATAAAGAAAGATTGCAGAAACTGGACTAGAGAATGTATTGAATGTCAGAAAAATAAAATTTCCAGGCACACTGTTTCACCAATACCCTCGTTCCCGGTTCCGACTGAACGCTTCGCACATGTCCACATGGACATAGTAGGACCACTACCTGTTTCATCTGATTACAGATACTGCCTTACAGTCATCGACAGGTTTACACGTTGGCCTGAGGCATATCCCTTATCAGATATCTCAGCTGAGACATGTGCCCGCAGCTTCATAGCAGGCTGGGTATCTCGCTTTGGTTGTCCGCAGCGCATCACTACAGACAGAGGCAAACAGTTTGAGAGTAGCCTCTTCCACTCGTTGGCTGCTATGCTCGGCAGTCAGCACCGCCCGACGACTGCATATCACCCCACGTGCAATGGCATAGTTGAACGCCTACATCGTCAGCTAAAAGCGGCTATCAGATGTCATACTGACACCAACTGGAGTGAAGCCCTTCCTCTAGTACTCCTGGGCATACGCAGCGCTTGGAAGGAGGACATAAAATCTTCGGCAGCAGAGCTCGTATACGGAGAACCACTTCGCCTACCCGGCGAATTTTTCAACCCATCTGCCTGTCACTCAATGGATTACTCCAACTTCACCATACGCCTGCGGCGACACATGGCGAGGCTGGCTCCTACACCAACCAGTCGTCATGGGGAGAAGACATTTTATATCCCAAACACCTTGGCTACATGCAATTTTGTATTCCTCCGCCATGATGCTGTGAGACATCCACTAGATCCGCCATATACTGGGCCATATAAAGTCTTGGAGTGCGGCAAGAAGATCTTTAAAATCCAGGTCAAAGGCAAAGAGACTACAGTCTCCATTGATAGAGTGAAGCCAGCCTATATGACCAAGGATGACATCAGCACGCCGTCGAATGACACACAGGACGCTGGCACAACCTTGCCCGATTCTTCGACGCAACCGAGCGTTGAAAAACGAACCAAATCTGGAAGAAGAGTAAAATTTACGAATCACTATCGACCTTAGCTTCCAGCATCAGTCTCAGGGGGGGAATAGTGTAGTGGATGCACTTACCACGTTTAGTTGTAGTTTTATATTTGTTTAAAATATACCACGATCCTGGTTACCAGACGCTCGGTTTTCCAACTCAATTATTTGTTTATACATTTATGGAATTTCATTTTTATTTCTATCAGAAACTTTCGTATTATAAATAAAACTTGTATTTTAATGTAATTCATATTCATAAACAAAAGTAGGTCAAGTTCAAGGTCAATCTTTGGCATTTGACTTTTGACGTTTGACAAGTGGTACCTTATGAAAAATATAGCAACAACATTCTTTTGATCTACGCTATGTTTTCCATTCATGTTTAAATCATAATTTCTAATCATAAAATAAATTATATATAAATATCTATTTCAATTTTCTTATTTATTTAATTAAATTTAATTTATCAATTACATAATGATCTACTTTTGTTATTGTTATTCAATGTCTATATGCCTATGTTAGCCAGGACGTAAAGATACGACTAACCAATGAGAGATGTATATAAAACTCGCTCTCATTGGTGGGAATTCAAAAATGTAAAAAGAGACACGGTTTTTGAATTCAGTTAGGAGAGACCATTTTGTACAAAAAAGATACTTAAAAAAGTGAAAATAAAAAGTCAGTTTAAGAGTGAAGTTATATTTATTCAAGAGCCTTACATCACAAATATAATATCATAGCACACTCTTCAGTACCTAAAATTGTTTTGGAAGCGACAAGAATATATTATAATCTATAAAATTTATTTTTGATATCAATATTTTTATTTCGATTTTTACTAAATAGTGTACGAAAAATAGCTTAATATTATTATTACTATAAACAGGCCTTTTTGTTACCTATTTCTTTTTGGGGACACGCTAATTCTCGAAGTTGTAAATCTATAATTTTTTGTTTGTTTGTTGCCTGTCTTTGGATAATTTTGACTTTTCAAAAATAATCAAAATTTTTGATGAAGGTTATCAAAACTGTTTTTCTTTTAATTTTTTTTATTCTTTAATTTTTTTCATTTTTTATGGCAATTTTTCGATATTTTCGAAATTTCCTTTAAGGGCACTGCGTGCGCCCACGTGTCCCCACAAAAAGAAAGTTATGACTATAAATATATGCGACCATAAAAAAGCAATCGACACTTGTCGGGGATTTATTCTATCTAATTTCTTTAACATAATTATGTGCCTGTTACAGATTTCGTATTTGTAAATAGCGTCTTGAAGTATATTACTGTAACATATTTTAACTGTAGCTGTTTTTATTTGAAACAGACAGTTGTGCCATGCATTGTTTCTTATAATCAACTTTCACTAACAGGTTTGTCCCTAATGGAGCGGCTGAAACGCGACTGCAATCTGTATAGCGATTCGCGAAATGATCCAAACTACATTGTTATGTTGAGAAAGAACTTCAGATCTAATCCTGACATTTTGGATATACCAAACAAATTATTCTACAATGGACAGCTTGTTGTAAGTCTATATAATTTTTAAGTATAGATAACCCAAAAAAAACCCATTTATCAATGCGAACACCCCTCACGTTCTCCAACAGTATTGTGATCCTTGGGGTCGACATAACGAACGATGTATAATTTCGGGGTCATCTGGAAGATATGGCCAAACTTGCCTCTGCCTTGGGGTTCTCGAGTACGCCCGATCGTTCTACGCTATCAGTTTTTCGATATCTGCTGTGTTTACAGAGATAGCTTTTTTTAATTCCGTGCTAATTACACCACTAATTAGCTACTCATTTGTTTATTCTTTTCTTAATTACTATTTCACGTTCACTAATTACCCTCGTCCGATACTCCCTATTGTTCTTAATGACGTCCACAACGACTTCAAAACAAAAACAACATGTTCTTTCCTTCCTCAACCTTTATTTAAAACAGTATTTGTACAAATCGTATACTAATATATCATTAAGGAGTGTTTCCTGGCTTTCGAATACATTGGTCAAATCCGTCATACTATATCCATGAAACTTATAGTATAAGTATACCAAACAGTATGCACCACATACTGAAGTCCAGTCATTTTGTATTCTCTTAGTATTGAAATGCCATTTTCTACAATTCCTATTTAGAAAAGCCAAGTGGAATCCTACAGGTGACCGACCAAAGGAATCGAAGTATTGTCCAATGTTGTGTTGGTCTATGTGCATGGCTACCCAGTGAGAACCTGGCTGGGTGCTTGGATCCAGATTGCTCACTAAGAACGTAGGCGCTTCCATGTGAATTGGTAAGTTGTTTGCTGCATACACGTTCCTCTCTAAAGATGGGTGAATTTTGCATAAACATTTCTGGATCTCGATTGTGTTCATATTTGTAACCAAAGTGCACACGTGCTACTCGATGAAGAATACTATTGTAAATGTTCAACATAATCTTGTGAACTTATTATGTAAAGGAAGTTGTAAATAAAAAATATGAAAGCTATGTTGACAGTTTTATTTATTGATATCTTTCTTATGATTAATACATATAATTCTATCTTAACTACTATAGTCTACGATTACATTGCGGTTCTTATCTATTTCAATAACATTATCGAACTCGGCATACACAATACAGTTAATAGTTTGTGAAAGAGCAGATTCAAAACGAATTTCTAATCTCACGCTACCATTCCTAATCAGATTCCAATGACTTGAGGAGTTATCTGATAAATCAGGAGTTAAGTCAAAAGCTAGCAGACAGTAACCTTGAGCGTACTGTTCCCTAGATATCCCGTTACCTTCGTTAAGAAAATGTATACCCGTTCCAGAGAATAACGTATGATAGGCTGTAGTGAAAATATTACTCTCAAATGATGGTTGTAACGCTTTAGAAGGTATTTGCTGACCATCATTGTATAAACAAAATGAACTCATTCCATAATTCTCAAAATTAAAAGGATTTTTAGTAAGACTACCATTAAACGCTGCATTATTAACAAAACCAACTATGCATCTTTTAGGTACCTGTCCCAGGACTATATTATCGAGGGTCTTTCCTTGAACCCCTGATGGTATCGTTAAAACTTTGACTTCAGCTCGAGTAATAGGATATTTTGCAGTAGTAGAGGCTAAAACTTTTTGATGTGCGAGTAAAACAGTTGGGCTGATTCGAGATCTACGGACAATGAGAGTTGCATCCATTATGCATACTTTTAACTTTAAATCGTTCGAAGAATCCATCAAGTTAAACGTTTCTCTCGATCGAACTAATTTTACAGACATATCAACACTTATCATAACGATTTATTTGACAATAATTATGTATCATAACCATTTATTGGTCAATAATTACAAATTAACACTTATCGTAATGGGTTGTTTGAAAACTATTGTAAGCATCATTTAATCATAACGATGTATTTGCATGTCATTTGTTAATTAGATTTAATGGGATGACTCCAACTATATAAACTAAAAATCAAAATAAAATATTATCAGTTAACTGTAGTAAAGTAGTCAGTGGAGTGTATTTTCGTGTTGTGAAATTAAATACTTCAGACCTGAAATGCAGGTAAGATATGTCACTTAATATCACCACTTAATATTTTTTATAATTATTAAATTATCTTCAAAATGATAGTACAATTTCTTATAAATTTTGTTGTTTCAGAACCTATTTGAAGAAAATACATTCAAACAGTATTATTACCAAACACTTTCTGATGAAGAGAGTAGCAACACCGATAATTTGAGCATTGTTAAAGATTCTCCAAAACAAAAAAGAAAAAGAGACGAGGAAGAAAGTCTTGACAAGTTTTTTGAGTTTTCAAAAAATAAAAATAAAAAGCAATGTTCATCTGTATCCCGAGCTCAACCAAACGGTGGTGTTGCATATTTATCGACTAATAGAGAAGATGCATGTTCCTCAACGCACTTAATAAAAATTGAAGTGTATGAATTGAAAACATTAGCAAAAATACCCAGCAGTGAGCATTGGAAAAACGCCACAATAAGAATTAAATATTATACAGATGACAAAACAAACATTTTGAAAGCATCAAAAAGACTGCATACAATATCACAAAAGAAATTTCCATGATTGATTCATGTAAAAAATTTCATTATAACAATAGTGATAATAAATAACAAAGATTGTTTACTACCTTGCTCTAGTACTTAGCTAATTATGTTATTGTGTAATTTTAAGTTAAAAATAACAGATTTATACCACTTCTCAGGTATATAAGTAGTCTGTGTTATCCGAAAGTGATAACCATTTATAATTTCAATCTTGTTGCTACATCATCGCAAAATGGATCGTGTTTGTGTCAGTGCTTTTTTTGTGTCGTCGGAGTTTGAAAGCAATGAAAATGATAAGAAACGTGAACTTGATGAAATGTGTGAAGATAGGGATATGGTGGAGTTATGTGAAAATGTTGAAAAAACGGATATATTCGATTCTGAATACGATCAAGAGCTGTACGAAATTTGTACCATGTATGAAAATTTATTCGATTCTGAATATGACACCAACCTTTATGAAATTTGTACCACGATTGAGAATAATGTCATGTAAGCATAATTTAATTACTTATCTTATTTAACTTAAAATACTTACATTTTTACTCGCTAACTTTCATCTATATTTTGCTGAAATATAATTTTTATTTTTTACAGTCAATCATCATCCCATTCAGTACAGACAGGACAAGGAGTGTTTAAAAGAAGCATTGAATCAGACAACAGTAATAGTGACGCAAAGAGACAACGACACGATGAACCTTCTACCAGTACAGATAAGTTACATTGTGAAACGTGTAATATACTAGTTAATAGAAGATATTTTGTTAATCACACTAAGAGCATAGTACATAAAAATAATATATTAAAATCTCATTGCTCTCTAGATAATGTATCTGTTGTAGATTCAGCTTTTGGACAGCGTATCATATCTTACAAAGTTAAAAATAAAAATCAATCTGATTCAGTGTTCCAAACACCGGAATGGGGATTGTTCACTTTTTTTCAATTTAGCTATTTGAAAAACCATGTCGAGGAATAGTCTTCCTAATCATTTCTGTCTAGTTAAAATTCAAATAAACGTACAATCCTCTTGTATTTTGAAAGAAATGTGTTTGACCTTTGTTTGACCTTACTAAATCCTATGACGTCATTAGTATCTGGTAAAATGCATATGAATACCGTAGCCATTCAGTTTTAAAACACAAAACGACCGACATTTTCCTTTTTATGTCATTGTTATGTCATACAACATAACATAAACAAACATTTCATTCGACGTATTCCAGAATAAAATTATGTAAATTAGCTCTTCAGACCAATATTTAGCAAATATCTGTATACTAAATACCTAAATATGATCTTAAACTAAAAGTCAAAGAAAAGTGCATTATGTAAACGAGCGTTTTCGTGAACTGCGGTTGGAACGATGTCGAAACCTTTTCAAGAGATACGATCCAAAAGTAATCTGTTTACCAATAAGAAGATCATCATAGTGGAAGAAAAGTTTAATACGGTAATACGCCTTACGCCAGAAGTTAATGCGTTCAGCCTTCTGTACACAATGTCCACCACATTCATCATCAGGAAGTGTAATGGTTTGATGAGGTGTTTCCTACGAGGAGGTCACTTCAAGACGCAACATTTCCAAAATCACATATAGGAAGCAACGATTTAACCATTAAGTGATACTCTATTCCCTGGATAGCAGTGGATTTTCCAACAGGACTCTGCACCCTCCCATAAAGCTAAGTCTATCTAAAATTGGTTGCAAACCAATTTGCCGGGCTTTGTTCGGAGCGAAGATTGGCCATTGTTGAACTCTGACTTGAATTCTTTGGATTATTCTTTATAAACTGTATTAGAGCTAATGGCATACAGAAAATTTACTAGAACCTGAATTTATCTCAAGCGAGCCCATACCAATAAATCAAAAATTATTCCTATTGAAATGATTTGAACCACCACAGAAGAATGGCACACACCTTTAAAGCTTATTAATTAATTAATTGAAAACAAGGATGGCTATTTTGAATAATTTAATTTTATATATACATAAATCTAGATGTTAGTAGTTATAATCCATGTAAAAAATTATGAATATTTAACATTCCTCCATAAAATATTTCAGTTTTATTTTGCCTGAAGACTTATGAACATACATAGAAGGTAATGACTATATAGCTTAAGAGTTCACATTAAGAGTTATAAGAATTCGATGATTTTCTATACTGTATACAAACTATTGTGAGTTATAAATATGTGAGTGCCATATATTTATATATGAATTGATTGATATATCTTTTGACTTGTTATTTTGTAAGATGAAATATTAAATAACTTTTAGCAGTTGAACTTGTTTATTTACTTAAAACACTTATTAATAATAATTTAGGACATATAATCTTTTCAGAAATATTCGGTTTTATCCATTTCTTTTTTCTGCAGGCTAGTATTTGGTATTTTCTAATGCTCGAATAATGAGTATTTGGTATTTTCTCTATGTTTTTAAAATTTTCATGTAAACTGCAGCGCATAACTCATATAAAGTTCTACGTTCAAGCATAACCCTTGCTTGTACAGAAAAGTTGTTGTTACTAGTTCTTTCCGGATGACCTGAAAAAACAATTGATATAAATTGTCTGTTTAATGATTTGCATAGTCATTATTTCAATCATAAATCTACATATTAGTAACTATGTTACACATCAAGATTATTAAGATAGATAAGATATTATTAACAGATTTACAATGAATAAGGTGTTTGTCACAAATGTTCATATTCCATGAAATCCTTCAAGCTTTAGAAGATGTGCTCGATTAGCCACTTTTTAAGCTGTATGTGTTAGTGAATATATTTAAAACTACAAGAGAGTTTAATATTTTACGGTAAGTTGTTGTATATTGTCAGACCTATAAGATACCTTAGAAATCAAACACACTATACAATGGTCAGGACAGTGGTGCAATCCTATGTCTGTTCCTTTATTTGTATGAATTTATATGAGATACTTTACTTGTATTATAAATTAATCAGAAAGTAATATAGGTTGTTAGTTATTTGATTGTACCATATTATCAAATAAGTAATTAATATTATATTAATCGTTTTCTAATAATCGGTCAGTTTCTAATTAATTAGTGACATTTTTGAATAAAGCAGGTGCACATTTTAGACGAATTTCGACTCCAACACAAAATATACATCTATCATCATCTATCAGTTAAACAAGTAATTAATATTACTGGTTTTATTACATGGATGAAATTTATAGACAGTAATAGTAATAAAATACACAAGTTCTAAAAGGAAGTAGCGGCGTCTGATGAAATCTTGATATGGACGAACAGGATGAATTTAGACACGTTCGCAAAACTACTTACATCAGGATTTTAACTCTTATTTCTCCAATATTATGTACTGGAAGCTATGTACTCTAATAACATTACATTGTCAACTTTAGGTAGGTTTTGCGAATCAGCTTTTACAAAGTTGACACTCGTATGCGAAGATCCGGCCATGTTGACAAAGAAAATATTTCATATATTTTCAATAATAAAACACTTCACTTTTTTGTTGCATGATTCCAAAATTATTTTCTAAGGACGAAATGAATTGTAATTAATAATATTAGCATTCAGAAATGTCACATTAACCGCTGACCTGAATCCGATATACCCAATGTTGCCAGGTTGCTAATAGTGAAATCACAAAAATTTTGAATTTTTGTAGATAGACACACGTGTGTATATGATACTAACTCCCAACGCATTGACTGAAAAAAGGCTTTATCGAACGTCGCAATGATTTTTGAAGTTAAAAACTTCTGTGGGCACTTTTGGGGTGGGGAAAATGCACTGAATTCCAGTGACCGTCACTCTGAGATACTAAGTTTTTACCTCTGAAGTGCCGTCCCAACATCTGAGAGATTTTTAAGTCTTACTAACGACACACCCCCCTCCTTCCCTTAATTGAAACTGACAATACAACCTTTTTATTCTAACTGTATTGACAACATCATTGGCTAATGAATCATGTATAGGCCAGAGATTAAAAATGATAACCTAAATGTGATACCAAATCAAAGTATTTTAATGGTCGACTGTTTTAATTGCGAAAAGAATACTTTATTACAAATAAAGAAGGTAATGTCATTACGATGTCTAATAGAATAACTGGAATTTTTGCCTGGTGATCAATGAATTACAACATTACTTCGTAATACCGAAGTAAGAAAGAGAGTTGGTCTGAAAGAGAGTGTCGGGGTGAAGGTAAGGAAAGGAATGCTCCGGTGGTTCGGCCATGTAGCAAGAATGCATGATGAAAGAATGACTAAACAGATATACAATGCAAAAGTGGATGGATGCAGAAGTCGTGGAAGGCCACGACACACCTTCCATGACCAAATTGATCGTATACTAGCAGAAGGTGATGTCAGGAGCCTTAAGAACAGACGAGCGTGCATGACAAGAGCTATGAATGTCAAAGAAGCGAGTGAGGTGTGTAAGAATAAGCCTGAATTGCGCTCTGTTGTTCGTGCCTACCTCGCAACGGAACTGGCGTGAAGCTATGTATGTATTTATGTAATCAATGAATGGTATCAAATTATAGCAATTAAAAAAAAACTAACTCTTAAAACACAAAAATATTCAAATTAGTATCTTAAAATACCCTATTTTACGTAATAAAAATATAAAATCAGAGGGTAATTTTTTTTGAATATATTACATGCAGACTTTGTTCAAGAATCAAAAAATCTAACTAATTCATTCGATTTTCAAACTAGTAATTTCATTATTTCTCAAGCGGATGATTTAAATATTTTCATAGTATCCTTGCGTGACACTTTAGTGCATAAAATAAGTACTTTTGAAAAAAAAGATAGTGGATGGAGTCTCACAAAAATAAATTTTATAGAACTAAACATAAACAAATATAATCCACTACGTGGAAATTCATATATTGATTTACCAAAAGATATCAAAGATAAAAAAGCCGTTATAAACGTTAATAATTCAGACAATTTCTGTTTCAAATGGGCATTGCTCTCAGCATTATACCCTGTTAACAAAAATTCAGGACGACTGTCATCTTACACTATTCATTCAAATAAACTAAATTTTCACGGTATTTCTTTTCCAGTTAAATTGAACGATATATCTAAAATAGAGAAACAAAATAATTTAAGTATAAATGTTTTTGGGTTGGAATATGATATCAAACAAAAAAAACATTCTGTTGTTGGTCCGCTTTATTTTACAAAATGCCGTAACAGTACACATATAAATCTATTATACTTACAAAATGGAACAGTCGGTCACTATTGCTACATAAAAAACTTATCGCGATTAGTAAGTAAGCAAATATCGAATACAAATGGTGTTGTAAATATATGTGATGGGTGTTTGTTGCGCTTTTCCACTAGAGACAGATTGATTAACCATCAACAACATGATTGTTCACACATCACTACAAATTTACCTAGCAGTGAAAAAACATTAAAAAATTGGTTCGGACAACCTATATCAACCGATAAACTAAAATTCGATAAGTTCCAAAAAAAATATTAAAATTCCCTTTGTTATATACGCTGACTTTGAGGCATTTTTAAACCCCATTATAACATGTACTAACGATCAATCAAAATCAAATACTAACAACATTCAGAAACATGAGGTTTATAGTTTCGGTTATTATATCAAATGCTCATTCGATGATAGCTTATCAAAGTATGAAACATACACTGGACCAAACTGCACTCAAGTATTCATGAATCGTTTATATGATGATTTAAAAACTATTCGCAGAAACGATTGTTTTCAAAAACCACCTGAATCACTGTTAACTGTAGATACAAATACTTGTTACATTTGTGAAACTGATTTAAAGGCTGAAGAAGTTTTAGATATTGATAAGCAATTAGGTGTTGTACATGAAGTATGTAAGAAAAAGTTCATTAACCCTTGTTATATTCCAGTCTTTCTACATAATTTAAGTAATTACGATGCACATTTCATCGTCCATGCGCTTAATTTTGTTGAAGGTGAAATCGATATAATTCCTCAAAACAAAGAAAAATATATTTCGTTCTCAAAACACGTAACAATAAACAATCAAAAGGTCACCTTAAGATTTGTAGATTCATTTAAATTTTTACCATGCAGCCTCGATCAGTTAGCAAAAAACTTAAAAGTAGAAGAATTTCGTGAACTAAAAAACCACTTTCCTGATAAAGAAGACTTCAATCGTCTTTGTAAGAAAGGTGTTTACCCATATGAGTTTATGACTTCGTTTGACTCTCTAAATGTAACCTCTCTACCAAGCCAAGATAAATTTTATAGTTCGCTTACGGATACCAAAATTTCTGATAATGATTACAATCGTGCACAGGATGTTTGGCAACACTTTGGTTGTCAGAACATGTTAGACTATTCGAATTTATATCTAAAAACAGATGTGCTATTGCTAGCTGATGTTTTTGAAAAATTCCGTGACCTTTGTCTCAAAACATATGGTTTGGATCCTTCCCACTATTATACAGCACCGGGTTTAAGTTGGGATGCTATGTTAAAACAAACAAAAGTTGAATTGGAACTACTAACAGACATTGACCAAATTGCTTTCATTAAAGCAGGTATCAGAGGTGGTATATCTCAATGTAGTAATCGACATGCAAAAGCTAACAATAAATATTTAGATGATTTTGATGAAAATAAACCTCCATCATACTTGGTTTATTTTGATGCAAACAATCTTTATGGTTGGGCCATGTCTCAGTACCTTCCTGAAGGTGCTTTTGAATGGGCGAGTCCGGAGACAAATTATGAAGTTACTGATACATCTGAATACGGTTTCATTTTAGAGATTGATTTGGAGTATCCTGAGAAACTACATGATTTACATTCCGATTTACCATTGTGTCCTGAAAATATATCAATAGGGGGTACAAAAGAAAAAAAACTAATACCAAATTTAAATAATAAAGTAAAATATAAAATTCATTATAGAAATCTTAAACAGTGTCTTAAAATGGGTATCAAATTAACCAAAATACATCGAATATTAAAGTTCCGACAAAGCCCCTGGCTAAAAAAGTACATTGACTTAAATACTGAACTCAGAACAAAGGCAACATCAGATTTTGAAAAAGACTTTTACAAATTAATGAACAACTCAGTCTTTGGAAAAACAATGGAAAATGTTGATAAAAGAGTAAACGTAAAATTACTAACCCACTGGGAAAATCGTGGTAAAATTTTAGGTGTTCAGGATCTTATTGCAAAACCTGAATTCAGCAATCTGTCAATTTTTTCGGAAAATTTAGTAGCAGTCCAATTACAAAAAACAAAAGTTTGCTATGATAAACCCATTTATTTAGGTTTCTCTATTTTAGATATATCAAAAACTCTAATGTATGAGTTTCATTACGACTACATTCTAACTAAGTTTGGTAATAATACAAAATTATTATACACTGATACCGATAGCTTGATATATCAGATTTTCACAAACGATTTCTATGACAAGATTAAATCCGATCTTTCATTACGGTTTGATACATCTGATTATCCTACGAATAATATATTTGGTTTTCCACAACTCAATAAAAAGAAACTAGGTTTTTTCAAAGATGAAAGTAATGGTAAAATTGTTAAAGAATTTGTAGGATTAAGGTCAAAAATGTATGCGATTCAAACCGAAAACAAATTGATATCGAAAGCCAAAGGTGTCAACAAAAGTGTCACAAAAAGGATGACAATACAAAATTATAAATCATGTCTTTTTGATAGAAATATTAAATACGATACCATGTATAGATTTAGATCAATTAAACATACAATATTTACCCAGCAAATTAACAAAGTATGTTTATCTTATAATGACACAAAAAGATTTATTTTACCTAATAATGTTGACACCTTAGCATGGGGTCATTATAAGTTAAGATAAAATATTTAAATAATATATAAATGTAAATAGTGTATAAGATTAAAATAATTTTAAGGTGTAAATTTTATAAACTTTATACAACATAAAATTGTAACAAATGTTTTTTAGGTAATATTAATGTAACTAAAATATCTTTGTAGAAGGTTTAAAATGATTTTAAATGTAAATAACTTATCTTAGTGTACTCTAAGTAATATTTTTTTTAAATGTATAATGTGTGTATTTTTAAGAAAATAATTGAAATAAAATTAATGTCTCATGCAAAATGACTTTATTTATTTATCATACCTCATAGTGTTGACACGTACGCTAGGATGTTTCACTTTGTTCATCCGTTCACTTCCATAGTAGCTGATCCAAGTGGCTGTGGAAAATCAAATTTTGTTACAAATTTTATTAAACATGTTAAATATATTTGCAACACTTCTTTCGATCAAATAACATGGTGCTTTGATGAAATGCAACCTTTGTACAATTTACAAAACGTAAATTACTATCAAGGCATTCCGGATCTTAATATGTTTGATGGCAAATATCCAAATCTTATAATTATTGATGATCTCATGAGAGAATCGGATGGACGAATAGTTGATATATTCACTAAAGGTAGTCATCATAAAAATTTAAGTGTGTTTTACATAACACAAAATCTATTTCACCAAGGTAAAGGACAAAGAGATATATCGTTAAATTCAAGTTATATTATTTATTTTAAAAACCCACGTGATAAAACACAAATTCGGTATTTGGCCCGTCAAGTATCTCCAGAGAATCCAAAGTATATAGAAGATGCCTACAGAGATGCAACCAAAGAGGCACATGGTTACTTATTGATTGATCTGAAACAAGGTACAAGTGATATATGTCGAATCAAAACCAAAATTTTTCCATCAGATGGGTTATGTCATGTATACATACCAACAAAAGGGTTTAAATATGCCAAGAACAGCCAAATCCCCATCATTTATTAATAATGTCGCGAAGTCTCAACACGCATAAAGATTTGTTGTCAGCGTTACATAAGTTGAAACCAAAATATAGAACAGCTCTTTTAAAATCTTGTGATGAAGATGAAATAAATTGTATTTGTGAATGTATTCATAACGTTCTCCAAGGAAAGGTACCAATTGAAGAGAAGAATAAGAAAAAATTAAAAAACTACAAATCGGTACTTCGTAAGTTAGTTCGCAAAGGGGTAAATAAAGCAAGGAAAAGTATAATAATACAAAAAGGTGGTGCATTCCTACCAATAATATTGGGTGCAATCTTAAGTGGATTAGTTGAATCTCTTGTAAAATAAAAAATAACAATGGAGCATGCTAAAAAGATGTTGCTCGTTGAACCAAGTCTTTTAGAGAAATTAAATCATCAAAATAATGATAATAATAACCCTACATCCCGATTAGATAATGAAATGAAAAACATCTTAAACAGTGATATGGATGATAGAAAAAAATGTATTTTGTACTTACAAATATTGCAAAGATATTTACACTTCCATGAAGAAAATCGACGACCTATTGAATTGCCCATAATATCTAAAAATATAGATATCACTGGAACAAAATTAAATATAAACGATGAAGCTGACATTAAAGAACCAGTCTCTACTCAAACATCAGAGATAGAAGGAAAACGTGAAGCGCACACCAACAGTAAGAGTAACCCTCTTTACACAACAAATCAAATTCTGAGTCTAATACCCAAAACCTATTCTAAAAAAGGTGAATCATTGTTAAATGTGATTTCATTGAGTGAAAACAAAATTCGATGGAATAAAGATGGCACAGTGGTTATTGATGACAAAAATATTTCTGGGAGTAATATTGTAGACTTGATCAATGATTTACTACGTCCACTTAAGAAAAATGATCCTATAGGATGGGAAGCTTTTGCCAAGGCCTTGCATGATATAAAAATACCCTTGTCTTACTTGGGTAATCCACAAAGAATAGAATACATAAATAAACTTAAATTGCATGAACTTGGTCAGATTTCTACGGATGAAGAATTTTCTACTCCTCCTAACAAATACACAAAGAAGATTCGCAAAAAACTTGATTGGGAGAAATGGACGCCATACTAGACGATCGTGTAATAGACCTATTAAAAATGATTAATGAAATATATTATGATGCTTCACATCCTGCTGGTTATAGTAGCATAGAAAAACTAACTAAAGCGATGAACGGTAAAATGACTAAAAGTGATGTTAAAAATTGGTTGCAATCACAAGAAACATATACATTGCATAGACCTGTACATAGAAAATTTCCTAGGAATAAGTATGTTTTATCTAACTTTAACGAACTCTGGCAAGTTGATTTGAGTGATATGAGAACTTATTCTAAGTATAATGATAATTATAACTATATACTTTGTATTATTGATGTGTTTTCGAAATACGCTTATGCTAGGGCTATAAAAAATAAAAATTCTGAAACAGTAAAAAAATGTTTTGATAGTGTATTCAATGAAGCTAATACTACTCCTACTCACATACAATCTGACAAAGGTACCGAATTCGTTTCCATAGATGTTCGTAGATACTTTAAAAGTAAACATATAAATTATTATACCACAAACAATCCTGACATTAAGGCAAGCATAGTAGAGAGATTTCAAAGAACTCTAAAATTGAAAATGTGGCGATACTTTACTCACAAGAACACTTACAAATATGTAGATGTTTTACAAGATTTAATAAATGCCTATAATCACAGTTATCACTCCAGTATAAAAATGTGTCCAAGTGATGTTAATTCGAGTAATATAATGACCGTTTGGAATAATCTATACGATAGAAAAAAAAATGCAAAAAGCCCAAATAATTCATTACCAAAATTTCACGTAGGAGATCATGTAAGAATCACTAAGTACAAACATATATTTCAAAAAGGCTATGAATCTAATTGGAGTGATGAAATATTCATTATAACTTCAAAAATAGATAGATCACCATGGGTGGTCTATACGTTAAAAGATCTAAAAAATGAGCCAATTGTGGGGACATTTTATGAAAGAGAATTACAAAAAGTTACGTACGACCCCACTTCATCTTATAAAATAGATAAAATTATCCGTTCTCGACAGTCTGGTAACAGAAAAGAAGTATTAGTCAAGTGGAAAGGTTATCCAGAAAAATTTAATAGTTGGATTTTAGCATCTAGTTTAAATCAAATATGATAAAAGAAAGTTTTTATTTAACATTACTTAGCAATAGTTCTATGGAATATTTTCCAGAAAACAAAACTACTTTGTTTTCAACAAAGTTACCAAAGTCCATAATACTTGAAGGTATGTGGTACGTGGGCGTTGTAGAATTTCAATATCCATGTACAATGTTTACTGTTCAAGAACATGAAAATGTTGTTTATGTGACTAAAATAATGCAAATACCTAACGAAGAAACAACTTCTCTTGTCTACTACAAAACTCGTATTCCAGCTACAAATTATGACAATATTAACCATATATTGATGGCGTTAAACAATATAGGAGAAAATGTAAGATTTCACTATGATGAACTATCTAAATTTGTCAGTGTAACAGTAATGGATGAAAATATCAGATCTTTATCATTATCACCCCAGCTGTCACTTCAACTTGGATTTGAACCTAATAAAAATCTGGTTGAAAAGGGTCTTGGAAAATGTCCAGCTAATTTGCATTTAGGTTTACCACCACAATTATTTGTTTACTGTGATATAATTGAACCACAAATTGTAGGGGATGTTATGACCCCATTGTTGAGAATTATACAATTGGATCCGTCAAAGTATATCTATGGAGCTAATAAAATGCATGTATTCTCGCCACCTCACTACTTACCTGTAATGCGGAGGGAGTTTGATACAATTGAAATAGATATAAGAACAAGCACTGGTCAAAAAATACCATTCCAGTTTGGAACAGTGTGTATAAAGCTTCATTTTAGAAAATTATAATAATGTCCTCCCAAGGTAATAGAATAACTTGCCCCTACGAACACTATTATTCACATCAAGCTGGATCTGGAATCGGAGTTATTTACAAAGGAGCCCCATACCAGCGTGGACATGGAATCGGTAGCTTTTTAGGCGGGCTATTTAGATCAGTTTTACCATTACTGTCCAGTGGAGCCCGAGTAATTGGTAAAGAGTCTTTAAATGCTGGTGTAGATCTCCTATCTGATATGGTTAGTTCACGGCCTATGGAAGAATC